>JAWHQI010000525.1:600000-919970 GCA_033032865.1 Dactylorhiza incarnata | reverse complement strand
AGGCAGTGCTGTTCATTAGCGCACTGGCTGGGTGCAGGTGCTGTTCATTAGCGCACTGCCGAGGCAGGTGGTCTGTTCATTAGCGCACTGCCCGGAGGCAGGTTTGCTTGTTCATTAGCGCACTCCCGGAGGCAGGTGCTGTTCATTAGCGCACTGCCCGGAGGCAGGTTGCTTGCAGTCCTTAGCGCACTGCCCGGAGGCAGGTGCTGTTCGTTAGCGCACTGCCCGGAGGCAGGTGCTGTTCCTTAGCGCCACTGACCGGAGGCAGGTGCTGTTCCTTTAGCGCACTGACCGGAGGCAGGTGCTGTTCATTAGCGCACTGACCGGAGGCAGGTGCTGTTCATTCATGCAAGTGGACGTTTTACGTAGTTTTGGTAGCGCAAGATATGAGATGCGTGAAATAAGACTTTAAAAACTCTTAGTCGTGACGATAATTTACACAAAGTTCTTATAGAAACAAAGTTGATAGAATATTTCAGTGGCACAGGTAGAACCCTGCTAATAGGTGTGAAGCATTCTCCCGGGATGACTGTCCTAAGGGTTGCCTCCCAGTACTTCATGGTGAGGCGTTCGTTAATCTCCTGCTGGCTGAATCGGTGCCTAGCCTCGTAGGAATTTCCCCAATTTGCCTTGTTGGACGAGACGCTCGATTTCATCCTTAAGCTTGGAGCAGTTTTCTGTGTCGTGCCCTCGCCCGCGATGGAACTCACAATATTTTGTGTGGTCCCCCGCGTTCTTAGCGAGGGGTCTGGGCTTACGGAGCGATTCGTTGCTATCGCGGATAGCGAGGAGAACATTAGTCCTGGTAGTGTTCAAGAGAGTGTAGTCATGGTGCTGGTGAGACCTTCGGTCTCGGCTGGGGTTGTCGTGATGCTTGTTGCTTGTTTGGAACTGTCTGCGGCAGCGACTCCTCTTTCTTCCTCTTTGAGCTCCCCTCGAATTGTAGGCGGTGCACTTCAATTGCCTCATCTGCTGCTATCTGGGCCTCGACTCGCTGAACGAGGTCAGGATAGCTTGGTACGGTTTCTCTCATTAGAGCTGAGTAAAAGCCACTTGGGCGGAGACCCCCAAGGAAGACTCCTCGCAAAAGCTCGGGGTCGACTCCCGGAATCTGTTGAGATTCAGAGGTGAAGCGTCGGAAAAAATCCTTCAGAGTTTCTCCGTCGTTCTGGCGGATTCCCGAGAGATGGGAGGGATCTCGGACAATCCTACGATTGGCGATGAACTGGTCCACGAACTGCTGCGCCATTTCTGCGAAGTTGTTGATGGTCCCATCTTGCAGGGAGTGGAACCAAGTGCGCGCTTGTCCCTTCAAGGTTGCCGGGAACACCTGACAGAGGAGCTGATCAGTGGCGCTGTATATCCTCATGACGGTGGTGAAGTGATTGACATGCTCCAACGGATCATCCGTCCCATCGAATGTCTCGATGTTGGGAAGCTTGAAACCGTTTGGAATTGGATGAGCCAGGACTTGAGGCGACAGTGGAGAGCCGTGGTGTGCGGGACGGCGGGTGAGAGCTGCGTGTCGTCCTGCTTGGACGTACTCTTCTTCTATCATATCGTGTATTTCTTCTCGCGTGGTTCTTTCCACTGCTCGACCAGGGATAGCTCTTTCTGGGGGATGGTGATGGTGGTCAACTCTTGGGCCCCAGCTGGCGGGGCAAGGTGAGCGGAACTCGCCGCGTTGGAGAATCCTTCTGAAGCTTCGTCCTCCTGAACGGACTCTTCGTTCGGGGCATGATTCAGAATTGGGGGCGGTGGCGCGTTCAGAGCTGGTGGCTGAATCGGAAATTGAGGAGTCCTGAGATTCCTTACGAGAGCCAACATCTCGGCTTGATGTTCTTCAATCTGTTGCATGCGCACCTCCAGCCCAGCTGCGGGCGCAGGAGGTGCCTCTTCTACGGGAGGTGCATCGATAAACGAGTGGGAGGGAGCTGGGTTGGCGCGCCCTTCCGACATTGATCCTTCAGTAGTGCGAGCGCTCTTCCTGGCCATAGCAATTGGCTTTCAGAGAGTTTTGGGAATGTTCCCACAGACGGCGCCAAACTGTTGCGGAACGCTTAGGACTCTTGGGTAGACCGGTCCAATTGAACCACCTTAGCTCGTGAGCGAACTAAGCGCGCAAACAGTTAATTTGAGATTTGTTGAGTACGCTGAGACTTTTTAACGTGGAAAACCCGGAAAGGGTAAAAACCCACGTGGCCGGAGCTGTGCCGACCAAACTTCACTATCTTCTGGGGGTTACAAATTGGAAACTAGAACTCGAGCGCGACAGGCCGCTGCTCGTTACAATAATGGAGGGAGAGAGAGAACTCCGAGGGTGACAGGCCACCTCTCGGAAAAGCTAAGTCTTTTCCCTTCTGAGAATGCTGGAGAACAAAAGTGAGAAGGCGAGTCGCCTTTTCCTTCTGAGAATTCTGGAGAACAAAAGTGAGAAGGCCAGTCGCCTTTTCCTTCTGAGAATGCTGGAGAACAAAAGTGAGAAGGCTAGTCGCCTTTTCCTTCTGAGAATGCTGGAGAACAAAAGTGAGAAGGCTAGTCGTCTTTTCCTTCTGAGAATGCTGGAGAACAAAAGTGAGAAGGCTAGTCGCCTTTTCCTTCTGAGAATGCTGGAGAACAAAAGTGAGAAGGCTAGTCGCCTTTTCCTTCTAGGAATGCTGGAGAACAAAAGTGAGAAGGCTAGTCGCCTTTTCTTTCTGAGAATGCTGGAGAACAAAAGGGAGAAGGCGAGTCGCCTCTCGGGATGAAAAAGATCTTCAAGTCCACGAAGGAGATCTTCAAGCGCCGAAGGAGAGTTCCGCAAAAGTCTGCAAGGAGCTCTCCCGGGTCCAGAAGTCAAGGTCCTTTCAAATGAAGCATAGGGGCTCCTTTTATAGCTTTGGCCGGGGTCGGTCCGGTAATTTTGCCGTTTGCAGTTTCCATAAATGCTCGTGGACGAATCATATTTTCCGATTCGGGGCACACGGATCGCCATTTTTCGTAAATGACCATCTTGCCCTTCGGGCAGCTTGGGCGGCTCGGGCAGTTCGGGCAGTTCTGTTGGAGGCGAAAAAGGCGACTGGCCGTTCCTGAAAAGTGAGCACGCCGGAAAGACAAAAGTGAGCACGCCGGAAAGACAAAAAGTGAGCACGCCGGAAAGACAAAAAGTGAGCACGCCGGAAAGACCAAAAAGTGAGCGAGTCGGAAAAGTGAGAATGCTTCCGAACTTGATCAGAAGCGTTCTGAGCGCGCTTGAGCGCGGAGGCGTTCTGAGCGTGCTCAAAAGCGTTCTGAGCGCGCGTGAGCGCGGAGGTGTTCTGAGCGTGCTCAGAAGCGTTCTGAGCTCGTGCGAGCGCGCTCAGAAGCATTCTGAGCGCGTGCGAGCGCGGAGGAGTTTTGAGCGCGCTCAGAAGCGTTCTGAGCGCGCGTGAGCGCGGGGGCGTTCTGAGCGCGCTCAGAAGCGTTCTGAGCGCGCGTGAGCGCGGAGGCGTTCTGAGCGAACGGTGGAACGGGGAGTTGTCCCCCAAAGGGGAATTGGGATCCGATGCACCCGACGAGGGGGCGTGAATACGGCGGGGTCCCCTACGAGCCCCCCTGCGGAGAAAGCGAGGGGAGGGGGCCTGACCGCTCCCTAAGGGTGGCGCGGTTGGGCCGCACCCGGGGGGATGCGGCTAGGCCGCACCCAAGGGGGTGCGGCTTGGTCGCACCCCTCAAGGGGGGTGCGGCTTGGGCCGCACTCTCCAAGGGGTGCGGCTGGGGCCGCACCCCTCAAGGGGGGTGCGGCTGGGGCCGCACCCCCCAAGGGGTGCGGCTAGGGCCTCACCCCTCAAGGGAGTTGCGGCTTGGGCCGCACCTCTCAAGGGGTGCGGCTGGGGCCGCACCCCTTGAGGGGTGGGGCTGGGCCGCACCCCTCAAGGGGGGTGCGGCTTGGGCCGCACCCCCCAAGGGGTGCAGTCGGGGCGCGGCCGCGCCGCTTCCCGCGATGGGGGTTCTGCCCGCGTGCTACCGTGCACGCGGTAGTGCATGCACCTGTGGCTTGCTCCGTGCGTGCCTTGACTTTGGCGGATGGCGGCGGGAATGGCGGGCTCGGTCTTTTCAACTCAAGCGATTATGCGTTGTCCGTTTTCCCCACCTTCCTTAAGCGGGGTTTCCTTTAGACGCACCCCGAGCCCTTTATTGGTGTGTAACAATAATGAAGATGATGCAGACTCAGGGTCTAGTATTTCTTAGGGGTGGAGATGATGTAAGGGAATTGGTCTAGTATACATCTTCCTAATAATGTTGTCATATTGTGATTTTCATTGACACTATGAATAGGTCAACTGTAGTGGCCAACTACTTTGCTAGGGCACCAACCAAATTTTTCTTTACAAGACTGTTTAGATGCTGAGAACATACTTTATAATTTTGAAATAATGTAGTTATGTTACTTTAATTGTATGAACCTTTAGAGCTATTTTGGAAATTTGGAAGTACAAAAATACTTAGTCATGGCTTAGAGGTTGTTCCATGAATGGTAAAAACTTCAAAGTATATGCTAGTATATAAATCTAATACATGTTAGGATGGATCATTATGTCATCCTTCTCCAATCAAAGTTTTCCTCTATTTGTATTTTTGGGTATCAGCGTTTCACATTTGCTTAGCAATGACAAACTATTGTAGCAATGATTTTGAATGATATCGTTGCGGAAGTAGAGAAAGCATTGTTGCTAGAAATGATATCTATGAGATATATGATGATATGAGAAGACAAGTTCAAGAACTCACTTAATTCCTTGCTCATCTAAAGAATCTGTAACTCCCCAGGTTTTCCCAACTGTAGAAAGCAAGGGCATCTGGTAACAAGAGCTAACGTCAGGCGTTAGTTCTAACGCTAGGCATTAGCAATCGGCTGAAAGATATCTGCTAGATGTCTAGGCGATAGGCTCGATGAATTCGACTAGTCGTCAAGACGAATACTAACGTCGGACGTTAGTGTTAACGCTGGTGTTAGCTATCAACTTGATGACTTAGCCTTATCATCGTGAAGCTCCTTTGTCATCGAGAGGTCTCGACGATTCGACTAAATGGCTAACGCATGGCGTTAGTGCTAACGCCGACGTTAGGTCATCTAGTCGAATTGTTAAGCGGTGATGGATAAGATCAAATCCATCGCTCTTGGGGCTAACGCGAGCGTTAGTGCTAACGTCGACGATAGATCTTTATTCAGATTCTTTATATTGAATCGTGATTGTCCATTCCTTATTGATTTTGGATCTGATGGCTGGGATTTATCCCGACTCAGCTAAGACAGCAGGAATAGTCTTCTTCTCTTCATTCTAACTTATCACTTTCTCTCTCTCTCTCTCTCTCTCTCTCTCTCTCTCTCCAAAGGATAAGAAGAAGAGGGTTAAAGAAGAAGAGGGATAAGGAAGAAGAAGGCTTCATCCAGCCATTAGTAGAGCTTTCAAGCTCTGGTTTTTACGCCGAGTTCAAATCCATGGAGGGGAAGCTTGTTGTGAACTTTTCCATCCGAATTATTTGTGGATTTATGGCACCAAAGCGATCGTCAAGGGTAACAATCCTTCTTCTTGATGATAGGACATGCTAGCCCTATATTTTGTTGTTAGCATAGTGCATGAAAGTGTCTCCTTCACTAATTAGTGAAAGGCTATACTTTCACCGGGTAGATGTTGTCCATCCCTAGTATAAACTACATATAGAATCTGATTCGTGTGCGGATATAGGCATATTGTGTGAAGCCCATCTGTGACTGGTTGGTCTGAATTGGTGATGGCTGAATTGCGTGTCAGAGAAGACTATGTGCTTATTGTGCTGTTGATATAGCTTAAATGATGTATACTGGATTGTATACTGCACTGGAGAGCAACAACAGGAAACACCTTCATTTCTAGAAGGAAATGGTGTTCTATTGCTAACGCCCGACGTTATTGCCAGTGATACTAGGTATCGCTCGGTGTGATTAGAAATTGCCCTTGAGGCTGTGTTAATGACCTAGCGGTGGTTATCTCATTGACGAGCTGAGGTGAAGCGGCACCTGCATCGTGCTGGTTGTTCGCGATGATTGATCCAGATAAGGCGGATCCGAACCCGTTCCATGCTGGTCAGTGAAGAGGTCGCCACTCAATGCACCGTCTGGTATTGGAAAGGAAGTACGGGAAGCGTAATGGCTTGACCGACAGTCACTCAATTTACCATCTAAGTTTGCATAACTGGGGATGGAGGTGGGACTTGGGGAGTACACCAAAAGCGTGTCGCGAGAGCATGAAACGTGTGGTCATTCGTGCCAACGTTTGTGCTAATTGTGCATATATCAATTATGTAAGCTGCACTTTCCTGTTTTAGATATATGCTACTATATTGCTGACTTACAGGGAAGGAGTACCACCGCCCTGGGAATGGGATAGGGTCGTTACACCATTGTGGCCAGCTAAAGCTGACCGTTATTTTGTTTTCCCATGTCTTTGTGGATTATACCTTTGCAGGTGCCGGCGAACCGAGCGGGAAATAACCGGGTGAAGCATATTTTTGTGCTGGCCCTCGAAGGCCAAACTTTTGAGTGCTTATTGTTGGGAATCTTGCCCACATGATTCCTGATTTGAAGAAGTCACCAAGTCAAGAAAACTTCACTTTGTATTTGATTACTTCTCTAGCATAAAGTCTCAGGAAATTAAAGAAATGTCTTCGAGAAGAATAGGAAACATCGTCGACAAAGTATGCTTGTTGTCGTGATGATGAGCAAATCAACCGCCGAGAAGTAGCGTGTTCGTCGATCGATAAGACATAGCAAGATCATCGAACGAAGAATGCCGATCGTCGAACGAAGGATGGCAAGTTCGTCGATCGCAGAATGCTATTCGTCGAACGCAGAAGCAAGATCATCGAACGAAGAGAAGACGCAGTATCGTCGACTTCACCAAAGTGGCCATGTCGTCAAGAAAGAACAAACATCGTCATGAAGAAGGCATGTCGTAGAGAGAACAATATGGTCACGACGACATGATGCAAGAAGGAAGATCGCGACGACATAGTCAGAGATAGCTTGTCGTTGTAATGATGCAAATATCTTCAAGACAGAATTCAAATCTTGCGGACGTGCTGTCAGCAATTAATGCCGCCGCCTGATAATCCAATCAGCGTATGCTTTGAAAGATGGGCGTCTGACAGTAAACGAAATTGTATGTGACCGTTATACGGCCTGTCCATCCTATAAAAGGGAACAATGTTGTCCTAGAAAAAAAGAAGAAGCTTGTTGTGCAAGAAAAAGGATCAATCGATCAGAAAGAATCCCGCCGCTCTTCAATAGAATAGTATATTCTGCGGAGAAGAAGAGGAACAAGATTCAAGCGTTCTCAAAAGAATCAGTCATCTTCATTGACTGAGAAGTCGACGTTCAACATCAGGCAAAAAGTAGAGATTGAAGAAGAACTGCGCTGTCAAAGATCTGAATCAGAAGAATCTTCTTCAATCATATGAAGCCAATCGTTATCAGGCTAAGTTGCCAATCTTCATCCGGCAGAAAAACGGTTGTATTATTGTAACTTTCTTGTAAGGCTTGCGGGCCAATTTGTCTAGCTTGAGGGCTGGAGAGCTGTGAGGCTTGAGGGCCAGGGCAGTGCACTTGTGGGTGCGTCTTGTCGAGCTTGCGGGCTCGGGGGCAGTAGGGGCTTGCGGGCCTAGGCTGTTGGGACTTGTGGGTCCGTGTTGTAGGGCTTGAGGGCCTGAGTGTCGAGCTTGCGGGCTCGGAGGCAGTAGGGGCTTGCGGGCCTAGGCTGTTGGGACTTGCGAGTCCGTGTTGTAGGGATTGAGGGCCTGAGTGTCGAGCTTGCGGGCTTGGGGGCAGTAGGGGCTTGCGGGCCTAGGCTGTTGGGACTTGCGGGTCCGAGTTGTAAGGCTTGAGGGCCTGAAGATTTGGAGGAGTTTGCCGAGCCTATCACACTGCTGGGTAGGCGCAGAGGGAGAGAGGACTACTTAAGATACCCGGTCTTGAGGAACCTCTATAGATCGTTGTGTGTTTTCTGTGATTTGTTCTTTACTTTACATATCTATTAATCTAGAATCAAGAACACCAAAAAGGGGTTAATATAATTTGAAAAACCTATTCACCCCCCCTCTAGATGATAAAGTAAACACCCCATAAAAAACACTTATCTTTCATGTATTGTCGGCCTGCGTGTCAATGCATGTGAATCATGTAGAGATAAACACATATTGTGTACAACATGTATGGCCTTAAGGCCAAACTGTTTTTGTTATATATAAGTCATTCCTAATTGGTGATGTGGACATTCTGGTTCAAGATTTAATAAAATACTTCTGTGAGCTTCTAGCTTTGTGTTGTCAAGTTAGTTGCTTAAACTATTTCATAACTCTTTAGCTTGCTCATTTAATATGGTGTGGGGTCCCGACTAGACCTATTGTTAAATTACTTGGAACGGGCAGGGTGTTACAATTTGGTATCAGCTTCTGGTCTCGGTCCCTTATCGTTCGAATTCGTGGTCGAATTCTTTTAAGGAGTGGTGAGCACGTATGGGTGTCGTCGTTTAAATCATCTAAATAACCCGTGAATGCCCACTTAAGAATGCAATATATACACGTTTGTAGCATGGTTGCGGAACCTGTGCGTTCCCTTCTTATTGTTTTGTGGTGATTTTAGTCACTAAATTATGTGTCACATGATTATAGGTGACTAAGTGTGGTGTGAGGCAATCCCAACCCCGTCACACTGCTGAGAGTAGTGCATCTGCTGAGGTGCCTACACATCCTCCTTATGCTGAAATGATACAGTTAGTTGATGAAGCCGTGTTTGCAATGATGAATACGCAAACAGGAAGGCATGTACAACCTCCTACCCTTGGGGTGTCCCCGATGCCGGTTGGCGTAGTTGGGCCAGTTGCCGAGAGGCAAGTACCTGAAGTACAGGTCGTGGCAAAGTTAGTGTTAGACCAACGGTTGAAAAATTTCTGCGCTTCCACCCTCCTACGTTTGCGGGGGCAGGACCCCAACTCAAGCCGAAGATTGGCTCTCTCGGATAAAGAGAACCTTGACGACTAAAGAGATGGAGGAGGGGCAAAAAGTGACCTTGGCTACCTTTCTCTTGGATGGATAGGTGAGGCTTTGGTGGGATGAAATGGAACTGCATCAGTTTGTGGACAGGCAACTGACTGACATCTCGATGGAGGAGTTCTCGAGAATGTTTTTGGCAAGGTATCTCCCCTATGCTTAACGCATTGCAATGGAGAACAAGTTCCAAAGATTGACTCAAGTGGATAGTCTGATGGATGATTACCTCCATGAGTTTACGTGACTTGGAAGGTATACTGGATCTTCATTTGATGATAAAGAAAGAAATACCAACAGGTTCTATGAAGGCCTGCGCGATGATCTGCGACTGCTTCTGGCAGGCTCGATGACACAAGGCTTTCTTACCTTAGTGAATACTACCATATTCCTTGAGCAGGATATGAAGAGGGTCCAAAGTAGGAAGGACCTATCTGTGAAAAAGTCAGAGTTCAAAGTACTGAGCTCTGCAAAGTCTGGGTATCAAAGGTTCAAGAAGAAGTACAGATTTTCGAAACTGGCTTCCTCTTCTGTTTTAGGAGCAACAACTGGGCGAGGTTCGATTATTTGTTATACGTGCGGCATGCCAGGACACATAGCCCGAGTGTGTCGCAGTGGTCTGCAAAAAATGGAGAAAAAGGCGGGTGCGTCTTATGCGGAGAAAGGGAAAGTAGTGGAGTCATCTGCATCCCAGTACACTCTAGCTCAGCCCCGAGTTTATAATTTTGGCCAACAGGAGGCCATCAAGAAAAGTGATGTCACGACAGGTATGGTTTAGTATATAGCATTTATTGTCTTATGTACTTTATACCTTGTGTATGATTGCTTGTATAACCTGTTCGTATTAGGCTTTGCCCTAATTCGGAAATGTCTGGTGAGGGCATTATTTGACACTGAAGCATCTCACTCTTTTTTCTGATGACTTCATACTACGTATTAGAGTGCCTTCTCTCATTTCAAAGGATAGACTGGATGTCTTGCTACCAAATGGTTGTCAAATGCATGCAGATAGAGTTTGATGTGTTCAGGTGTGGATGGGAAGTCATGAGTTTAACTTGGAAGCATCAATACTACCGATATTTAAGTTTGATGTGATCTTTTATAACACCCCAGTTTTCCCCATTGTAGAAAGAAAAGCAATCTGGTAGCAGGAGCTAACATCGGGAATTAGTGATATCGACTTGATGACACTACCTTGTCGACGTGAAGCTCCTGTCGTCGTTGATAGGTCTCAATGATTGTCAAGTTAACGCCATGCGGTAGGTACTACCGCTGGCAGTAGCTGTATCGACGGGATAAGTCCCATATCGTCAAGATGAGCTCTATATCAACGAGACGCTAATGCAACACATTAGAGCTAACATTGGTGGTAGGTTCAATCCCTTAAGCGGACGATAATCGGTGAGCGGATAAGATCCACCGCCTAAGCCACTACCGTGGAGAGGTAGTGCTACCATCAGGCGGTAGCTGTTGGGATTAGATTTATTTATTTGAATCATGGCTATCCATTGAGTTTGGCTTGGAGATTATGTGGTTGAGGTTAGACCTGAAATCCTTAAGAGCTGAGGAACTTTTGAGATAAGTCATTATCTCTTTCTCACTCTCTCTTCAAGCTAAAGCTATGGAAAAGAAAAGGAGAAAGGAAGAAGGAGGAAGGAGAAGTCTTGTGCCAATGCTAGATTCGCAGAGAGAAAGGTGGTTCGAACGATTCCATCTGGCTCAACTGTGATTCTATGGCACCGAAATGAACTTCAAGGGTAATGACTCTCCTCCTAAATATTTAGATATGCTAGTCCTTTGATTGACATCATTGTAGGAAGACTTTTACTAATTGGTGGAGAGGATTCTTCTGATGGGTCGATATGGAATATCCCCTATAGAAATTGCAATAGAGTTCAGAACGAAGTACAGACATAAGCATGCTGTGTGAAGCCCATCCGGACAGGTTGGTATGGATTGGTGATGTTTATTGCGATCCAGAGAAGACACTGTGTATATATGCTGTGTTTTCGGGTTCTGAGTACTATGGTGTGCTGCAGGGAGTTCTGAAGACAACCTTTAGGAAATACCCCCAAAAGGAGACAGAATCGTTGCTCTGCCTTTTACCCCCTAGCGGTAGTGCTACCGCTGGTGGTAGCTCCTGGTCGAAACCAGTGAGCCATTTATGGTGGGTGTGAAGCCTAGGTCCTGGGGACTGGGTGCTGATGAGTCCGATATTTATAATGTTTTACAGAATCATCCGGGCTAGTTTTCACTCTTGTGCACTACACTTTCAAGCTTTAATTGCTTGTATTTTACTTGTACACACTTTGACTGAAAGTGCTATTTAGGCATGTCGTGGTGAGCAATTGCGCGCTATATTGTTGGGGGTAAGCACATGGTGCTCCCCATTCTTTTTCTAGTGTTTGGATTGGGCTAGAGGTGTGTTCCCAGCTGGTGTTTTGCTGTGCAGGTGTGCAAATCCACTTTGATGTTCAGAGTTCATTTCTGTAGGAATCGCATAGTCATGCATTTCCTTGATGCATGATCCCTACAATCATGCGCTTCTTACAATGCCCCAATATAGTGATCTACCCCGCTCGTGTGTTTTGTTTGCGCACGGGCAGTTTTGCCGGTGCGTGAGTAAAATCGCACGAGCTCCTCTTTTTGTCTAAATATTTAATGAAATTATCGCTCATGCATTTTCTACACGCATGGTTAGATTCAACCGTGTGTGAGGAAAACACATGATCTTCCTTTGGTAACCTGATTTCAAGCGCTCTGTCGTTGCCCGTGCATTTTGTTCGCACATGGTCGATTTTAACCGTGTATGAGTAAAATTGCACGGGCTCTTCTGCTTTATTTTTCTGGGGCTCCTGTTGGTTTAATATCGCACGGTCCATGCATTGTCGTGCGTTTGACCGTGCATGACCAATTTTCTGCATGTTTAGTATTTAAGCGTAGGATTCCTCCCTATTTCGGGATAACATTGAGACCCGCCATTATTTGCGCCACAGATCCCAGCTTCGTCCCCTTTCGTCGCTCCACCACCGCCCACCTTAAGGAGGAGCTCTGGCCACCATTTTCTTAAAAATCAAGGGCTAGGACTTCCTCCTTGGCCTCCTCCATTATTCGTAAGCTCAAAAGCTCTGATTCAAGGGATTCTTTGCTGCATTCTCAGAGTTCTCCAGCAAGAGCTTGATCGAAACTGATATAAGAAGAAGACGGGTAACGTAGAGGAAGGTGACAACTCCTCTGGACCCCGGACGTTAGTTGAAGACCGAGCAAGGACGAGGCTTGACAACCCTACGATTCCGGACGCGAATCTTCGATGAGTCTTCGCGCATTGGTTGTACTCTTGCCCCCTATGTACTGTTACAGTGATTTCTTGTTTAATGCTTGTGTGTATGAATGATGTCCATGAACCACGATTTGCTATTAATGTTAATTTCATTTCTCTGAATGTATTTGTGGTTTATGCGAAGTGAGGAGCGCCCCCATTCGATCATCCATCCCGCCGTTGCATTGAACTACCGCACTAGCAATTGCTAGCGGTGTGCTTATTGAAGAGGTGACTATGCCCCTCACTATGTCGGTTGCGATTCATCCATTCGCTAGCCTACTCCTCCATCCGCCAGCCGAAGTAGAGCATTGCGGCCTGCAGTAGTTCCATCCACCAAACAAAGTGGTGCACTCGACCCGCAGTAGTTAAATTTGTTTTGCCTGTTTGTCTTTCAAAACATCTAAAACCCCCTTTGAAACATAAGAAATCTTTATAATTAGTTTTCTCGACGATAAAATCACATACCCGAACTTGCATTCCCTTGAGATCGATACTTGGGGAGTTTCTCCCTTTTTAAATTACTTGTGCGACCGCTACACTTGTCGTAAGTGCATCCATTTTTTGGCGCCGTTGTCGGGGAATCGCATGCATTGTTTTATTTTTCTATCAGGAAGCAGTTATAAAGATTTGTTATTTTTTATTTCTATTTGTTGTTGTGAGTTGTATGCAGGGGCGAGGCCCTGGGGATTTGGTTGAATACGATCCAGAAAAAGAGCGGATACTGCGTGCACACCGCCATGCTACTGCTTCCATGGATGGAAACTGAAACAATGTGATTGACCTCAGGGGAGAGAACGTGCTCGTCTTTGGTCAGGCTGCAGATGAACACGAGGTGGCCCGGGCAAGTCCCCGAACTATGCATGATTACACCACTTCCACTGTTGGGAGTGTGTATCCGGGATTTAGCACAACCATTACAAATAACCACTTTGAGATACAGCCTGCCATCCTGAACATCATCCGTAAGAACGCCCAGTTTTCTGGGATGGAAAGTGAAGATCCCCATCTTCACTTGGCTGAATTCTCTAAAATCTGTGGAACATTCCGGTACGCTGGCATCTCCGATGACACGGTAAAGTTAAAGACTATTTCCATTCTCTCTGCGGGACAAGACAAAATCTTGGCTCCATACCATTCCACCAGGTGCTGCTACCATGTGAGATGTGATGTCGTCCAAGTTCCTGGCCAAATTCCATCCGGTGGAAAAAATCGTGAGCCTGAGGCATGAAATCGCAACTTTCCATTAAAACGATCAGGAAACCCTTGTAGAGGCGTGGGAAAGATTTATGGACCTCATCCGGAAGTGCCCTCACCATGAGCTCCAACCTTGAAACTTGGTTGAGAACTTGTAATTTGCGATAGTGCCCAACTACAGGACCATGATCGATGTTGCTGCGGGTGGGACTTTTTTGAACCACACTCCCGAGGAAGCACTTTGAATCCTGCAGGACACTACGACACACAGCTCTTTCTAGACTGCCAACAGGAACACGCCGAGAAGCGCAAGGGGACTATTTGAAGTAAAGCTTTCACCTCCTTCCCATCTCGCGTGGCTAGGGAGAACCACCACAAATCAGCGTATAGCTGATTCGTGATGGGTCTCCGGGCTGTTTGTGCGGGTGCTTGGTCTGCTTTGTTTTGCCTTATTAGTTGATTTTGCTGTGTTTTCCATGTGGTAGTCTTAGTGAAAAATTCTAAAAACTCTTTTTGTTATATATAACTGCTAATACATGTATTTGGTCCACCTTGAGGACGATAAACAAAAGGGCTAATGGGAGACGACCCAATTTCGATGTTTTGTTTATTTTGCCCACTAATAACTTCTTTTGGCATTATATCTGTTGCGTCGGAGTTTACTTCTTGTAGGTGTGGTGATCTTTTGGTGGCGTACTTGGGAGTGGATCCCCAGTTTTAACGCCAATCTTCTGGTATGCTCATTTCTGAGCATGGGTAACCTCTTCTCCTAGCATCTATTTAAATTCATATTGTCATTTATGCTTACTATGTTGCATAGATTAAGTCTGGGGGAGAGCTGGTTTTAGTTACCCATTGCACGCACACATTTTATTGCATATTAGAAGTAAATCTATTTCAATTACATAATATATTAGTTCATCTTCACCGCACACCACAATGCCCACTTGAGCTCGCATATAACCGTATGCGTGTTACGAGTCTAACTCATTTCTTTTGCATGATTGGGAAAATCTCTGTGCTGGCTTAGGATTGTGAGACAGAGTAAAATGTTGACTCTCGTAGTGCTCTAGTCGAGTACTCGTGTCTCGCATTGAAATCCATGTAGAATTAATTTTTCTTTATGCGGATAGTTTTATATTTTTCTACTTGCGTAAATATTGTTTATTCTACTCAAAAGCGGTGAATCTAGTGTGAATCCGAAGATAGCGTAGGGATTTGTGTAGACAGTTGCTAGGCTTGTATTGCTCAAGTCGGGAGGAAGGATTACCTTTCTTGGTGGCTAAGAACTTGCCCCAAACGACTCATGAAGCATTGGAGCAGGTTAGTTCAGTGCGTCAGTGTGAGGTATGCCATCATGTTGGCCTGGTTGAGATTTTGTACCATTCCTAACGTCTGATCCTCGCTAACCCCTTTGTGCCTACTCCATCCTTTTGATTCAGCTCCACCTAAATTCCACCAAAGCCAAAAGTCGATCCTAGTCACACACCCAAATTTGAGCTTTAATTGTTCTATTATTTTCATTGTGGGAGTGCTGATGAGATGAATTTTTGTGTGGATATGTGGTTGTGCTCTTTTGAATATTTGCTGAAAAGAAGAAAAAATAAATAGTGTGAAAAAAATTTGAAATGAGAAAATGAAAAGAATTGAAAAAGAAAAAGAAAAAATGATGAGAGAAGAATTTAATTGAAAATCTATTTGAGATGTGTATTGGGAGTAGGTTGTGCACACACCCATGTTTTCAAGTTCAAGTCTGGGGGTGTGGTGCACCCGCGCATATTGTGCCTGCTTGGATAGCTTAGTTTTGCTTTAGCTCTTTTGGGTTAGGTGCATTGAGCCTCTTTGTTTATCCTTGTATACCCTACCATAACCCAAGCCCCATATATACCCTAAAGTCCTACTGACTCACGCAATGAACCAAACTAGTGTAATGGAGAGAGTGCGAACGGGTGAGCTTATGGTCACCAACATTGATGGATTTCAATGGAGTTTGTTCCGAGCACTGATCTTGAGCAATGCTCGCCTCATCGATCTGTCTACTTTCTTCTTACGGGTGTCCGGTTGATTCACCGTGATTCAACTTTTGAGTAGTAATAATATATAGTTATGCTCATAGAAAATATAAACAATTGTGCATAATTAGAAATTTCATCTACTGTATTTCTACGCGTGTAAGCATGCGATTTCGCATGGTACTCCGCCTTACAATTTCTAAGCCAACTATCATTTTTCTCATCTGTATAAGGGATAGTTTACTTGGGATGAGCAAATGGCTAATTCCAGGGGTGTGATGAGACCGATATTTATAGTGTTTTACGGACTCATCCGGGCTAATTTTCACTTGTGTGCACTACACCTTCAGGCTTTAATTGCTTGTATTTCACTTGTACACACATTCACTAAAAGTGCTATTTAGGCCTTTGGTGGTGTGCAATTGCGCGCTATATTGTTGGGGGGGGGGGGGGGTAAGCACATGGTGCTCCTCATTCTTTTTCTAGTGTTTGGATTAGGATGGAGGTTGGTTCCCAGCTGGTATTTTGCTGTGTAAGTGTGCAGATCCCCTTTGCTGCTCAAAGTTCATTTCTGTAGGAATCACACGGTCGTGCATTTCCTTGACGCATGATCCATGCGTACCGTGCGCTTCTTTCAATGCCCCAAGATAGTGATCTGCCCCGCTCGAGCGTTTTGTCCGCGCACATGCAGTTTTGCCCGTGCGTGATTAAAATCGCACGAGCTCCTCTTTTGGTCTAAATATTTTATGAAATTATCGCCCAGTGCGTTTTCTTCATTGCACTGTTAGATTCAATTGTGCACGATGGAAAACACATGATCTTCCTTTGGTAGCCTGATTTCAAGCACTCTGTCGCTGCCATGCATTTTATTCACTCACGGTAGGTTTCGACAGTGCGTGAGTAAAATTACACGGGCTCTTCTTCTTTGTTTTCTAGGGCTCCCTGCTGGTTTACTATCACACGGTCCATGAACAGTCGTGCATCGACCATGTGGTGACCAATTTTCTACCCTGTTTAGTATTAAGCGCAGGCTTCTGCCCTATTATAGGAGATCATCGAGACCCACCATTTTTCGCGCCACAGCTCCCAGCTTCATCCCCTTTCATCTCTCCACCACCCGCCCATCTTAAGGAGGAGCTCTGACCACCATTTTTCTTGCAAATCAAGGGCTAGGACTTCCTCCTCGACCTCCTCCATTATTCGTAAGCTCAAAAGCTCTGATTCAAGGGATTCTTTGCTGCATTCTCGGAGTTCTCCAGCAAGAGCTTGATCGAAGCGGATATACGAAGAAGACGAGTAATGTCAGAGGAAAGTGAAAGCTCCTCTGGGACCCCGGACGAT
Organism: Dactylorhiza incarnata; assembly: GCA_033032865.1. NCBI lineage: Eukaryota > Viridiplantae > Streptophyta > Magnoliopsida > Asparagales > Orchidaceae > Dactylorhiza > Dactylorhiza incarnata. Next base: position 903,059 of record JAWHQI010000525.1, on the reverse strand, counting down.
AGTTGAAGACATGCAAGGACGAGGCTTGACAACCCTATGATTCCAGCTGTTGAATCATCGATGAGTCTTTGTGCTTTGGTTGTACTCTACCCCCCTCTGCACTGTTACAGTGATTTCTTGTTGAAAGCTTGTGTGTAATGGATGATGTCCATGAACCACAATTTGCTATTAATGTTAATTTCATTTCCATGGAATGTATTTGTGGTTTATGCGAAGTGAGGAGCGCCCTATTCCATCCTCTATCCCGCCATTGCGTTGAGCTGCCGCACTGTTACAGTGATTGCTTGTTGACTGAGGTGCCTACGACCCTCACTCTGTCGGTTGTAATTCATCCATTCACTAGCCTACACCCTCCATCTGCCAGCCAAAATAGAGCATTTCAGCCTGCAGTAGTTCCATCCACAAAGCGAAGCGGTGTATTCGACCCGTAGTAGTTAAATTAGTTTTGCTTGTTTGTCTTTCATAACATCTAAAACCCCCTTTAAAACATAAGAAATCTTTATAATTAGTTTTCTCGATGATAAAATCACACACCATAACCTGCATTCCTCTAAGATCGATACTTGGGGAGTTTCTCCCATTTTATATTACTTATGCGACCGGTACACTTGCCATAAGTGCATCAGGTGCATAGCACCAAAAAGCAATAGGCATGCAATTGCAGAGCATAGCTGAGGGCAGATGTGTGTTCTGTCGATAGCGCCCCAAACAGTAGTGCTACCACTGGCGGTAGCTCTAGTGAACAAATTATGAAGACTGTGAAACCCAGGTCAAAGGTACTGGGGGTGTAACAGTAGAAGCGGGAGGGTCAGATGTGCCTAGCTTTGATGACCTTGTGTGTCAATAGCGGGAATAAGTGGATTCCGTACCCACGTCAGGCAGAGTTGATTCCGACGTTATGAGCATGGGAAAAGCTGAACCGACCCTGTCCCATAGCTAGTTATTGAAGAGGTTGCCCCTCGATGCACTGAATTTTTTTGGGAAAGGAACCGTAAGGTATGACGACCTTGACGGTAAAGCTCATAACCATCTAAATTAAGCGTGGCTTAAGATGGTGGTGTGACTCGGGGAGTACACCGAAAGAGTGTTATGAGAGTACGAAATGTATGGTCATGAATGCCTACATTGTTGTTAATTGCAGTGCTTAAAGCACTCTTGAGATATATGCTAATGATGCTTGCTTGCAGGGAAGGAGTATCGCCGCCCCGGGAATGGGGTGGGGTCGTTATAATTCTTATTCAGCTAAAGCTGTCCGGTTACTTGTTTGCCACATTTTGGTGGAATGTGCTTGTACAGGTGCTGGTGAGCCAAGCAGGACGTACCTGATTGGATACTCAGTTGATATAATGTGCTGGCCCTCGAAGGCCCAAGTGATGTTTACTAGTTTTCATGTATGGCCGGCCTGCGTGTCGATGTTAGTAAATCATATGTTGTAAATATTACAAGTAAATATTTGTGGTACTTTCATTCCTAATGTATAAAGTGGACATGTAAGCTGGTTTTGAATTTAATAAATGCTTCCATTATATAACTCTGAGTATACTGGGATGGTTTGTTTAAACAATTTAAAAACTAATACATGACTCTCTTTCCTGTTCATTTAATATGGTGTAGGATCCTGACCAGACCTACTGTTATATTCTCTGTAATAGGGAGTGTGTTACAAGTTGGTATTAACAATGGGTCATGATCCCTTTCTTTCAAATTAGCGGTCAAATTCTTTTAAGGGGTGGTGAGTACGTGTGTGCGTCGCGGTTAAAACATTTAATTAAACAGTGAATGTTCACTTAGGAATGAAATACTTGTATATTTGTAGCGACGTGGTGGAACCTGAGTGTTCCTTTGTTGATAAATGCTACAATTTAATCGCTTAATTATGATTTATTACACATGTATAAGTGACTTGGAGTGGAGCAGGGCAGTCTCGATCCCAGCACTATGTTGAGAGTAGTGCACCTGCTGATGTGCCTACTCCTCCTTTTGATGATATGATTAGGTTGGTTGTCGAGGCAGTATTTGTGATGGGTAATGCATAAACAGGACAACCTATACAACCTCCTGCCCTTGGGGTGGCCCCGGGTGTCGGTTATTGTAGTTGAACCTGTTGCCGAAAGACAAGTGGAAGTTATGGCAAGATGGGTTTCAGACCAACAATTGAAGTATTTTCTGAGCTTCAATCCTCCTACATTTGCGGGGAACAGGATCCCCCAACCCAAGATGAAGATTTGCTCTCAAGAGTAAGGAGAACCTTGACAGCTACTGAGATGGAGGAAAGGCAGAAAGTCACTTTAGCCACCTTTCTTCTGGATGGAGAGGCGCGACTTTGGTGGGAGGAATTGGAAGTACATCAGTTAGCGGGAAGGCGACTGGCGGAGGTCTCGTTTGTTGGTTTTTTGAGACAATTCTTGGCTCAGTATCTCCCTTCGGCACAACGAATTACGATGGAGAACCAATTCGAATGGTTGACTCAAGGCAATAGTCTGGTGGATGACTATCTGCATGAGTTCACCAAATTGGGGAGTTATGCAGGCGCTACGTTTGCAGATGAGGAATGAAAGACAAACTAATTTTATGAGGGTCTGTGTGATGATCTGAGGTTGCTTCTATCAGGACCAATGACGCAAGGCTTTATGACCTTGGTCAATACTGCCCGTTCCTTGGAGCAGGATATGAAATGGGTCCAAAGTAATAAGTGCTTAGCGGTGAAGACGCCAGAGTTTAAGGTACCAAACTCTGCATGATCTGGGCAAGGCAAGTGGAGCAAGAAGGCTAGACATTCTGGGCCAACTCCATCTTCTGTTTCGGGAACGACTACTGGGTGAAGTCTAGTTACTTGTTATAATTGTGGAAAAGGACACTTTACTCGGTATTGCCGCAACGACAAAAAGGCGTGTGCGTCCTATGCGGAGAAAGGGAAAGTGGCGGAGTCAACTGCATCCCATCATACTCCAGCTCAGCCCCGAGTGTACAATCTTGGCCAATAGGAGGCAATCAAATAGAGTGATGTGGTGACAGGTATGAGTTAGTATACAACTTTTATTGCTTTTTATACTTAATACCTTGTGCATTGCTTGTTTAACTTGTTTGTATTAGGCTTTGTCCTAATCTTTAATTATCCGTCAAGAGCACTATTTGATACTGGAGCTTCTCATTCCTTTCTATCTGAGGACTTCATACGATGAATTGGAGTGCCTTCATTTATAGTGAAAGAAAGATTGGATATGTTGCTACCTAATGGGTGCTCGATGCATGCGGATAAAGTTTGCTGTGTTAGGGTGTAGATAGGAAGTCGCGAGTTTGATTTGGAAGCATCGATTCTGCCAATTTCAGATTTTGATGTGATCTTGGCATGCATAGACTGGCTGTCGGAGCAGCAAGCATGTGCTGATTGCACTTCGAAAGAAGTCACACTGGGATAGAATACTGAACGTGCGACTACTTTTGCAGTTATGCATGGACCGAGCAAGATGTTGATATCTATTATCCAAGTAGTCAAGGCAGTTCAGAAGGGCGCATATTTGTGCTTCGTGCTAGTGGAGGCTACAAAGCCTAAGCCTAGTTTGAGTGAAGTGCCCATCGTATCGGAGTATCCAAACGTGTTTCCAAAAGATCTCCCTGGAGCGCCATCTCAGCGAGAGATCAACTTCACGATAGAGCTGGTACCAGGTGCCAAGCCTGTGCCATGCTCTCCGTACTGCATAACGCCAAAGAGATGGTAGAACTAAAGGTTCAATTGCAGCAGTTACTGGAGCAAGGCTATGTACGCCCAAGTTCATCCCTTGGGGTGCACCGGTCTTCTTTGTAAAGAAGAAGGACGGAAGCTTGCGTCTTTGTATTGACTACCGCAAACGGAACAAGCTGACGGAAAAGAACAAGCATCTGATTCCGAGAATAGATGACCTGTTCGATTAGCTGGTTGGGTCAGCTGTCTATTCAAAACTACATTTGAAGTCCTGGTATTACTAGTTGAGAATTCGGGAATGCGACATTCCCAAGAAGACATTATATACCCGTTACGGGCACTATGAGTTCACAGTAATGTCGTTTGGCCTAATGAATGCGCCATCGGTGTTCATGGATCTGATGAACAGAATATCCTGAGAGTGTCTTGACCGGTTTGTAATCATTTTTTACTGACGATATACTGCTGTACTCTTAGTCTGAAGAAGAACATGTGATTCATTTGCTTATAGTTTTGGATACCCTGAGAAATAATCAGCTGTACGCCAAATTCTCAAAGTGTGAGTTTTGGGTAGCCTCTATGGCATTCCTTGGTCACATTGTTAATGGAAAAGGTATTGCAGTGGATCTGGCGATGATAGTTGTGATACGAGAGTGTCCTGTATTAACTTCGCTGGCGGAAGTCAGGAGTTTCCTTGGACTTGTCGGCTACTATAAGCGCTTCGTAGAGAACTTTTCGCGGATAGCTCTTCGTCTCACAACTTTGACAAGGAAGGACCCGAAGTTCGTTCGGTCGCCGGCATGCGCACGAGCTTTTGAGGAGTTAAAGAGTCGTCTGACCGTGACGCCAATATTATGTTCGCAATGTGGTACAAAAGGCTACGAGATATACATCGATGCATTAGGGAGCGGCTTAGGCTGCATTCTTCTTTAGAATGGACAGGTTATTTCATATGACTCTCGCCAGCTAAAAGTGCATAAGAGGAACTATCAGGTCCACGACTTGGAGTTAGCGGGCGTGATATTCACTCTTAAACGGTGGCAGTATTACTTATATGGCGTGAAGATTGATATCTTTACGGACCATAAGAGCTTGAAATATCTATTAAACCATAAGGACTTAAATATGCGACAAAGGAGGTGAATGGAGTTCCTTGGGGACTATACCTTCACGATACATTACACTCCCAGGAATGGAAATGTGGTAACAGATGCTTTAAGTTGGAGGGCTTTTGCGCAAGCAAGCTGGATTCAGATGTATGATGCGCATCTAATCAACAACTGGAGGCCTTGGAGATCTTCTGCGTTGATAGGAGCTCTAGTGCGAGTGCATACTTGAACTAGACATAGGTGCAATATGACCTCGTGGACTGGATAAGATAGGCACTGGAGCTTGATTCAAGCATGAAACACAATGTGGCCGAGTTTGTGTTTGATGATGGTCTATTATGGAAAGACAGTCAGTTGTGCGTCCCGAATGTTGGCAAACTGCGGGAGGAGTTGATGTACGAAGCACACTTCATGAAGTACACAATTCACCCAGGGAGCACAAAGATGTATGATGAGTCTCCATTATATACATATTTTAGGACTCATTTGGGCTTATTATCATGCATAGGTACTGCATATTTGGATGATTATCAATCATATTGGTCTAGTTGTTCATTTGCATAGATAGTACCTTCCATAGCCTAGTTCTGTGTGTTATCTTGGATGGTTCCCTTTTATTCTTTTTAGTGCATATTTTATGCCGCTGGGGAGCTTTGTTTCTATACCCCAGCGGGTATGTTTGAGTTTGCTGCAGGTGCAATGATCATGTGAATGCTCGGAATGGTTTGGGGCGAATTTTAGCCTAAAAAGCCATTGATCGTGCGTTTTCCTTCTCGCACGATCAGGCGCATGACCACTGGTCGTGCGATAATTCCCCTTACCAGACAGAGCGGTTCGCACGATTAGGCGCACGAACACTGGTCGTACGCCACTGCCCGTGTGTTAATTCCCTATCTTTCCCTCTGCTGCAGGTTGGCCGCACACGATCACAAGCATTCCTTCGCGCATGACCACTGGTCATGCGCCCCTGATCGTGCACTGTATTTTCTATGCTCCGTATTTAAAGACCGGCTCCGCGATTTTAGGGCAAGCCAGCACAGTTTGGGCGCGAATTCTTCCGCAAGCTTCCGCCATTTTCCCTCTCCAAGCTCCATCCATCCATCCTCTTCCTTGGGAAAGATTCATCCATCGATCCTAAGCTCCATCAAGGGTCCTAGAAGCATTCTCCGCCATCTACAGCAAGCATTTGAAGGTGATACATCTCCATTGAGCTAAGTGGAATAGACCCAGCTCTGAGAAGAAGACGAATGATGTTTAGAGGTAGTGACAGCCTCTGAACCCCGGAAGCAACCAAGGACTGAGCTCGGAGGAGGCGTGACGACCCCCCATTCCGACCAAGATCTACGGCGAGGCTTCTCATCTCGTGGTTTCCTCTACCCTCTCTCTCTTTTGGAAATGTACTTTTGATTTTTGTAATGAACTGGATTGCTTTCTATTTGTCTATGAATAGAAGCTTTTTCTTGTTTCGTTCTTCATTTGATGCTTTGTTGTGATGCGCTCCGCCTCCACTCCACTTCCACACACGCGTTCTAGCTATCTCATTCTAGCAAAAGCTAGAAGTGAGAGTGAAGAGGTGCCTTCGACCCTCACAAAACCCCACACTGTGGCCATCTCACCCACATACCGAAGCACGATATCGCGGCCGCTGCACTCACCCCCACTTTGCGAAGAGGTGTGTGCGACCCTCAATCATCACAGTTACTTTCTATCCACGCGCCTTCCGAAGCACGACATCGTGGCCGTTGCATCCATCCCGCCTTGCGAAGTAGAGTTTTGACCCGCATTTCCTATTTCTGCAATAGCTTAGGACACCATCACAATGCCCATGTTTTATTCGCTCGTGTAACAATCAACTCACTCTATTTTCTTATCACCACATCCTGCATTCCTTTGAGAACGATATTCGGGGAATTCCTTCCTACTTTTATTACTTGACAATGACCGGTGCACTGCCGTCGTACCGCATTTCGCGCTTGCTAATTAGTGGTGCTGAAATCGCGCGTCAAGTTTTTGGCGCCGTTGCCGGGGAATGCAGGCGTGATGAGATTTTGGTTGTGAATCGATTGTTTTCGATTGAGCCTTTTATTCTTTTGAATTTATTCTTTAGTATGCTATTTTCTTCTTCTGTATCATATGGGCGCATTTGAATATCCTATGTTCTTGGTGTGGGAACACATCCCACGCTAGTGATAGGTGTCCCAAAGAGTATGGTGTCGTTCAGAAACCGTACGGAGCCCATAAATCTTTTGGCAACTCTACTGCGCCTCTGTTGTCGCACTTTTACGCGGCTGCCGCACCTTGGGTGCCGGCGAAGCCGGTGAAGCAGTGTTTATTTTGCAAAAGTAGAGAGCATGCCTTGAGGGACTGTGCTGATTATCTTTGCCAACTGGAGGATGACGATGAGCCGGATATCCGAATCATCCCATCTTCGAATTCTGCGAGCACAACCCCTACCTCTGGTTACGTATCCCTTCCACCTTCACTTCTTGAAGTCTCTGGAATCAACACGTGTATCAGTGTCCCTCATGACTCTATTTCTGATGCGCCCCCATATCTCTTTGGTTCATGTACCACTTTACGTGGATTTGTGCCCTTGTGTGGAGAGTGAGCCCGAACTCTCAAGTGGCATGTCTTCTCCCACTACACACGAAGCTACATCTATTTCTGATGTTATCGTTGAGGTCAATTTGCAGGATGTTGCAGACATGCGCAGTGTCGTGCCCACTCTCATGGAGGCGGGCAGTCTCGATGGTGCTGAAGCAACCATTTTGGTCCAGTGCGAGAAAGTCCAAGTTATAGAGGAGGCCATTGCGTGCGCTGTTGAGTCTATTGAAATCTTCGATGATATCATCAGTTTGTCATTGCCGCACCCTATGGGGGATGAAGCCGGGATTATCCCCTCAGATGAGATTTCTTTTAGTTTTTCTTCCAATTTATTTCCTGACCCCCTTTCTTTATGTACAAGGATGCAGGATGCCCCTCCTCCGGTTGATCAGACCTTATGCATGGAGGAGCCAAAAGCCTGGCGGGATGAAGAAGGTACAGTGAATGAACATCTTGTTTCCTCATCATCGTTGGTGCTTCCCCTTGAGGATTGGTTACAGGGGGCAAGCGGTTTTTCTTTGAAGACATAATACTGGAGGAGAAGAAGAGAGCGAAAAGGAGGAGATTTGGGGTTGGAGGCTGAGCATCTTACTTAATTTCCACCCCTACTATCAGGTCCCCGGACCTTTTTCTTTCATCAGTTGTTACTACTTCAAATCAGCTTATAGCTGATTTGTTTTGAGCTTGTAATAATAATTAGGATTTATTAGCTTTTGCTTATTCCTAGACTTTATGAACTATGCTTTAATACAGGTATTTGCTCCACCTTTAAGGACGTTAAACAAAAGGGCTTCTTGGGAGACAACCCATGGTAACCACCCAGTTCCGTTTGACTTTTAATTTCTTTTATGTTCTGTTATTTCCTTTTTGCTAACATCATAGGTTGAAGCCTCGCATGGTGGATGAGGAAGGAGAAAAATTTAAAGAAGGAAGTACTGCACTTCTGGCATGCTCATTTATGAGCATAGGTCCTCTCTACCCCTATTTTCCGTATTCCTGAATTGTCTATTTTATTTAATTTTGATCAAGTCTGGGGGAGAGTTCGAGCTGTGCACGTGCACACACTTTGCATAGCTTGTTAGAATGTGCTGAGTTAGGATTTTTAATTTTTTTGCACACATTGCATCCGTTTGCACCTAGTTCACGCGCACTTGATCACGCGCACTTCTTGGATATTTCTGCGAGGTTCCCCGCTCGTAAGAATTAGATTGTTAGTGTATGAGTGAGGAGTAGAGAAAAATGTTAACTCGAGTAGTGCTCTAGTCGAGTGCTCCCGTCACGCCTAGAAATTCAATTAGAGTAGAATAAAATTCAAAGTTATAATTTAATTATTTCTATTATAGTAGCTGCAATTTATTTTACTTTAGTGGTGAATCCGGTGAATTCAACAGTAGCATAAGGTCGAGTGTAGCTGGACTAGTAGTAGCTTATTACTAGGGTCAGAAGGAAGGACAACCTTTCTCGGTGGCTAGAACTTGCACTAGGCGACTCTTGAAACGATTGCGTTGAAGTCCTCGTTATAAAGTGTGATATAAGCCATTTCTTGATCCGTTTGTGCTTTTGAAATCCTTACCAACGTAATCACCTTTGCAAGCCCACTTGAGCCTAACTTTCCTCCTTGTTTAGCTCCACTAAATTTTCACCAAAGCCATACGGCCAAACCTATGTTCGCACCAACAAATGAGCTGAAAGAAATTTATTTATCGATCACATTTGGTGTTATCTCTGTGGTGTATGGTAGCCTTGGAATAGCTGAAGGAGAAGTTTTTATTGTGCCTACAAAGGAAATTCTGTCGAGAAAAGAAAAGAAAAAAAAATTTTGTTCAAAAAGAACTTTCAATTACATTCTCTCGACAAAAGCAAATTATGTTTGGCTTAGCACGCACCTAGTGTTCAGTTGAAGTCTGGGGGTGTTGTGTAGTTCTTGAAAATGTTGTATTGGTGATTGTAATTCTCTTGAGTGCTCGGGTTATGTTGAGTGCGATTCCCATCATCCTTCTACTTATCTAGCCTAAACTCAACCTAAGCCAAATATTAACCTATAAGTCCTATTGACTTTAGATATGAGTCATCTCATGCAGTGGAGAGAGTGCGAACTTGCAAGCCTGTGGACACCGACTTTGATGGATTTCTTAGGAGATTGTCCCGAGCTCTGATTCAAGTAATACTCTACTCATTAGTCACGCTATTTTCCCTTATGCGCGACCGAAAGATTCACCGGAATTCACCATCCAAGTAAAATAGATTTCAAATTACTGTTTTAGAAATAGTTAAATGTAATCTTGAGTTAAATTCTATTCTAATGTATTTCTACGCACGTGAGCATGCGACATCGCATGAGTCTTCACCGCTCAATCACACTCTGACATCCAATTGTTCCGACATGAGAGCTGAGTAGTTTGCCCGGGACGTGCAAATGGTTAAGTCTGGGGGTGTGATGAGTCTCCATTATATACATGTTTTAGGACTCATCTGGCTTATTATCATGCATAGGTACTGCATATTTGGATGATTATCGATCATATTGGTCTAGTTGTTCATTTGCGTAGATAGTACCTTCCATAGCCTAGTTCTGTGTGTTATCTTGGATGGTTCCCTTTTATTCTTTTTAGTGCATATTTTATGCCGCTGGGGAGCTTTGTTTCTATACCCCAGCGGGTATGTTTGAGTTTGCTGCAGGTGCAATGATCATGTGAACGCTCGGAATGGTTTGGGGCAAATTTTAGCCTAAAAGCCACTGATCGTGCATTTTCCTTCTCGCACGATCAGGCGCACGACCACTGGTCGTGCGATAATTCCCCTTACCAGACAGAGCAGTTCGCACAATCAGGCGCACGACCACTAGTCGTGCGCCACTGCCCGTGTGTTAATTCCTTATCTTTCCCTCTGCTGCAGGTTGGCCGCGCACGATCACAAGCATTCCTTCGCGCACGACCACTGGTCGTGCGCCCCTGATCGTGCGCTGTATTTTCTCTGCTCTGTATTTAAAGACCGGCTCCGCGATTTTAGGGCAAGCCAGCACAGTTTGGGAGCGAATTCTTCCGTAAGCTTCCGCCATTTTCCCTCTCCAATCTCCATCCATCCATCCTCTTCCTTGGGAAAGCTTCATCCATCGATCCTAAGCTCCATCAAGGGTCCTAGAAGCATTCTCCTCCATCTATAGCAAGCATTTGAAGGTGAAACATCTCCATTGAGCTAAGTGGAAGAGACCCAGCTCTGAGAAAAAGACGAATGATGTTTAGAGGTAGAGACAACCTCTGAACCCCGGAAGAAACCAAGGACTGAGCTCGGAGTAGGCGTGACGACCCCCCATTTCGACCAAGATCTACGACGAGGCTTCTCATCTCGTTGTTTCCTCTACCTTCTCTCTCTTTTTGGAAATGTACTTTTGATTGTTGTAATGAACTGGATTGCTTTCTATTTGTCTATGAATAGAAGCTTTTTCTTGTTTCGTTCTTCATTTGATGCTTTGTTGTGATGCGCTCCGCCTCCACTCCACTTCCACACACGCATTCTAGCTAGCTCACTCTAGCAAAATCTAGAAGTGAGAGTGAAGAGGTGCCTTCGACCCTCACAAAATCCCGCACTGTGGCCATTTCACCCACATACCGAAGCACGACATCGCAACCGCTGCACTCACCCCCACTTTGCGAAGAGGTGTGTGCGACCCTCAATCGTCACAGTTACTTTCCATCCACGCACCTTCCGAAGCACGACATCACGGCCGTTGCATCCATCCCGCCTTGCGAAGCGGAGTTTTGACCCGCCTTTCTTATTTTTGCAATAGCTTAGGACACCATCACAACGCCCTTGTTTTATTCGCCCGTGTAACAATCGACTCACTCTATTTTCTTATCACCACATCTTGCATTCCTTTGAGAACAATATTCGGGGAATTCCTCCCTACTTTTATTACTTGACAATGACCGGTGCACTGTCGTCGTACCGCATGTCGCGCTTGCTAATTAGCGGTGCTGAAATCGCGCGTCAATGTACCAGGACATGAAGATGTTGTTTTGGTAGCCAGGTTTGAAGGACATAGCCCTTTATGTGGCAAAATGTAAGACTTGCGCACTTGTGAAGGCGGAATATCAGAAACCTAGTGGGTTCCTGAAGTCATTACCTATTCTGGAATGGAAGTTTGATGGTATTTCTATGAATTTCCTGCATGGTTTGCCGAGATCGCATCACGGAAACGATGCCATTTGGGTGATCGTGGATCGCTTCATAAAGGTGTCGCACTTTATTCCAAACCGTAGGGACGATTCAGTAGAGAAATAGGCAAATCTATATGTTGATAGTATAGTACGATTGCACGGTGTGCCCCGTAGCATCGTTACTGACTGAAATGAGCGTTTCACATTGAAAGATTGGAGGCTAATCCACCAACTGTTGGGTACCAATCTGAAGTTTAGCACTACCTTTCATCCTTAAACAGATGGGCAGATTGAACGGACCAATATGAAAATGGAGGATATGCTACGAATGTGCGTCTTGGATTTTGGTAAGAGGTGGGAAGACCATCTCTTTATGATTGAGTTCACTTACAACAATAGTTACCAAGCGAGTATTCAAATGGCGCCATTTGAGGCCCTTTATAGTAGAAAGTGACATACTCCCTTGTCTTGGGCAGAGATGGGCGAAACTAAGCTGTTTAAGCGAAAGGAAGTCGAAGATGCTACTTCGACTATTCGAACAATCCAGGAGCAGTTGTTGTTTGCACAGGATATGCAGACAAAGTACTATAACACCAAGCACAGAAATGTCGAGTTCGCCATGGGAGACTGGGTGTATCTCAAAATCACACCTTTCAAGGGCATATCAAGGATTCGATGCTTGAAAAACTGAGTCTTAGGCACCTTGGACCGTTTGAGATAGTGGAGCTTGTTGGTGAAGCTGCCTATCGGCTCGCTCTTTCGATAGAGTTGAGCAGCTTGCATGATGTATTTCACATATCCGTGCTAAGGAAGACTATTCAAGAGCCCACTCAAGTGCTTATTACTAATCAAGTGCCAGTCGATGGTGAGCTAAAGATAAAGGTCAAGTCTCACATCAAGGACACTGATGTCAAGCAGTTGCTGAGTACATTGATCTGAATGGTCAAAGTCTGCTGGAACAATTGCAGTCGCGAGGAGTTTACATGGGAGCGAGAGCAAACCATGCTTGAGGAGTTCTCCGAGCTGTTCTGTTAAGGTACAAATTATGTTTTTGTATCTTTTCATGCTTTTCTTAAATCTGGAATTTTGGGACGAAATTTCTGTAAGGGGAGGTGGTTTATAACACCCCAGGTTTCTCCATTGTAGAAAAAAAAAGAAATATGGTAGCAGGAGCTAACGCCGGGCGTTAGTGCTAACACTGACATTAGTGATATCGACTTAATGACGCTACCTTGTCGACGCAAAGCTCCTGTTGTCATCTAGAGGTCTCGATGATTGTCAACTTAATGCCACGCGGTAGGTACTACCGCTGGAGGTAGCTATATCTATGGGATAAGTCCCATATCGTCGAGTCGAGCTCTGTATCGACAAGACACTAATGCCATGCGTTAGAGCTAACGATGGGGGTAGGTTCAATCCCTTAAGTGGTCGATAAGCAATGAGTGAATAAGCTCCACCGCCTAAGCCACTACCACAGAGCGGTAGTGCTCCCCCGGGCAATAGCTGCTGGAATCAGATTTATTAATTTGAATCATGGCCATCCATTGAGTGTGGCTTGGAGATCCTGTAGCTGAGTTTAGACCCGAAATCCTTAAGAGCCGAGGAGCTTTTGAGATAAGTGAGAAAGAGATAATGACTGAGATAAGTGAGGAACTTTTGAGAAAGAGATAATGACTTAAGCGACTATACGCTTAATTATCTTTTGAGAAAGAGATAATGACTGAGATAAGTGAGGAACTTTTGAGAAAGAGATAATGACGGAGAGCTTAATTATCTCTTTCTCAATTATCTCTTTCTCACTTATCTCAAAAGGTGGTTAAGAAGAAGTCAATCTCAGTTATGCAGAAAGAGGTTAGACAGACTTCTTCTCAGCAGCTTACTCAATATGCTGCATAACTGAGACAGACTTCTTCTCAGCAGCTATACAGCTGAGTCTCAGCTATTCAGCTGAGACCAGACTATTATCTCAGCTGATCTTCACAGTGATATACTCAATACTATTCCAAGGTTTGGAATGAATTAAGCATGTATTTAACATGAAATAAAATGGCTTATCAAATACAATATGCACTTAGCATTCTATATGATGCATCTTCAAATCCAAGGAACATTGAAGGGCAATATTCCCGACAATCTCCCCCTATTTGAAGAAGGCATAACATATAACAATGCTAAGATACATTAACACAATAAAATCATATCATGACATTTTGAGATAGCAGAATAAACAGTCATGAGAACATAACAAATTCATTGTTAACACATAACTTGAGCTTATCGGAAAATTTTTCCTGTTGGTACAAAAAATGTACCTCCAGGACTCACACTAAAAGAGAGGGGAAGGAACTGCGGAGTGCCGGTTACTCGGGATGAGGATGCAGAAGGAGAGATCAACATAAGGAAAAACTGCTGGGATTGATCTCAAAGAAGGACTACAAAGGGGTCTAAAACAGGCCAGGGGGAGAGGTAGAAAAACGATAGAATTCGAGACCACTTACACAGATTGTCAGCTGGAGGTTCGAAGCAAAAGTTTCTTTTCAGGTACCCCTACCCCTCTATTTATATACGCGGAGGCTGCCCAAATGGGCATATCCAAAAATTACAGGTTGCCGGGGAGGGGGGGGGGGGGATATAGGAGAACCGTGGCAGAGGAAGTGGGTGCTAATAAAAAAAAGGAAAAAGAGACCAGACCGCGCGGTCTGGCGGTCTAGCAGAGGCTTGATTGCTCATGCCTTGGGAGAAAACACTGGAGGGAGAGCAGGCGATCTGGGCGGTCTCTCAAATCTGAGACCGCTGGAGGGGTTCCTTCTGATTAGAGAAGATAGGTCGCGAATTTTCGGGCAAACATAATCCCCGCACATTTTCAAGTTGCACTGGAACTTCAGAAATGTTCACTTTGACCACTGAGACCGCGACCGCCATAAATGCGCTGGGCTCTATAAATATGGCTTCAGGGCTTCATAATTCATAATTTTCTGAAAGAAACAATGATCTTGAACTTCAAGCAATCACCAGAAATTATACAAAAACGATCTCTGCAATGGTGACTGTATTATCTCGTCTGAATAAGCGATCGCCAGGAGCGGCTTCTCCGAAGAAAAAGGAAACCGCCAGCCTGAAGAAGAAGATGGATAAGGCTGCCCAGACTCTGACTAAAGCAGGCACGTCAAAAGAGACCGCTCGATCTTCTCCGAAGAAACAACCCGACTTGCCGGAGTGCTCGGTTTTGTCGGTCTCTACTGTTGTTGATTTGTCGAGTAGTTCTTCGGTTCCTCCCGTGCTGAACTTTCCTGATCTCTCTATTTCTTTTGATTGCCAGAAAATTGTTGAGGTCCTTAACCAGACCACTGTCCCATCTGGCGAGACCGTTTCAACTGAAGCTATTTTGGCTGGAATGTATGAGAAGAAGGCTGAGGCTGAGAGAATTAGGCAGAAGATCGCTGATTCTCAAGAAGCTGCGAAAACAAAAAAAGAGAAAAAACTCAAGTTCTTCTGCTAAAACTACCAAGAAAAAGACGAATGAGGAACGTAAAGGTGTGACCGCTACAGAGGCGATCACTCTTCCTGAAAGCAGTGATTTTAAACATCCTGCGGATGTTCCTGGCGGATGTTCCTGGGAAGACAAGTGGTGAGGTCGGTCTCTTTTTCCCTTATGCGATTTCATCTTCTTCAAGAGAAGCGGACTCCAAGCTGATTGCTTATCTTGAAGAAGATTCTTCTAACGATTTCTCTTGTTCGATATTGCAGATGCTTGACCCCTTTGAATCTGAACATCTTCGGGCGGCCGCCACAGAAAGCGAGATCGCCTAAAGGGAGAAGGAGACCGCTACAGAGGAGGCCAGGTTAAAGGCGGAAGCTGAGAAGAAAGAGAGGGAAAAGAAAGAGAGGGAAGAAGAAAAGGAGAGGACAGCGCGAGTCGCTGCCGAAAAGAAGAAAGAAGAGGAAAAGAAAAATGCTCTGCTCGCCATAGAGAAGAAAAAGGAAGAAGAGAAAAAGATTGCTCTGCTCTCCGTAGAGAAGGAAAAGGAAGATGAGAGAAAGATTGCTCTGCTCGCTCCAAAGAAGGAAAAGGAAGAAGAGAGGAAGGCTGCTCTGCTCGCCACAGAGAAAGAAAAGAAAAAAAGACTTCTGATGAGAAGAGAGTTCGACAGAATAAAAATGAGAAAATTGCACTTTCTTACAGTCTGGCGAACCCCTCTGCTGCTCAGGTTGACAAAATAAACAAAGCAGCGGCAGACCGCACATCGGCGATCTCTGCTTTGAGGACTAGTAAGATAACGACAGTTATGAGATCGTTGGAATTCCTTCCCCTGCCTGCTGTTCGACCTAGATCTCCAGAGAGAAGGCGTGAGATCGTCATCATTGAAATGGATGACATTCTTGTTAGTAATGCAGAGTTAAAAAGGAGGTGAAAAGAGAGAGAGAAATCACAAAAGAGGGGATTGGAAAGAATGGACATGAACGCTTAAGGGGAACAAACCGCCTTTTGCTGACCGCAAAACCCGTAGTCACAAAAGATATTGAAAGTACCTTACATGACTGCGGTCTTGATTTCTTTCCAAGTATTGTCTTTACGCGGACTCTTCTATTTTTGAATTGTTTGTAGTTGAGCTAACCATCAAATTCTTTTGATTGCAGGTGATGAGGTCGCAGAGGTTTCTGAGGAAGGAGAGCTCCTTCCGCAAGAGAGGGTGATTCCACCCCAGATCTCTGAAATCCTTAAGCCAATGTTTGAGGATGTCCGCGCCATGCTGATTTGGGAGCGATCACAGAATGATCAACTCCACGCTCGAGCTGATCAACTCCGAGTTCATACCGCCGACTTTGAAGAAAGGTTGCGCGCTAATGAAAAGCGAGTCCACGAGGAATGCGATCTGAAGAATGTCGAGCTCATCTGGGCACTTCGAAAAGCTGAAAAGGATGCAGAATACTACAAGGGGAAAGACGCAGCTCTGTCCGCCGAGGTCGCCGTCCTGAGGGGAGAATACTACAATGAGGCCAGGTACTTCTGGCGATCACGCGGAGGAGAGACCGACTTCAGAAATTATGGTCATCCTTATGGAGCAGGTGGACAGAGAGATGTCCAAAATTCATCGAGCTGCAATGTCCTCTAATCATAGTCTGGCGTCTGTCCTGACCGCCGTGAATGAGATACAAGACATTGCGGCTTTTGTAGGAAGAAAGCACCCGAATATGAGATAAATTGCTCCTTCATGCGGTCTTAAACATTTGAAAACTTGAACAATTTGAACGTGCTGTAATATATATGCTGACAATAATTTTTATTTATATTCGATCTCCGTGATGTTATGATGTCGATCTCTATTATTATGTGCTGCTCATTTTACTTTCATTTATATACTTGTCATGCTATTCTGGGATACATCGGTCTCTCTTCAATGAGACCGGTTGTATAGTGTTATTTCTCATATCCTATGTAGGTATAATATCGATCTGTGCAATTTTACTGAGCGATCTCAGAGTAAGTCATCATTACAAAAATATTATTGGATTTCTATAAATAGCTGGTCTTGGAATTTTCATTTCATACTTTTCGAATGCGCCCTAAGCTCCGGTCTCAGCGAACTCCAATTATGGTGTCCGTGCGAGCTTCTTCTGCCGAAGTTTTCTTGGAGGCCGATCACAAACCCAGCCATCTTTCCAAGGATGAGTATCTGTCCTTTCTTGCAAATCACATGGTTCAAAACCAGATTATGGTGAGACCGCCTAATGAAGGTGAAGGATGAAATTTTGGAGAATAAAACAAGTTCGTTATTCCCATCGATCACTTCGATTATGGGCTGAAATTTCCTCTCCCTTGAGAAATTCTTGAGGTGATGGAATATTATGGATTTGTGCTCGCTCAGCTGCCTCCAAACTCGATCGGTCTCATTAACGTTTTTTATTTATTACCTGAGATTGGAAAAAAACAAGTTCACCTTGACACTCTTCCGCGCGACCTTCACTGCAAAGGTGTTAAAAGAAGGACAAAAGAAAGAGGAGTTTAAAGGTTTTATATATTTTTCATGTGAAGGTGTAAAGATTTTGAATCTTCCCAATAAAATCCCTTTCTGGACAGAAAGATTCCTTATTTTTGAAGGCGATCTCGACGGTCTCAAAAGCCAACCATCTCCGAGAGCGGAAGGCATCTTTAGGTAAAATAAGATGATCTCAACTGAGGAGTTGAGAATTTTGGCCTTCCTGGCGGGCAAGCGACTGGATATTTTTCATTATCTAGCGATCTGGCTTGTGATCGCTAAGATTTCTCCGGAAGAAAGTGAGTAATTTCCCTTCGGTCTTATGCGATCTTTCCACATTTTTTCTAACTTTTTAACTCTCTTCCAGTGACCTTCGCGATCCCTGCAATCGACCCGATGGCACCAGCTGAAGAGGTGCTCACCCAGAGTGAAAGAAGAAAAAGACGAGAAGAAGAGCGCGAGATCGCTGGGGCTGGTGGAACATCTGAGACCGCTAATGACCAGTTTCCTATGGTCAGCTTCATGAAAAAATAGAAGGACATCAAGGGAAAACCCCTTCTCAAATAGGGTGCAAAAGGGAAGGCCGTGAAGGTTTCCACCGATCTCCCTCTTTGGAGTGGAAAACTATCTCACCATTCTTTTACAGTCACCTCGTCCCTTTATGGAAAAAACAACCTCAAAGAAGCATATAATTTTAAGACCGAGATGCTTCCTGATGCCTGCGCTCAAGCGAACGCTTGGAGCACGGTCTTAAATCACCATATGGGGCAGTCTCTGCGAAGGGCCCTGAAAGAGATCAAGATCCTACATGAAGAGCGAAGGGTAAGATAATTTTACTTGTGGTATCGAGCTCCTTTTATGTGACCGCGCGATCTAATTGTTTTCTTCTACAGCAATCAATGGAAGAAGCATGCGATCTAGACAATCCTGAATTCCAGAACGCTCTAATGCAACACTTAAAAGAGACCGCAGAGCAGGTGATCTCAAAGCTTCGTGACTGTGGCGGTATCGCTGAAGGGTATAAAGATATCAAATTTGCCGATCTTTTCCCTGATGCTGCGAGGGTAATAGACGAACAGTCGATCACGACTGGTGAGGTCGCTACTGAAGGAGAAGAAGATGAAGTTGATGTCGATATTGAAGGAAATGCTGATGAAGCGAGTGGAAGCCAATATATCGCAGGCAATGATACAAGTTCTGTCGCGGACACAAGCTCTGGATCTATAGTTTCTGCCAGAGATTTTGAAGAATCTTCAGACGAGACCGTCCCTTCTTCATCTGATGAGCGATCTCCCAAAAGATCAAGAAGCAAGTAGATCTAATTGTGATCTTTGCCTTTTGAGACTGCGGATTTTGTGATCGCACAATCTGATGTAATGAACATTGAAATAGAAAGATAGAAATTTGGTATACCTTTGTCTTTTCTGCGAATGAATGTTTTTCTTGTATTTTTCTTTAAATGTCGATTGTACTATTCGCGACCTCATTGTAATGAGATAGAACTGACATTTGATCTCAATGCCTTAGATGTTATCTAACTCGAGATAATTGCCTTGTATATTTTATATTGAGCAGTTCAATAAAGGCGATCTCATACTTTTCAGATCGCATTACTGGGAGGTGAAAAATCAGCTTCAATTAAGCAAGAATGAAATCACGAGATAGCTAAAGATGGACAAGATCTCTTAAGACTGGCGGTCTCTGGCTATAATACGCTTATATGAGACTACTTATCATATTCGCGATCTACGACCTTTAAGATCTGCCAAGATAAAGTCAATTCATAGATATTGATTCCTGATAACTTCAAGCAGGAACATAAGATATGATCTTCCACGATTGAGACCGCCCCTTGAAAAAATACAACCCTTTCATTGTAGATAGTCCGTGATCTTTAATTCTTTAGGCCATTCCTTGGATATTTAGAAAAAAATCTTTTTATGATAGCTAGCGATCTCCAATACCTTTGATAATTATAAGATATGTATAAGTCTGACCCACGATCTGTATGAGACCGCTTGTCACACTGCGATCTTGAATTTGTAAGATCTTCAGAGATAAAAGATCATAATCCACATGATCCCTGAATAGCCTCTAATAAGAGTAAGAACGACAATCTTTCAATGATTCAGACCGTCTCTTCCTTGGATAGAAATGATCCCTTCATGAAAGTGCACAGTTAATCTCACTAGAATTCTCTAGAGGGGGGGGGGGGGGGGGGTGAAGAGAGATTTAAAAATACTTTGTGCAATTATATATATATGTGTAACAATCACAGAATTAAGCTTCCCACATACCAACAAGAATTAAGCAAGTAAAGAAGGAAAATAACAAGAAGAAAATCACAGTACAACACAAAGAAATATAGTGGTTCCCCAAACTTTGGGTAGTCCACTCTTCTACCCCCTTGGTAGGAATTCACTATCTTGCACTGAGTCTTTTGATAAGGAGACTCTTAGAACCAGCCTGAGTCTTTTGATAAGGAGACTCTTAGAACCAGTCTGAGTCTTTTGATAAGGAGACTCTTAGAACCAGTACAACTGAATTTTTTGAAGAGAGATTCTAAAAACTCTTTTACACAGTTTAAAAGTGAAATGAAGATAAAGAGAAGAAGTAGAAGAAGTAATTTAAACAAGAAGGAATCTTCTTCCTAGCAAGAAGATTAGAAGCACAAGAATAGTGAATGTAATCTCTCTTCTATAGTGAGAAGGAGATTGTAAACTTTTCTCTCTTTTGTGAGAGCTTTCAGAATTTGCAGCAGAATGTCCTCAGGAGGAGAAGATGAAGGCTTTTTCTTTGCTGCAGCACACTATCTCTTTTCTCAGCTTTCTCACTCTTCACTTGGGAGCTCTTCCTCTTTTTCAAATATATATGGTGGATCACTGGTGTGTATTCTCTGCCGACCTCCTCTTTATTTATAGCTCTGTTTCAAAAGATGTTGCTAAAGGAGAATAATCAATCAGCAATTAGAGAGAAAAAGTTTCCATAGGAATTAAATCTTTAGAAGGAAAGAATTCATTCTGATTTCAAATAATATCCATAATAATCTTAATCAAATTAGCCAAGAATCAAATAGAAGGAAAGATTGATTCAGAATGGCTATAAAAGTATAATATCATTCCATAAGAATCAGATCTACAGAAAGACGGAAAGAGATCTGGCGTGTTTTTGAATTTCTTATGGAAATCGACGTGCGTCGATTACTATTCGACGTAAACGTCGATTTCATCCTGGCTGAACGTCGAGAGGAGAATAAGGAAGGTGCGTCGACTAAGGTGCGTCGACTTTATTAAATGCGTCGACTAGAAGTTAGAGGTACGTCGACAAAGATGACGTCGAATTCTTCTTAGAGTTACTTCGACTCATTCTGAGAGAAACGTCGACTGTATTTCGACGTTGCGTCGAATACTATTCGACGCATATTTACTTTGCCTAATTTTTCATTCTTAGAATTTATATTCTACTCAATTCTAGGGGTTAAGATAAATCATTTCCCCAACAATCTCCCCCTATTTGTCTTAACCCTATTTAGAGAGAAATTGTATCAGCTTTTAATCAACACAGCAAAGCATTTATATAGAGAAGAAATATGCTAAGTAATCATATAAACAGACTTCATAATAAGTATTTAAGCATAAAAATATAGATTGTATCAATATTGTTCAACACATCATTCAGGAGGGGTAGGATGAGTTTTTCTTTTCCTAGTGAATACTACTATTTTTGGAGAGGTGGGTTGCTCCTTCTCAGTAGCAGGTAGTTCACTCAGCTCCCCCTGAGTCATAGCAGGTTGCTCCCCCTGGGATGGAACTTCCTTTGAGCCTTCTACTTCTTCTTCAGTTTCCTTTTCAGGTATAACATCATTTGGCTCCCCCTAAGCTTCAGCTCCCTCTTCAGCTTCATTCTCTGCTCTACTTGCCTTCCCTTGCAATAGATCCATTTGTTGTGCAGCTTCACTTGCTATAATCAGTACATCTGATTGAGGGGTTTTGTGAGAGGGAGTTTTGTGGCTGGAGAGTTGCTCTTCATCTAACTTCTCCCCCTTCTTGACCTTCTTAGCCAAGGAGGTTAAGAAAGACTTGGTGATCCTAGATGAAGAGATAGAGGATTTCAGGCTTTGCACAGAGGCATTGACCTCATCTATTTGAGTTTGCATGTGTATGATGGAGGAGTGAATTTGAGAGCAGTGTCCATCCAGCATGTCCTGAAATTTTTGGGCTGCTGACTGGATACATTGGGTGATGAGGTTGTCAGTGGATGGAGATGGTTCATGTTGTGTTGGAGGAGGAGGAGTCAATGGAGGAGGAGGTGTTGTATGTGATGAAGGTGGAGAGGGGACTGTATCATTTTGATGAGGTGTATTGGATGGAGGAGGTGGAGGAATAAAGTGTTGGATCTTACGACGCCCTTAGAGGGGGGGGGGTGAATAAGGGAATAAAATTCTTTCTATAATTTTCAAGATAATTACTAAATTGTTTTATAATGAAGGAGATTGACATTAACAATTTAGATTTAGAATTGAAAACTTAGAACACAATATAATAGAGATTACGCCAAATGATAGAAATCAAGTAAACACAAAAGAGACATGATTATATTATATGAAAAAGTGTTTACATAAATTTGATTTCTATATCGCTAGAAATCGGAGGCGTACAAATGTAAATTTCTTTTTGTTTACCAATCCTTCTCCCAAGGATCGGAAGGCTATCACTTGTCTCTCCCTAGACCAAGCCCAAGCCTATCCTCTAGATCTTCCCAAGATCTAGACGTAGCACACAAGGCCACGATTTCCCACCAAGCCACGCAAGGACTTGGACGCTCCGCACAAGGAAGCGATTTTCCCCTAAGCCACGCAAGGACTTAGACGCTCCGCATAAGGAAACGATTTTCCCTACCAATACAAAGTAAAATGTATATAAATGAAAATACAAGATAAAATAAGAACTCCCTAGAAATTCAGATCTCTGAAAGGAAGGTTGAAGCCTCGAGATGATCCTTGATGTAGAAGCGCGTCCGATCTCGTCTTCAATTTCAAACCTTCTCAGCATAAATGGGAGTTCATGAGGTTCTGGAGCTCTCTGGATGGAATGCACTCAGGAAGGGACTTAGAATCTTCAGAGCTTCGAATGCACGAACAAAAGGAGCCAATTTATAGAATTTCGCTATCGCCTGGGCGACATCAGCTGTCGGAAATTTCCGACAGCGCAAAACTGTCGGTCGTGGTGCTGTCGTGGGCAGTTGTTGTAACCTCCGAGCTGTCGCCTGGGTGACATCGATGTCGGATTTCCGACAGCTCAAAACTGCCTTTCGTCGTGCTGCCGTGGGGGAAGTAGTTGTAACTTCTCTGCTGTCGCCTGGGCGACATCCGCTGTCGCCTGGGCAACATCAGCTGTCGCCTGGGCGACATCCGCTGTCGCCTGGGCGACAGCTCCTCTTCATTTTTGCCGTCCAAAACTACTCCAGACTGTAGATTGAGTCGTTCTCATCTCCGAAATGGGGTGGCACGTTCTGTAACTTGTTGGGAAAATGATTTCTCTTAACCCCTAGAAATGAATTCTAAGAATGAAAAAACAAGGCTAAGTAAATATGCGTCGAATAGTATGCGACGTTTCCTTCAGGTTGAGTCGAAGTAACTGTAGGAAGATTTCGACGTAAGTCTAGTCGACGCCACTCTGATTTCTAGTCGACGCATCTAATGAAGTCGACGCACCTCAGTCGACGCACCTTCCTTATTTTTCTCTCGACGTCCAGAAAGGATGCTCTCGACGCTTGCGTCGAATAGTAATCGACGCATGTCGATTTCCATGACAGAATTTAAATATGCGCCAGATCTCTTTCCTTCTTTCAATAGATCTGATTTATATGGAATAAGTGTCAATATTTTATAGCCGTTCTGAATCATTCTTTCCTTATATCTGATTCTTGGCTAATTTGATTTAACTTATTTGGATATTATTTGAAATCTGAATTGGTTCTTTCCTTCTACAGAAATAACTATTATGGAAACATTTTCATCTTTCTATTTTTCTGACTGCTAATTAATTATCCTCCTATAGCATTATTTTGAATACACAGAGCTATAAATAAAGAGGAGGTCGGCAGAAAATGACAGTTGAGTGATCCACCACATACATTTTGAAATAGAGGAAAAGCTCCCAAGAGAAAAGAGAGAAATTGAGAAAAAGCTCTGCAGCAACATTCAACCACTTCTTCGTCTTCTGCTTCTGAAATCACACTGCTGCAAAATCTGATAGCTCTCACAAAGAGAGAAAGTCTGCAAATCTTCTTCTCTCTATAGAAGAAAGATTCAATTCACTTCTTGTGCTTACAATCTTCTTGCTAGGAAGAAGATTCATTCTTGTCCTTATATCTTTCCTGCTTTCTTTCTTACATCTAACATTGTAAAAGAGTTTTTAGAATCTCTCTTCAAAAAATTCAGTGTACTGGTTCTAAGAGTCTCCTTGTCAAAAGACTCAGTTGGTTCTAAGAGTCTCCTTGTCAAAAGACTCAGGGTGGTTCTAAGAGTCTCCTTATCAAAAGACTCAGTACAAGATAGTGAATTCCTACCAAGGGGGTAGAAGAGTGGACTACCCAAAGTTTGGGAAACCACTATATTTTCTTGTGTTGTGCTGTGATTTATTTTCTTGCATTTACTTTATTTTCTTGCTTAATTCTTGTTGGTGTGTGGGAAGCTCTAATCTGTGATTATACACAT
Source organism: Dactylorhiza incarnata (assembly GCA_033032865.1). Taxonomy (NCBI): domain Eukaryota; kingdom Viridiplantae; phylum Streptophyta; class Magnoliopsida; order Asparagales; family Orchidaceae; genus Dactylorhiza; species Dactylorhiza incarnata. The sequence goes on along the minus strand of JAWHQI010000525.1, from coordinate 878,811 downwards.
ATATATATTAACTTTGCACAAAATATTTTTAATCTCTATTCACCCCCCCCCTCTAGAGAATTCTAGTGAGGTTAACTGTGCACTTTCATAACTCTTCCTGGATTGAAAGTTATGACCATTTTAAGATCAGCACACAAAACTCATCCAACCTGAGACTTGTCGTTCTCGGATCATGCCCATGAATGAGGACTTGTCTCCTCATTGAACCTGTACAACCTGGCCACTATAAACGCACAAAAGAATAGATCAAATACAACACGGTATTTGTTATTCTCAAACCAAGAGATGCGGAAAGCAAGCTCCAACAATCTCCCCCTTTTGATAATAACAAATACCCATATGAGAAATTAGTGAGTTTATAGATAAGTGCGATAAAAGATATGCATGAATAAAAGGTTTACTGCGTGATAGACTTTACTCCCCCTAAATATATATGTCACTAGATTTCTCATTTTATTCTCCCCCTTTTGTTATTACCAAAAGTGGGTTGTCATGATCGAGCAATATCACTCCCTCTACATAGACGCTTTCCATGAAATTTTTTTAATATACTCCCCCTAAATTGTATTCTTCCCCTAAATGCATGCTCCCCCTAAATGTTATAATTAATTGCAATGGTGCATTCTGAAAAATTGAGATTAGTAAGAGATTTCTTGAATTTATATTTCTCCCCTTTTTTGATATTATCAAAAGTTATTTTGAAATAAAGAATGAATAATTATGAAGAAATAATAAATATGGGAGTATATAAGAGTAATAGATTTTATGTCGAGAAGAAAAATAGGATGCAATCAAAAGCTTGTTAAATACTACTTGTTGAGAAAAATATAGGCATGATGTAACATAAAGTAGTAAGCATCATAGCTAACATGATAAAGTAAGCATTCTATTTTAAGATACCACTTGCTTAAAGGAAAACACAGTGTTAAAAATAATAAGCACTCTTAAACATAAACATCATTTTAGAAGATAAAACCATATAAAGGATAATGAGTTTTAAATTTGAAAAGTTGATGTTTGAGTTAAAGATTGAAGAGATGCTATTCCATTAAGATAAAAAAAAAATTGCAAGCATGATTTCATAATATCAAGAAAAGATACACAAACTACAATGTAATAAAATTTTCATTTCAAGTAAACATAAACATTGTAGCAGTCATGCTTTGTTATCTAGTGCATTTACTTAAGTTTGTAGAGATTTGAGTAGATGAGCATTAGGATCTAATTCTCATGAGTAGAAGTTTTATGAAAGATAATGATGTGTACAAAGTAGTGTTTTGATAAAGTATACAAGTGAATCAATAAAAAACACATGACATATATAATGAAATAACACAACATTAAAATACACAAATAATATTACTTCCACACTATTTCAATGCACATGAATAAATAGTACAACTATCAAGGTGCTCTGCACACACAATGCTTATTAAGACTTATCAGGGTGCAAAGTAGTGCTTGGGGGATCACTTTTATACTTTTTAGCTTTATTTTCAAATTTTTTGTGATCCGGTGTACTAAAGAGAAGTGGTGTAGAAATTGTTTGCTACAAGACACTTTACAATTCTTAGCCAAGGTGCTCAACCTCACAATGCTCATTAAGACTTATCAGGAGGGTGAGTAGTGCTTGGTGGAGTTTTCCTTGTCATTTATTATTTGCTTTTTAGTTTAGTGACTAAGGACTCCGAATTCACTTGTTTTGCAAACATAGCATTGTAAACCACATTTCTCTAAAGAATAAGTGCATGAAAGACAAAGAATTGTAATAACCAATTCAATGTTGTGTAGGTAATCAATTTAGGCATTTTAATTATTTATGTTATTACACTACACAATTATGTAAGAATAAGATTGTAAACACATGTAGGTTATCAAAAATAAGTGAGTGAATGAATCATTATCAAACATAATACATTACTCATACTTAGAGGCATGCTAAACATTTCTACACATGTTTATCTACAATCAATTTCATTGCACATAACAAGATAATTTTCAAGGCATGTCAAATACAAAACAATGTTTTCTAAGAAACTTGAAAGTCAAATTAAACATTGTATTTAATCTTTAATTGATATAATTAATCATCCATCCTTGACAATGGCAATGAATAACAATCAGTTTTTTTTTTATAAAGTTTTGATTTTTTTTATATATGCACAAAACAATAAACACACATAAAGAAAAAACATATTTTTGTTCTTTAAAATTGTTTGTAATTTTGTAAATTTTTTTTTTATATATATATATTCTCTGGAAATCATAGAAGTCTTTAATAGCCCTTTCAGTAAATGATATTCTATGCCAGAGAAATAAACAAAAATAATGTATGAGAAAATACATATATATATTTTTAAAGAAATAAAATTTTGTTTTAAAAGGAATAAAAAGATAGAAAACTTTGTACAAACACACAAAATATTAAAATAATACCAGAAATAATTCAAAGCAAAAAAATATATTTTGGAGCAAACGAGCTAACGCTAGGCATTAACTTCTTAACGCCAAAACAGAACTGCACAAGGAATCGATTTATCATTCAATTTATAATGATAATATAAGACATTTATAGGCAAAGGATTTAAAAAAGGATAAAACAAAAAGAAAAGATAGATCACTTAAAAATTATGACTTTATGTTTAATTTAATTCAAATTTGATTTGATAAACATTAGGCTTAAAATGTAAAAGTCATATTTCATAATATATCTAAGTGACCTTAGCGTGTTGGCTCAAAATAAGAAAACAAACAAAAGAAAAAACAATTATGCATATCATGAAGTAGAGAATTGATATTTCATTTTTAATTGTTTCTACTTCATGCAAATGATAGGATACTAATGAATAAGAAATTCAGGTATCCAAAGGGGACCATGAGGGATGGTTCCTTTGGGTACCCAAATACGACATGATGAATTTTTAGGAGACAAGGATAAATGAGCCCTTTCTATTAAAGTTGATGTGTCATTTTTCTTTAAGGGTCTCCATTCATACCTTGGTTGTTTATCTTTAAAATTCATATTATGATTATGTGATATCTTTATATGATTGTATTTGTTTGAAAAATAATTAATTTGAGATTTATGCTTATTCAAATTATTTTTCAAAATAGATTGATGTTGATAATCATAATGAATTTTATTATATGGATTCTTTGAAAATTTATAAGAGTGATTGTCTTTCTTTAGAATTGAATGTTGAAAGAGTGAGTTACAAAATGTTTTAAATGATTGGTCCTTATTTAGAAGATTTTCATTTCCACTCTTTCTTATAGACCTACTCTTATAATATGAAGTTAAGCTTTTAGACTTTTGAAAATTTGATAAACTAGAAAAAAGAGATTTTTCATTATATGAAAATTTTTGAATAAACATTTTTAATGATTCTAGTTTATCCTTTAAATTATCATTTTCTTTTATCAATTTTTCATTATGTTCTTTTGAAATTAAAAGTCCTTTTTCTAAAACCTTTAGTTCTTCTTTAAAAGAATTATAATCAAAACAAGGTTTAACATTTTCAATTAAAGAGCATGAACAAGAATTTGAAACATCAATATAAGATTCTACTTTAGTGTTTGCTTTTAAAGTTTTATTTTCTAAACATAATTTGGAATTAGCATGTTTCAACTTTGAAATTTTACGTTTAGCAAATTTAAGCACACGAAATATAGAAATAGAATTAGTTACTAAAAGAGAAGATTTAGATTTTCTTACCTTGCTATAGTTTTTGTCTTCTCTTTTGCTTGATGTTTTGCCATCAACTGAGTCCAATATTGTGACGTTGTCTTCTTCATCTTCCTCTTCCAAACAAGAGTGTCCATCATCCTTTCCGCTTGATGAGCATTCTATGGATCCATCCTTTGTGTACCTTTCTTGAATATTTGCATAGGCTTGCATATTCTCCGGTTCTTGTGAATGTTCCGTACCTATAGAAGGAGAATCATAAGTTCTTTCAAGAAAACTCCAAATTTCATATGCGGTAGGTAAAGTATAAATAAGTTTGAAAATATTTTGGTCTAACGCACAAAATATACTATTCATAGATTTTGCATTTAAAATAATTTCGTTTCTAGTTAGTACGCTAGATGGCTTTTTAATAGTAATATTCCAAACTTTTTCATCTAAGGCCTTAAGAAAGTTTTTCATTAATATTTTCCACCCTTTAAAATTTTTTCCCATAAATAAAGGTGGTGATAATATTTTTTCATTTATATTAAAATTTTCCCACTAGTAGAAGCGAGATCATGATCAAGAGACGCCATTATTCCCGGTTGTTAAGTCGATTTGGAATAACCTTGCTCTGATACCAATTGTTGGATCTTACGGCGCCCTTAGAGGGGGGGGGGGTGAATAAGGGAATAAAATTCTTTCTATAATTTTCAAGATAATTACTAAATTGTTTTATAATGAAGGAGATTGACATAAATAATTTAGATTTAGAATTGAAAACTTAGAACACAATATAATAGAGATTACGCCAAATGATAGAAATCAAGTAAACACAAAAGAGACATGATTATATTATATGAAAAAGTGTTTACATAAATTTGATTTCTATATCGCTAGAAATCGGAGGCGTACAAATGTAAATTTCTTTTTGTTTACCAATCTTTCTCCCAAGGATCGGAAGGCTATCACTTGTCTCTCCCTAGACCAAGCCCAAGCCTATCCTCTAGATCTTCCCAAGATCTAGACGTAGCAAACAAGACCACGATTTCCCACCAAGCCACGCAAGGACTTGGACGCTCCGCACAAGGAAGCGATTTTCCCCTAAGCCACGCAAGAACTTAGACGCTCCGCACAAGGAAGCGATTTTCCCTACCAATACAAAGTAAAATGTATATAAATGAAAATACAAGATAAAATAAGAACTCCCTAGAAATTCAGATCTCTGAAAGGAAGGTTGAAGCCTCGAGATGATCCTTGATGTAGAAGCGCGTCCGATCTCGTCTTCAATTTCAAACCTTCTCAGCATAAATGGGAGTTCATGAGGTTCTGGAGCTCTCTGGATGGAATGCACTCAGGAAGGGACTTAGAATCTTCAGAGCTTCGAATGCACGAACAAAAGGAGCAAATTTATAGAATTTCGCTGTCGCCTGGGCGACATCAGCTGTCGGAAATTTTCGACAGCGCAAAACTGTCGGTCGTGGTGCTGTCGTGGGCAGTTGTTGTAACCTCCGAGCTGTCGCCTGGGCAACATCGATGTCGGATTTCCGACAGCTCAAAACTGCCTTTCGTCATGCTGCCGTGGGGGAAGTAGTTGTAACTTCTCTGCTGTCGCCTGGGCGACATCCGCTGTCGCCTGGGCGACATCAGCTATCGCCTGGGCGACATCCGCTGTCGCCTGGGAGACAGCTCCTCTTCATTTTTGCCGTCCGAAACTACTCCAGACTGTAGATTGAGTTGTTCTCATCTCCAAAATGGGGTGGCACGTTCTGTAACTCTTCCTGGATTGAAAGTTATGGCCATTTTAAGATCAGCACACAAAACTCATCCAACCTGAGACTTGTCGTTCTCGGATCATGCCCATGAATGAGGACTTGTCTCCTCATTGAACCTGTACAACCTGGCCACTATAAACACACAAAAGACTAGATCAAATACAACACGGTATTTGTTATTCTCAAACCAGGAGATGCGGAAAGCAAGCTCCAACATAAAGGAGGGTTGAGCAGGTGATTGAGTTGGTATTTGTGAAGGTGTGGATGATGGTTGTACAGAAGAGATGTCTGTATGAGGAGGAGGAGGGGGTGAAGATGGATGAGCAGGAGAGTTGGGAGGAGATGGAGTCCTTTCAAGAATGGCACCAGGCTTGGGGATTTGCCTGGTCCATTTTGAGAAGAGAGCAATGGACATCCTTTTGCCAGGAGGGATGGGAATTCCTTTTGACCTGCATAGGTCAGGGAAGGAGTGGAAGAGGACTTGACTCATAATTCTCATATAGGCATTCTCTTTGTGAGAATGTTTGTAGCCTATCATTTTGAGTATGCAGCTGCCCCAGTCCACTTTCTTCTTCAGCACAAGGGCCCCCATGAGATTCAGTTGCTGCCTGGGCACTGCATCATGGACAGAGATCTTACATAGTAGTATCTTTCCTACTATGTCTGCCAATAGTCTGTATTCATCAGAGAAGTCTATTTTCTTTAGGTGGATTGGTCTATCTTTGGAGAACTTCATTTTGATTAATAAATTCTTGATTTCATCAGGGGTGAGTTCCACAGGTTCATCACCTGATAAGGGAATGGTAAAGGAGATTTATTTATTTACTGTTTTTAGAAAATAACTTGCTTTCTCTATTTGATTTGAACAAGGCTAATATTGGAATGTACCTGATGAAAGACCAAAGGTGTTCCTAATGTGTTCAGCAGAGATTGAGACAGGTGTCTCATATATTATTCCAGTGATTTCTCCTTGTTCAAATATCTGAACATGAGCCATTAGCTCTGTGAGTTCTGTCTCCAGGAGCTTGCATCTTGTGGAGATGAGCTTATCTAGGCTAGCTTCAGTGAAGAGAGCTATAATGCTCTTATAATTTTTGGCGGCAGCCTGGAAGGATTCGAGGTCAATGTCGAAACCAGAGTTTATCTTGGGAGCCATTTTAGGTCAGTGAGAGAGAGGAAGAGATGGCTGGACTGAGAGGTAAGAAGGATGAAAGATGCTGAGTGCGAGAGGATTTCTAACTAAAGAGTCTATTTAAGTCAGGTGAAACGTCGAAACAAGACACAATTCGGGGCTTATTCGGTATTACAGTAGATGTGATCGAAAAATATTTTAATATTACTGCTCTTTTTCATGAAGTCGACGTTACGTCGAGTGGAATTCGACGTAAGCGTTGATATAGTCTGAGTTAAGATGTTAGGGTTTCCTATCGACGTATGCGTCGATCGAAGTCGACGCATGCGTCGATTTTATTTATAATTATTGGTTATCGATGGTGCGTCGATTAGTAAGTCTACGTGACTTTCATTTTGCCTGAAACTTCTTGGTTTCTCTTGAGAGATTATTTCTTCCTGCTCCTAATGTTTTCTAAGACAGCTTTGGACTAATTTTTTTAAACAATTAGATTGATTGTGCCAACATTGTTTGGCAATGTGGCCAGTTTTATTGCAGATATAACATCTGACTATCTTTAGATTATGGGAATTTGAGTTTAGAGAGGGATAGCGGTGTTGATTAGGATAGAAATTTTGATTAGGATAGAGATTTTGGTTAGGATAGAAGTTTTGATTAGGATACCAATTATGATCAGGATGAATGGGTCCTGAATGGGGGTTAAGATGGAAAGTTTTTGGAGAATAGACATGTCCTGTAGTTATGTTGCACTGAGTTTTTATGCGTCGATATCTATTCGACGTATGTTGATGGTTGCGTCGATTTATATTCGGCGCTTTCTCTAGATTGTGTTGATCTAAAATCGTCGCATGCAAGAAGTTGCGTCGATTGAAAGTCGACGTATTTTTATTCAAGCGTCGAGTTGAGGTCGAAGCATATGAGAGATTGCGTCGAGTAGAATTCGACGCACTATCATTAATGCGTCGATATGAAGTCGACGCAGTTGTGTTTTCACAAATTTTATTTTTCTCTTTTTCTGATTTTAGTTTTTTATGAGTTGTTTCTTTTGGCTTAGTTGCCTTCTTAGAAGTAGTTTGAGAGTCTTCATCTGTATAGTATGATGTTTCATCAAAATGGTTTATCTCATTGAGGGAGTCTTCTTCCTTATTTTGTGAGTCTTCTTCTTGGTTTATTGATTTAATGGGTTTAGTGAATTTTACAGGGCTCATCCAAGCAGGCTTGTTGGATGGAATTAGACTAGCTGAGGGATCAGCTCCTAGTCCAAGATTTTTATGTCTTCTTGTTTGTTTTTCTGTGATTTCTGTGAGTGTTTGGCTTCTCATTTTTATTGATTCTTCAAAAGCTTTTGCTTGGGATACCTTATTTTTAAGGAGCTGGTTTTCTATTTTAGCCTTCTCTATTTCTTTTTCTCTGATGTTAGCCCTTAATTTATAAGTTTTAGAATAAGTGTCCTCTATATTTCTCTGGTTTTTAATGACATTAATTTGTTCTCTTAGATTCTTAATTTCTTGTTTAGCTTTTAGTTGATCTAAACATAATCCTTTAAAATCATTTTTGAAATCATCACACAGAAAATCTATGTCATCAAAAATGCTTAACCCATCCTTATCCTCAGATTCCTCTATGAGAATAAGGCTATTTTCTTTATCATCTTCAGAAGAGTTGCTTCCTTCTGATTCTGTCTCACTCCATGATTAGCACCATTTTCTTCCTTTGAGCTTTCAAAAGCCATTAAGCATAGGTCTTCTTGCTTAGACTCTTCATTGTCACTTTTGGATGAGGTGCTGTCCTCAGAATCTGTTGGAAATTGTCTGAATTCTTTGCAATGTCTCGAGAGATCATCGAGTTCTCGAGACATCCCTTTCCTGCTCTCCCCGTTTCATGTCTCGAGAGATCCCTTATGTCTCGAGAGATCCCTCATGTCTCGAGACATCTGTCCGTAAATTTCTAATTTCGTTTTCTCTGTTCTGACGGATCGTGATCGCCCCTCTTCGTTTCTAACGGCTATTTTGAGTACGTTTAAGACCGATTTAACCTAAATCGCTCCTCTCCATATATAGAGTTGCTCTTGGGTTATTTAAAAAGAAGTTTTTGAGAATCGTTCTAGACCTAATCTCTCTCCCGATCAAAAAGAACGTGAAAAATGCCGCTCGCCGTCGTCTACGATTGGAGATCGTTCTTCTCATTGGAGTTGGCGATTTCTATCAAGAAGGGTTCGATTGATCCATACTCAGGTTCTGCAATCTCTATTGGATCATTTCGGATTGCCAAAGACAGATTTGAAGGATCGTTGTTCTTCCTCATCGTTCTCAAAAGCCATTCAAGAAGAAGGAAGAAAACGCCTCTGTTATTCAGATCTGGTTTAGTATTGTTCAAACCCTTTTCAATCTATTGTAGGAGTTGTTATCTCCGAGTTGTAGGAGTTGTTATCTCCGAGTTGTAGGAGTTGTTTTCTCCGAGTTGTAAGAGAGGTTCTCTCTGAGTTTGTAGGAGTTTGACTCCGAGACTGTAGGATCGCTCTTGATCCGAGATTTAGTGAGTAGTCAAGTCTAGCTGTGGTGCTAGATTGGCGAGGCCGGCAGTGGAGTACCCAAGTACGGGGAACCACTATAAATTCCTGGTGTTATTTGTGGCTGTGATTAATTTTGTGAGCTGTGCTTTACGTTTATTTTTAATTCCGCAAAAGACGTAGAGATCACCTATTCACCCCCCTCTAGGTGATTTAGGTAGGCAACTAGATACTTCAATTGGTATCAGAGGGTCGCTGTTCGTTGCTAGGTTAACACCTTGAACATGATCCATCCTTCTAGTTGCTAGCAAGCCATGGATAGAGTCAAGGAATCCTCTCTGAAATTGCCCATCTGCACCAAGGCCAACTTTCCTATGTGGAAGGAAAGAGTCCATTTTTATATGGAAGCTGCAGATCCCAGAATCTTCCAAGTCGTGGAAGAAGGTCCCCATGTGCCAATGACTGCTTCGTCAACAAATCCTACTATTCAGATACCTAAGAAAATGATGGATTTGACTAAGGATGAGATAGCTCTTGTTGCTCTTGACAAGAAGGCTAAAAACATAATTGCAAGTGCAGTGGACGATTCCATGTTGCAAAACTTAATCCACTGCAAATCAGCCAAAGAGACGTGGACATCCTTAATTGTTCTAATGGAAGGTACTGACGAGGTAAGAGAAGATAGAAGATCTCTACTTAATCAAGAGTACGAGGCGTTCAAGCAGAATAAGAAGGAGTGCATTGCTGATGCGAAAGATTCTTCAAGATAGTCAATGGTTTGAGGAACTACGACAGGGAGTTCACAAACGGTGAACTAAATGACAAATTCTTGCGTTCCCTGACAAAAGACTGGGATAGCAAGATTGTTGCTATCAGAGAGTTTGGAAAGCTGCCAAGTCTAGAACCTCAAAATCTGTTCGGGAAGCTGTTGTCTCATGAATTACAAATGAACATCCGAAAGTCTGAAGAGGATGTAAATCGAGCTTCAAGCAAAGAAAGAACCTTAGCTTTGAAGGCAGAGAATTCAAAGAAGAGCAAAGCAGTGATACCGATCAGAGAAAAGGAATCTGATATTGAAGAAGAATCGGAAGCCAGCTCCTCCTGTTCCGAACTGTCTGATGGGGAGTTCTCTTTAATCTCCCGTCAGTTTAAGAAACTGCTGAACAAGCGGAGGCACATGAACAACAAGCCGTCTTCCTCGGATCATAAATATTCTCGTCGTGATGGCGAATATCACAGGAAGGGCTCAAGCAATAATGACAGGTATAAATCCAAACAGAACAAACACATTTCTTCTGACGTTATTTGCTATTGTTGTAATAAGCCAGGGCACATGATTGCTGAGTGTCCCTATAAGAAGAAAGAAGGTGGAAGAAAAGAAGACAAGAAATCCACTCATGGAAAGAAGAAATCAGATAGAAGCTTCGTCGCTAAGAACGCCAAAACTCTGAGCGACAGTGACTCCGATGAGTCAAGTGATGAAGAAGAAGCTTACTTCGGTCTGATGGCTATGTCTGATGATGAAGAAGCACCCCCGTACACCGGAAAGGTAAATGATCACACTATCCTATCTGATTCTGATTATGCTTCGGCTGAACAAAAGGATAACCTCTCAGACGATGAATCTGAGCTCATGTCTCAATATACCAAAATGCTCCAAAGCTTTGACAAGTGCCGAAAGGTTGTCAAAACTCAGGGTAAGGAGATCATGGCTCTCAAGGAGGTGGAATATAACTTGAGAAAAGAAGTTGAAGAACTTTCTTCTCTCAAAGAGGAAGTCCAAGCCTTGAAAGACAAGATCAAAAGCTCGGAAGAGACTCTTGCCTTGAGAGATAATTCGATAAAAGTCTTGGAGGAACAGCTTGCGGCTGAGAAGAAGTTGGTTGAAGCATTCTCTCAACCTAAAACTGTTCTGCCACTTATTGGTACTTTTACCACTAAGGCAAAAGGAAGCGGTATAGGGCATGAAACTAGTACTAGCAATTCTTCAAAAAATACAATTGCTAAGAAGAATGGTCTGGTTGCTAAGAAAGCTACCGCCAAAGAAAAAGGGAAAGCTCATCAAGAGCCTGTAGCATTCAAGAAAGTCATATTCCCTACGAATGCTTATGATATGGAGAGTTCCTATGGTCATTTCACACGACCAATTCCTTTTTCACCTGTGAATGATCATAAGGAATGGGCTCCTCCCCGAAACTTTGGTGATAGTGCTTTTCAAGCACCCTATCAAGAGATTAATCGGAAAGGGTACGGTCCATTTGTTCATGGTCCGAGTGCTAAGAAAGCACCAAAAGTGAATGCTGTTGCACCAAAGCCGAAGAGGACAGTACCACCTTGTGTGTGTTGCCCCCATGAGGCATCCTCATCAAAAAGGGCTACTACTGCAAGAGCTAACGTTCAAAAAGTTAAGCAGGAGAGTGTAAAGAGAAGGTACAACAGATTCGACTGTTGGTGCTGCGGTAAAATTGGTCACTTTGCCGTTGATTGTTGGTTTAATACAACGTATACTAGGAGACCACAAGTGAACGTTGCAAGGCAGACCACTCGCAATGTTAACATTTATCGTGGTGCTCAACTGACACGGGACCAAGGACCCAAATCTGTTTGGGCTCCTAAGGCGAAATGATTTGTTTTTGCAGGTATGTCCAAAGGCCAATAAAAATCCAATCTGGTACTTGGACAGTGGATGCTCTCGGCATATGACCGGGACAAGAAGCCTTTTGCAAAACTACATTCCAGTTGCGAACGGTCCAAAAGTTATTTTTGGCGGTTCAGACAGAGGAATAACTAAAGGCTATGGTATGATTTCTAATGGAAATGTATTTTTTTCCGATGTAACTTATGTGGAAGGATTAAAACATAATCTGATAAGCATAAGTCAACTTTGTGATAAAGGATACATTGTCGATTTTCATAAAGATAAATGTTTGATAAAGTCGGCTGAAAATCATGAAACAATTTTATCAGGCATTCGCTGTAGAAACATATTTTGTTTAAATTTTCTTTGCATATCATCTTCTACACCAGTATGTCTTTTGGCAAAAGATAGTGCATCTCTTGTTGACCAATGACACAAGAGATTAGCACACATAAATCTCAAAACTATTAATAAATTGTTTTCTCAAAACTTAGTGCGAGATGCACCAGATGTTAAGTGCATTAAAGATAGACCTTGTCATGCATGTGTAAAAGGCAAGCAAACAAGAGCTACCTTTAAGAGCATTATTGGCAAAGATTCAACCAGGTGTTTATACCTACTTCATATGGATTTGTTTGGTCCTTTGCAAATTAGAAGTTTAGGAGGAAAATCCTACACATTGGTTATTGTAGATGACTACTCTCGTTTTGCCTGGGTATTCTTTCTGAAACATAAGTCAGATACCTTTGACACTTTCACTAGTTTTGTCAGGCAGGTCCAGAATGAATTTAACTGTTCGGTGGTCAAAATCAGAAGTGACCATGGTACAGAATTTGAATCTGGAGCCATGACAGAATTCTGTGAAAGCCTCGGTATCTTTCATGAGTTTTCCTCTCCTCGAACTCCACAACAAAATGGAGTAGCTGAGAGAAAGAATAGAACACTTATTGAGGCTTGCAGAACCATGTTGAGTGACTCTTCACTACCTGAATATTTCTGGGCTGAAGCTGTCAATACTGCATGCCATGTGCAAAACAGAGCACTCATAAACAAAAACCATGAAAAGACTCCTTATGAACTTCTAAAAGGCAAGAAACCGACCATTTCTTATTTTCGAATCTTTGGTAGTAAATGCTTTGTGCTAAACAATGGAAAGCATTACAAAACTAAGTTTAGTGAAAAGAGCTTTGAAGGTATTTTTGTAGGATATAGTGGCCATAGTAGGGCATATGGAGTTTTTAATAAGAAAACCCTGGTGGTAGAAGAATCTATTAATGTTGTATTTGATGAGACGAGCATGCTTCAAAGCAGCTCCTCTAGCATTTCTTCTGTATACACAGGTTCAAAGCTGCAGGACTTAAGTTTGGATCAGCCAGTTGAAGAAAATTCTCAAAACTTCATCAAGTTTCCCCCAATAACAATCTATGAAGAAGATCATCCTGATGAAGAGCCACTCCAAGTGGAGGAAAATACTCCAACAGCAGAAGAAACTCCTATTGGTCCAAATCATGCAAGAAACCTCGGGCTACGACACATGAGGGATCATCCAGTTGATCAAATCATAGGAGATCCTCATGACGGGATAAGAACAAGACGAGGTACCATTAACGAAAATATGCATTTAAGTTTTCTTTCGCAGGTCGAACCAAAGAAATTCCAAGAGGCAAATGAAGATCCATCCTGGATAATTGCTATGGAAGAAGAATTGAATCAGTTCAAACGATGTAAAGTATGGACACTTGTTCCAAAACCAAAAGACAAAAATGTCATTGGAACAAAGTGGGTGTTTATAAACAAGCTGGATGAAGAAGGAACAATCATAAAGAACAAAGCCAGACTTGTAGCTAAAGGATACAGACAAGAGGAAGGCATCGACTTCGATCAGACGTACGCTCCAGTAGCAAGGCTCGAAGCGATCAGACTCTTCCTTGCTTATGCTGCTTTCAAGGGTTTCACCATATATCAAATGGATGTCAAATCCGCGTTCCTAAACGGAGACATTAAAGAGGAAGTATACGTTGAACAACCCCCAGGTTTTGTTAATCCTAATCATCCCAATCATGTTTATTTATTACAAAAAGCTTTATATGGTTTGAAACAAGCTCCTCGAGCTTGGTATGAGACGCTGTCTAACTTTCTTCTTGAGAACAAGTTCACAAGAGGAAAGATAGATAAGACATTATTTCTTAGGGAAGTAAAAGGCAAGATTTTGCTAGTGCAAATCTATGTCGATGACATCATATTTGGCTCTACGGATGATAACCTCTGCAAAAAGTTTTCTAAACTTATGCAAGGGAAATTTGAAATGAGCAGTATGGGTGAGCTGAAATATTTCTTAGGACTTCAAGTGAAACAGTCTGAAGATGGAATCTTCATTTCTCAGACAAAGTTCACTAAGGAGTTGATTAAGAAATTTGGAATGGAGAGTGCAACCTCTATGAGGACTCCAATGAGCTCAGCTACGTCTCTGGACAAGGATGAGAAAGGGAAACCTTTTGATGAAACCAAGTACAGAAGCATAATTGGCTCATTGCTCTACCTTACTGCCAGTAGACCTGATATAATGTTCTCTACATGTGTTTGTGCTAGATATCAGGTGAACTCTAAGGAATCCCACTATACTGCTGCAAAGCGAATCTTGAGATACCTTAAAGGCACACCAAATCTTGGCTTATGGTACCCAAGAAGTAATGATAGTGAACTAATTGGTTTTTCAGATGCAGTCTTTGCAGGTAGCAAAGACGACAGGAAAAGCACTTCTGGGACGTGTCAATTTCTCGGAAGGAGACTTATTTCCTGGAGTAGCAAGAAGCAGAATTGTGTTGCAGTATCAACCGCCGAGTCGGAATACATTTCTGCTGGCAGTTGTTGCGCACAACTTCTCTGGATAAGAAATCAACTTCAAGACTACAACATAAAGCTCAAAGACATTCCTATGTTTTGCGACTCTTCCAGTGCAATCGCTATCGCAAATAATCCAGTCTCTCACAGTCGGACAAAGCACATCGAGCTACGATATCACTTTATCCGGGGGCATGTGGAGAAGGGTGACATAAATTTGAGTTATGTCCCCACGGATAAGCAAGTTGCAGACATCTTCACGAAGCCACTGGATGAGACCAAGTTCTCTTTCTTCAAGACGGAACTTGGAATGCTCAACATGGAGTAATGGTCAAGTCAATCAAGACCTTGGCGACAGGAAGTTCTCTTTTGACAGGTCATGTCTCGAGACATAGGTCATCACTCGAGACAAGAAGCAGATTTCGAAATAAAGTGATGTCTCGAGACACGGTGTATCTCTCGAGACATAGGTTATTTTTTTTGGAATCCAACCGTCAGGTACGCGCTATTTCCCTTTTATAATTTTCGAATTTCCGTAAAATCAAAAATATATATATGTACGAAATCGGAAAACTTGATGTTCACGCGAGTCATCTCCCGAGACCTCCTCGACCTTTCGTCTCCCTCTCGAGCGACGATCGTCTGCGACCAGTCTCAGTGCTGCGGTGGTTCTCGGTGATTCTTCGTTCAACATTCCTCCCTCCATCTTGCTGCAATGGCTCCCTCTCCTCATCCGAAAATCGGAGTCGGCAACGAGGTAATTCGGTTAGGTCTTGCAAGTTTATCCGATGAGTTCCATACTCTGTTTTGCATGCTTGATGCCGCTGGTCTCACCTTCGTTCTCGAGCATCCTTGCCGGATACTGTTTGAAGAGGTTGAAGAATTCTTCATCAATGTGAAGCCAATCAAGGAAGGAAGTATGTTGATCTCCTTCGTTAAGGGTATCAAAATCAAAGTCTCTCCAGAGACTCTCGCTAAGTATTTGCAGTTGTCTGAAGTGGAAGCTGAAGAAGAGCTAGTTGACACTGATTGGTTGACTACAACAAGGTTCTGTGGTCTAGATTCAGATTTTTCTATAGTTAAAAGGAATAAGTTGAATGCTGTAGGGAAGCTCCTGCTGGACATTATCTCAAAGGCACTTTTTTGCAAGACAGGCTCTCAAGGACATGTGTCTGAAGAGATGTTTCTGTTGATGATTGGCATTGTTACTGGAAAGAAGAGAGATTGGGCCTCAATCTTATTCTCAAATATCAAAGCTTGCATAAACACTCCTAACTTTGCCCGGATTATCTCACTGTTTCTAAATCAGTTTAACCCTGCTATTTTCAACATGTCCAAAGGTACAGTTATCCATCACCTTAAGAAGATAGATGTCAGCTCCTTGCAGAGATGGGACATTCGTATCAAGAAGCCGGAAATGGCTGGTGCTCCTTCTGAGGGGGAGACTCTTAAATCTGCAGTTGCAAGAGAAGCAGAAACTCCAGCTCCTTCTTCTGAAGATCAAGCACCCTTGGTAAGATCATTGCCACTTTCATCTCGGACTCGCTCTAAAGCTTCAAGTCGTGCCAAGCTGCCAATCCGTTCAAAAGCCAAAGGTCAATCCTCATCAGCTCCAACTGAATCCACTCCAGTATCTGAAGAGCACAGTCCCGGTGGCCAACAGGCAGGGTCTGGTGCTGATTTTGTTTTTAACATAGATGATGATGATGTCATGTCAGTTCATGAATTGTCACCTCCCCTAGTACATGTTGAGGGGGAGTCAGAGTATGACACAACCAAGAATGCTCCAGATGAGCTAGGTTGTGCAGAAGATTCTCTTCTAGGAAAGATTGAAGCACTGCTCAAGAAGCAGAGTGCACAGTTTGAAAACTCTTTGACGACTGTTCACAGGAAAATTGCCTCAGTTGAAAGTGAACTAGGCAGAGAGTTAGCTAAGATAAAATCCAATTATGAAAATCTCTCTGATTTGATGAGCCTAGGGAGCAAGCAAATTGATCATGCAACTGAAGGTGTAGGCACAGTGTTGACTCAGACTGTTATACTGACAAAGCTTCAAGAATCAGTGTCTGACAAGGCTGAAGCCAATACGTTCAGAATTGTTGATGAAGTCGGAAAGTTCAAAGATGATACTCTCCAAACCCTATCTGTAGAAGTCAGAAAGGGGGAGGAAAATATAGTAGCTAAAATGACAGACTTGATTGAAAGCTCCGTTTCTGCTCTTCAAAGCTCATGGAATTCTCAGTTTGAGCAGTTCTCTTCTAGGATGATGAAGCAAGTTGCTGATATTAATGCTTATTCATTCAAAACAGCAACGTGGCTTCATAATCAGATTTTTCCTGAGTTGGCGATTGATCCAGATGTTCCTGTTCCTCAGTTTTCTCCCAGTCCAGAAGAACTACTTGGGAAGGCTCCTATTGTTGAAGAACAATCAGATAGGGCTGGGACCAAAGGAAAAAGAAAATTTGGTGAAGGTTCTTCTGCCAGTCGATCAGTTCCTAGTTCTAGCTCTACAGGTCAGTGCAAAGCTAAGGTTGAGAAAAGTTATCCAGAAATCTGGAGCCCCGTCTCAAAAGACATTATTCTTGAAACCTACAAGCTAGTTCATGAAGGTAAAATGAACAGATCTGAATGCTACAGCTCTCAAGAATGGGAAAAACATGAGACAGCTCAAAGGAAGCGAAGGATTCATTTCAGAGCGTTTGGTTATAATAATGCTGATGCTCCGGAACCTCCTCCGTTTTACCATCCCAAGCCTCATGCCTTTTTCTCCAGACAAGAAGAAAAGAGGAAAAGGAGGTCTTGAAGGATGATGATGATGATGCTGACAAGACATATTTTGTTTTCATTATGATATAGTGAACATCAAGTCTTCTGAACAATTCAATTTAGATATATATATATATATTTGATGTTTTGATGTTCTTTACTTTTTCATTTCTATATCTTTGTGTAGTGTAGCATATTTATTTTTTAACTGCTGTAATTCAACTTAGTGTACAGGGTTCTGACTTCTACAAATAGGGGGAGATTGTTGGAAATTGCATTCACAATTACCTTGATTTGTGAGAAGTCACCCTTAAACTAAGATTGAATTGCTTTTGTATTTGATATGCTTTTCTAGTATTGTCTTGCAGATTATCATGGCTAAGTGTAAGCCAATGTCAGGTCACAATGGGTCTGCAAACACAGTTTCATAAAATGTAATCCCTCATTATATGAAACATGGTGATGACTCATGTGTGATCTCACTATTGGGGTACACTTCTTTTTCAAGACTATTGAAGACTTTGGAGTGCGGCTGCTGCATGTGTTCAAGAGAAGAAAAGAAATTTTTGTGAAAAAATTTTTTTCCTAAGGATATGTCTCGAGAGATCAGACATGTCTCGAGAGATCGTGTTTGTCTCGAGAGATCTTAAGTCTGAATTCTTTGCAATGTCTCGAGAGATCATCGAGTTCTCGAGACATCCCTTTCCTGCTCTCCCCGTTTCATGTCTCGAGAGATCCCTTATGTCTCGAGAGATCCCTCATGTCTCGAGACATCTGTCCGTAAATTTCTAATTTCGTTTTCTCTGTTCTGACGGATCGTGATCGCCCCTCTTCGTTTCTAACGGCTATTTTGAGTACGTTTAAGACCAATTTAACCTAAATCGCTCCTCTCCATATATAGAGTTGCTCTTGGGTTATTTAAAAAGAAGTTTTTGAGAATCGTTCTAGACCTAATCTCTCTCCCGATCAAAAAGAATGTGAAAAACGCCGCTCGCCGTCGTCTACGATTGGAGATCGTTCTTCTCATTGGAGTTGGCGATTTCTATCAAGAAGGGTTCGATTGATCCATACTCAGGTTCTACAATCTCTATTGGATCGTTTCGGATTGCCAAAGACAGATTTGAAGGATCGTTGTTCTTCCTCATCGTTCTCAAAAGCCATTCAAGAAGAAGGAAGAAAACGCCTCTGTTATTCAGATCTGGTTTAGTATTGTTCAAACCCTTTTCAATCTATTGTAGGAGTTGTTATCTCCGAGTTGTAGGAGTTGTTATCTCCGAGTTGTAGGAGTTGTTTTCTCCGAGTTGTAAGAGAGGTTCTCTCTGAGTTTGTAGGAGTTTGACTCCGAGACTGTAGGATCGCTCTTGATCCGAGATTTAGTGAGTAGTCAAGTCTAGCTGTGGTGCTAGATTGGCGAGGCCGGCAGTGGAGTACCCAAGTACGGGGAACCACTATAAATTCCTGGTGTTATCTGTGGCTGTGATTAATTTTGTGAGCTGTGCTTTACGTTTATTTTTAATTCCGCAAAAGACGTAGAGATCACCTATTCACCCCCCTCTAGGTGATTTAGGTAGGCAACTAGATACTTCAGAATCTGTTTCACTCCAAGCTTCTGCAATGAAGCCTCTTTCTTTCTTCTTTCCCTTTTTCTTGAGATCTTTCTTTTTCAGATCTTTCTCTTTCTCAGTATTTTCTGGACATTCTGGTGCAATGTGTCCAGTTTTCCTACAGGAATAACAAATGATTTCTTTAGTAAGAGTTTTATCATACCTTGGTTTTGATTCTCTCCTTCTAGACCCGTCTGTCCTGACCCATTTCTTGAATCTCCTAGCCAGGAAGCTGAATAATTCTTCTTCAGTGACAGGGGTCTCTTCTTCTGTTGCTTTCAAAGCAATGTTTCTATCTTTTGAGGAGGTTGAAGTGCTTCCTCTTCTTTCCTTCTCTTCTCTGGTTTTCAGCAGTTGCTCATAGGATTTGAGTTTTCCTAAGAGGGCATCTGTTGAGATTTCCTTTTGTCCTCTTGTATCTCTTATTGCCCATATTCTTGAGTCCCATGAACTTGGGAGACTCATTAACAGTTTGTCATTGATCTCTGTGAGAGAGATCTCTCTATCCAGGCTCCTTAATTGATTTATGATCAGACTGAATCTATCATACATCTCAGATATGCTTTCTTCATGCTTCTTTTGAAAGTTCTCATATTGGGAGATCAATAGAGCCTTTTTATCTTTCCTTTCATCAGCACTTCCTTCTACCATCTTTGTAAGAGCCTCCCATATTTCTTTGGCTGATTCACAGTCAACAACCTTTTGAAAGATTTCATCTGAGAGGGTTGAGACAAGAATGTTCACAGCTTTTGCATCACATGTTCCTGCCTTCTTCTCTTCAACTGTCCACTCAGCCTTTGGGACAAGTGTTTGAGTCACTTCACCACTTGAGTCTCTTCTATAAGGCTTGGGAGGACCTGTCAAAATAACATTAAATAATTTTTCATCAATAGAATTCATATAAATCCTAATTCTTGTTTTCCAAACTACAAACTTTTCAAGATTGCATATTGGTGGTCTGGTGGAAGCATAATCTTTGATTTGTGCCATGTGAAAAGAAATAGTTTTCAGAAATATATATATATATATATATATATATATGAGAGGTAGGATCTTTTTGATCAAGGAGTTAACCTTTTTGGATCAACCTGGCTCTGATACCAATTGAAAGTGCACAGTTAATCTCACTAGAATTCTCTAGAGGGGGGGGGGGGGGGGGGTGAATAGAGATTTAAAAATACTTTGTACAATTATATATATATGTGTAACAATCACAGATTTAAGCTTCCCACACACCAACAAGAATTAAGCAAGTAAAGAAGGAAAATAACAAGAAGAAAATCACAACTAAACACAAAGAAATATAGTGGTTCCCCAAACTTTGGGTAGTCCACTCTTCTACCCCCTTGGTAGGAATTCACTATCTTGCACTGAGTCTTTTGATAAAGAGACTCTTAGAACCAGCCTGAGTCTTTTGATAAGGAGACTCTTAGAACCAGTCTGAGTCTTTTGATAAGGAGACTCTTAGAACCAGTACAACTGAATTTTTTGAAGAGAGATTCTAAAAACTCTTTTACACAGTTTAAAAGTGAAATGAAGATAAAGAGAAGAAGTAGAAGAAGTAATTTAAACAAGAAGGAATCTTCTTCCTAGCAAGAAGAGTAGAAGCACAAGAATAGTGAATGTAATCTCTCTTCTATAGTGAGAAGGAGATTGTAAGCTTTTCTCTCTTTTATGAGAGCTTTCAGAATTTGCAGCAGAATGTCCTCAGGAGGAGAAGATGAAGGGTTTTTCTTTGCTGCAGCACACTATCTCTTTTCTCGGCTTTCTTACTCTTCACTTGGGAGCTCTTCCTCTTTTTCAAATGTATATGGTGGATCACTGGTGTGTATTCTCTGCCTACCTCCTCTTTATTTATGCTCTGTTTCAAAAGATGTTGCTAAAGGAGAATAATCAATCAACAATTAGAGAGAAAAAGTTTCCATAGGAATTAAATCTGTAGAAGGAAAGAATTCCTTCTGATTTCAAATAATATCCATAATAATCTTAATCAAATTAGCCAAGAATCAAATAGAAGGAAAGATTGATTCAGAACGGCTATAAAAGTATAATCATTCCATAAGAATCAGATCTACAGAAAGAAGGAAAGAGATATGGCGTGTTTTTGAATTTCTTATGGAAATCAACGTGCGTCGATTACTATTCGACGTAAACGTCGATTTCATTCTGGCTGAACATCGAGAGGAGAATAAGGAAGGTGCGTCGACTAAGGTGCGTCGACTTTATTAAATGCGTCGACTAGAAGTCAGAGGTACGTCGACAAAGATGACGTCGAATTCTTCTTAAAGTTACTTCGACTCATTCTGAGAGAAACGTCGACTATATTTCGACGCTGCGTCGAATACTATTCGACGCATATTTACTTAGCCTAATTTTTCATTCTTAGAATTTATATTCTACTCAATTCTAGGGGTTAAGATAAATCATTTCCCCAACAAAGAGGATGAGTGATCTCCTATATTTTTTTTTCAGATCGCTACTTTAGCTTCTAAGACCGATTAATAGTCATGATCATATAAGAGCATAATCAACGACCTTTTACTTTAAGATCATTTCGAACTTAGAAGAACCTTGGTGTCTATCTCATATTTTTCAGACCGCCCTTCAATAGCTTGGAATCATAAACATACTGTAAAGCTTGGCCATTTGAATGTTTTACAAGGTTTTGAAGAACTTTTAGGCGGCTGTCTCAATTGCTCTAGACCGCCCCATTCCCAAAACAATCTAATATTGAGACCGACGGTCTTCAAAAACCTCAGACCGCCCCTTAACAATAAAGGCTTGATAGATATAATTTGTAATGATCTAAAGGGCAGGTACGACTATGCCAACATTGCTTACCTCAAAAGACCATCATAATTTTAATGTCCTTAGAAAGAGAGAGAGAGAAAAAGAAGTGACCAACTCAGAATGATCAAAAAAGGTGCAGGTGTGGTTATGCCGCGGAGGCCATACCGACATTGCTTTCCCCAAGAGACTATCTAAGGTTATTCCATGCAACCAACCGCCTCTTGGCTATCCTCATACCAATGAGCATTCGAGGGTCACATAACATGATGATTTATAGGGCAGGTGCGGTCATACTGCCGGGGTTACACCGACATTGCTTTCCCTGGAAAGATCATCAAGGTTGTAACGATGTTCTCCTACAATGCATGACAGAGCTGAACATTCACCTAGACTTCCCTTGATGTAGAGGTGTGTCAAATGTCAGCTAGGACCCGACATCCTAAAGTTCCTCCGCACGAGCTTGGCGAGATACTGCTACACAAATGCGAAATCTCCCCGCTACCTGTGGTCCTGGCAGATTTACCTCTCAAGCTTCAAGTTGAGGGGGAATGAAGTAGGATCCGTCGATACCTCTCTTAGTAGGACCTTAGCCTTTAATAGTTAGCTAATATATCTCAAGGCTTTCTTTCTAATATGCATGAAGCAAGAGTTTACATCCACATTATCATAACACTTGCAAAAAGAAAGAAAGAGACAGAAAAAATACAAGTTTTAAGAAAAGAAATGCTTGAGGTCATCTCTACTCCAAGTGTGAGATAAATCTTCCACTTCATAAGATTGGAGACAATATGCTCCATTCTTGAGCGCTTCCTTAACAATGAATGGCCCTATCAAATTTGGATTACGCTTCCCAATTGAGCTAGATCTTGCTGTTGTGTCAACTTTCTTGAGGACCAGGTCTCCAACATCAAATTCTTTAACCCTAACATTTTTGTTGAAAAATTTGGCCATCCTCCTTTTTACTTCTTCTTGCCTGATAATTGTTGTACCCTTAGTTCTTCAATGAGAGGCTGCATTTCAACTCTTCATCGTTTTCTTCCATCCAGCTATCTTGATGCTGCTGAGATAGTAACACTCTCGGACTCCTAACTTCAAATTCAACAGGAATGAGAGCTTCTGAGCCATGAGATAATTTAAAAGGAGTTTCTCCAGTGGCTGAAGTTGGAGTTGTCCTTAAAGCCCATAATACTAAAGGTAGCTGTTCTGC
Source organism: Dactylorhiza incarnata (assembly GCA_033032865.1). Lineage (NCBI taxonomy): Eukaryota > Viridiplantae > Streptophyta > Magnoliopsida > Asparagales > Orchidaceae > Dactylorhiza > Dactylorhiza incarnata. The sequence goes on along the minus strand of JAWHQI010000525.1, from coordinate 855,882 downwards.
CCAATTACCTCTAAGATTTTCCACTTTCTTCTTCAAGAGGTTGATTATGAGTTTATTGGTGGCTTCTACCTGACCATTGCTCTGAGGGTGATGTACGGAGGCAAATCGCAACTCAGTGCCGATCTGATCACAAAAATTTATATGATTTGAGTTGTTGAATTGTGGACCATTATCTATGATGATTGCCATCGGAATTCCGTGTCTACAAACTATCTCCCCCCAGATGAAATTCCTCACTATTTGAGTAGTAGTCTTAGCTAACGCCTTTGCTTCAATCCATATACTGAAATAATCAATCATGAATAAACCGCAAATGGCCATGGGGTGGATATTGACCTAAGCTGTTGAGCTGGCTGATGCTGAAGGGGGGCAAACTTCTGGCACTGAACACATTTCTTTGCGAATTTTTCTGCATCTTTCCTCATTTGGGGTCAGAAATATCCTTGTCTTAGAATCCTTTTTTCCAAGGTTCTAGCTCCCGAATGACTACCACATTCTCCCGAATGAACCTCTTGAAGGATAGTTGAAATTTCTTCTTCGAAAACACATCATGTCAGCGGCAAAAAAAGTTTTCCTGTAAAGAATTCCTGCAACAAGATATTAATGGGCTGCTTTAAGTTTAAACGTTTTTCTATCTTTTACCGTTGAGTGAAAATCTCCAGTCAAGAGGTAAAGAATGAAAGGATCCATCCAAGATGGGCATTGATTTATCTACATAACTTCCCCCTCCTCGATAGTTGGGCGAAATAACTCTGAGGTAGTTCCTCCTGAAAGGAGACCAAATTTTGCTAGCTCATCTGCCTCCTTATTCTCTTCTCTTGGGATATGCTGGATTGTAAAGCTCTTGCACCTGCTTATCTCAATTTTGACTAGAGCTTGATATTGCTTCAAAATGTGATCTCTGGTCTCGAAGATTCCATTTACTTGAGACGCCATTACTAGAGAATCTGTTTTGACTTGGACATCTTCGATTCCCAATTCTCTTGCGAATCTGAGACCGGCGAGCAAAGCTTCATATTCTGCTTGATTGTTTGTTGTCAGGAAATAAAACTTCAAGGCTTGGTCTAGCCGAACTCCATTTGGATTGATCAAAATAACTCTAACTCCGGAAGAATTCTTTCCTGAGGCTCCATCAACGAAAATTGTCCAGGCAAGATGAGTTCCGAGCTCCTTCTCTGAACTAGCCTCCTTCACTTCGATCATGAAATCTACTAATACCTGAGCTTTGATCGCTACTCTAGGAATATAACAGATGTCAAATTCGCTGAGCTCTATTGCCCACTTTGCCAATCTACCTGAATGCTCCGGCTTCTCTAAGACACTCTTTAGCGGAAGATCGATGACAACTTGAATTGAATGGGCTTGGAAATAAGGTCTCAACCTTCGCGCCAAAGTCACGAGCATAAGGGCCAACTTCTCGAGAATGGGGTATCGGGTTTCTGCACTCTTTAAAAATTTACTTACATAATAAACTAGAAATTGCTTTATCCACTCTTCCCTAACTAAGAACGAACTGATTGTTAAATTTTTGAAGTGGAAGGATGCTGGGCGGTCTGAAGATTGGAGACCGCAGAGACCGCGCGGTCTGCGCCGGTGCTCTAGCCGATCCTGCGTCAGTTGATCTGGGCGGTCTGATCTGGGAGACCGCCTATTGTCCGGGCAGCTTGCGCAGGTTGATCTGGCGACTTGTTCAAGTCGGCCAAATGTTAAAGTAGGTCTGCATTCTTGTAGTGACCGGGCGGTCTGACGACTATTCTTGTCGGTCTGGTTTACTGAAGAAGTTCTTTGCCTTTGCAATAAAGACCAGGCGGTCTGTTTTAGGGAGACCGCAGTAACCGGGCGGTTTGTACATAACCGTATGGCTAATAGGGGAGCCATTTAGCTTTGATGAGCTCGGGCGGTCTGTTTTGGGAGATCGATCGCGATCTGATGGGCGGTTATTGTATCCCAGTTTGTGCGGTAACGACATCCGTCTACTTGCCTATAAATAAGGGTGCAGGGCCGTCATTCATAACGAGAACTGTAAGAACCAAATTTGGATTGATTGTGTCGGTCTCAATTTAAGGTCGCGCGGTCTGAGATTTTGTCTGACCAGTTTTGTGTGTTCGCAGGTTAGCGGCTAGCAGCTCGCGGTCAGTTTGTTTCCTTTCTTCCAGCTTTGAATAAACCAGTCCGGGCAGACTATGTTTAGGTGTTCTTGGTCTGTGCAGCGAACTCAGTTGATCAGGCGGTCTTAAGTGGCCAGGCGATCTTGAGTTGCGGTCTGCAGCAGTTAACAGTTTCTTTGTTCAGTGTTCGCAGGTTCTTCTGTGATCAAGACTGTGCAGTTTGGGCAATCAAGAAGTGCGAACTGGTTGTTTTCAGCAGTGGAATAAAGCAGCAGGTCGGGCAGTCTGTGGTTGCGGTCTGACAGGTGCGGCTTGTGCAAGCCTACCATAGTTCAGAAATCATGGTTCAGAAATCAAGCCTGCCATCCTCCCACCCAGCTACTGAACTTCCTTAGGGGTATTGGGAGATGACATTTCTAGGATAGCCTTCACCTTATCGGGATTTGGCTCCAGCCCTTCCGGAGTAAGGAGATGGCCAAGAAACTTTCCCTCGCTAGCGCCGAAAATGCATTTCAATGGGTTCAATCTCATATTGAAAGTTCGAAGGGTTGCAAATGTTTCATTTAGGTCATTAAGGTGAGTTGAGAAAAGCTTGCTTTTGATTAAGAGATCATTGACATAAACTTCTAGATTTCTCCCTTTCTGGGTTTTGAAAATGGTGTCCATCATTTTCTTATAAGTTGCACCGACATTCTTTAGCCCAAAAGGCATTACAAGATAACAGAAACATCCGTCATTCGTGATGAATGAGGTGTGAGGAATGTCGGGCTTGTGCATTCTCTTTTGATGGTAACCGGAGAACGCATCTAAAAAGCTCATGCAAGAAAATCCCATCGCAGAGTCTACTAAAGAATCTATCTGTGGAAAGGGGTAGCAATCTTTAGGGCAAGCTTTATTAAGTTTGGTGAAGTCTACACACATCCGCCACTTTCCACCAGCTTTCTTAGCCATCACAACATTTGATACCCAATCAGGGTATTGAATCTCCTGAACAAATTTAGCCTTTAACAATTTCTCCACCTCCTCCCGGATCGGCTGAGCAAGAGTCTCTGCCACTGCTCTTTTCTTTTGCTTGATTGGGATGAAGTTAGGATCGATGTTGAGGTGGTGGAAGGCAACATCTGTATCAAATCCTGGCATGTCATCCGCAGACCAGGCGAAGACATCCAAGTTTTTCAGAAGGCAAGAGATGAGCTGAGCCTTATCAGCTTCGGGAAATTCAGCATTGATCGAAAGCTTCTTGCTTATATCCTCTTTGCTGATTGGCACGACTTGAATTGCTTGGGCAGGTTCCAAGCAAGCTCCGTCTCTTGCATCTTCTTCTTCTATCTCTTCTGCTACTTTGACTTGATGAAGAATTTGAGGTGTTGAGGAGATATTAATTACCTGGAGAGGAGATGATTCGATCACATTAACCGTTCTGACGTAACATTCTTTAGTCTTCCTCGGATCACTCCTAATCCGGTACTGTTTACCATTCAAAGCAAACTTCACAGCCTGATGATAGGTTGAAATTATTGCTTGATAATCGTTCAGGACTGGCCTCCCAAAAATTGCATTGTAGCTGCTCGGGGCTTCAACGACTATGAATTTTACCAATTTTACAATTCCTGCTAACGTCACTGAGATGGTGACAAATCCTTCCACCTCCTTCTTCTCCCCTGAGAAACCATAGAGCGGCCCTTCAGTAGAGAGAAGAGCTTTCCCTGTCTTCAGTGCTTCGAAAGCTGGTTTGAAGAGGACATTCACCGAACTTCCGGTATCCACCAGGATCTTATCCATGGTATAATTTTCAATTACCGCCTTGATAACAACTGCGATGTTAAAAGGGTTGGCGATCGAAGAAAGGTCTTCTTGCCCGAAGGTGACCGTTCCCCAAACTGGAGTTGAGGAGGAGGTAGCTGCAACCTCGGATTGATAGACTCTTACGAGGCTAGCTTTCCTAGAAGATTCGAGTCCTGCACCTCCATGAATGCAAAAGAGATTGCCCAGGGTACCTTCATCATTTGCATCTATGCACTCACCTGGATATCCGATGTTGCCAAGAGAGCAGACATCGTCCAGTTCTGCGCATTCCCAAAGAACTTCCGCTACCTCCTTGCACTTGGAGGTCGAAGCTTTAGAAGGATCTCCCTTCTGAAACAGATCTTTGAATTTTCCTTCCTTCAGGAGCTTTTCCACCAGCAAGCGGAGAGCTCTACAATTCTCGGTCACATGGCCTCTCTCCCTATGATGTTCACAGTAGAGAGCTGAATTTCTGGTTCTTGGGTCAGAGTTGATCGAGGCAGGTCTTTTGTAAAAAGGGTTGCTTTTGAAGAACCTGAACTACCTCGCTCATTGAGATGCCAAGGTTGGTTAAGGATTCTTGGGAATCGTTGAAGGATGGTTGAGAAGGGGTTGGTTGTTGGTACAAAAAATGTACCTCCAAAACTCACACTAAATGAGAAAGAAAGGGAACTGCGGAATGCCGGTTACTTAGGACGAAAATGCCAGAGAAGAGATTAGCACAAGGAAATACTTATGCAATTGATCTCACAGTTAGGCTATAAAGGAGGTTCAGAACAAGCCAAGAGGTGAGGTAGAAAAATGACAGAATTTGAGATCGCTTACACAGGTTGTAAGCCTGAAGCTTGAATCAAAAGTTTTTTTCAGGTACCCCTACCCATCTATTTATAGACGCGGAGGCTGCCCAAATGGGCAGATCCAAAAATTATGGGCTGCCCGGGGTACAGGAGAACTGGGGTAGAGAAATGACGTGCTAATAACAAAAAGGAGAAAAAAGGAATAGACCGCGCGGTCTGGCGGTCTAACGAGGGCTTGATCGCCTGTGCCTTGGGAGATAATGATGGAGGAGATGGCGATCAGGGTAGTCTCACATATTTGAGGCCGCTGGGAAGGTTCCTCTTGACTTGAGAAGAGAGGTCGCGGAACTCCGCACAAACATGATCCCCACACATTTTCAAGTTGCGTTGGAACTTCAGAATGTTTACTTTGCCCTCTTAGACCGCGACTGCCATGAATGCGCCAGGATCTATAAATATGGCCCCACGGCTTTAGAAAGCATAATACTCTGAAAGGAAGGCGAGCTTGAACTTGGAGCGGTCACCAAAACTTAGATAAAAGCGATCTCAGAGATGGTGACGGTATTGTCTCATTTGGGCAATCGAGAGCCAGGAGCGACCACTCCAAAGAAAAAGGAGACCACCAGCTTGAGGAAGAAGGTGACGAAGGCTCCACAAAATCAGGCCGAGGCGGGCACATCAAAAGAGACCGCTCAAATTTCTCCAAAAAAGCAGCCCAATTTGCCAGAAAGCTCGATTTTGTCGGTCTTTACTGTTGCTGATTTATCAAATAGCTCTTCAGGTCCTGTATTGAATCTTCCTGACTTTTCCATTTCCTTTGACTACCAAAAAACTTTGGAAGTGCTTAGTCAGGCCACTGTTCAGTCTGGTGAGATCGTTTCAAAAGAAACCATTATGGCTAGTATGCAAGAAAAGAAGGTTGAGGCAGAGAAGATTTTACCGAAGATCGCTGGTTCTGAGGAAGCTGCAAAGTCAAGAAAAAGAAAAGGCTCAAGTTCTTCAAGCTCAGTCTACTAAGAAAAAGAAAAATGAAGAAACTAAAGATGTGACCGCTTTTAAGGCAGTCACACTTCATGAAAGCAGCTGTCATCAACATCCTGCGGATGCTCCTGGGAAGGTAAGTGGCAAGGTCAGTCTCTTTTTCCGTTTTGCAATCTTAGCTTCTTCAAGAGAAGCGGATTCTGAATTGATCGCTTATCTTGATGGAGATTCTTCTAATGATTTATCTTGCTCATCATTGCAGGTGCTCGATCCCTTTGAATCTGCCAATCTCTGGGCGACTGCCACAGAAAAAGAGAACGCTGATAGGGAGGAGGAGACTACTAAAGAAGCGGCCAGGCTAAGAGAAGAGGCTGAGAAGAAGGAGAGGAAGAGAAAGAGAATAAAGAAAAAGAGGAGAAGGAGAAGGAAGAAAAAGAGGAGGCAGCGCGAAATGCCGCTGAAAAGAAAGAAAAAGAGGAGAAGGAGAAGACAGAAAAGAGGAGGCAGCGCGAACTGTCGATGAAAAGAAAGAAAAAGAGGAGAAGGAGAAGAAAGAAAAAGAAGAAAAACAAACTGCTTTGCTCACTACAGAGAAGAAAAAGGAGGAGAAAAAAGCAGCTCTGCTTATCGCAGAGAAAAAGAAGAAGAACAAGAAAGTTTCCGGGGAAAAGGAGAACAAGCTGGATCGGCAGATCGAGAAGGAGAAGGCCGCGCTCTCTAGCGGTCTGTTGAAAACCTCTGCTTCTCAAGAAGAAAAAATAAACAAAGCGGTAGCAGATCATGCTAAGGCGGTCTCTTCCCTGCGAACTGGTAAGGCAATGATTTCGAGACCGCTCGAATTCTTTCCGTTGCCAGCTGTTCATCCTAGATCTCCAAAAAGAAAATGTGGGATCGTCATCATTGAAACAGACGACATCCTTGTTAACAATGAACAGTTTAAGAGGAGAAGAAAAGAGGGAGAGAGGTCGCAGAAGAGGGAGTTGGAAAGAATGGACCTCGATCACTTAAAGGGATCAGACCGCCTTTTGCTGACCGCAGAACCTGCGACCATAAAAGATATTGAAGATACCTTACGTAATTGCGGTCTTGATTTCTTTCCAAGTACTCTTTTTACACAGACTCTTCTATTTCTGAACTATCTGCAGTTGAGCTAAACATCAAATTCTTTTGACCGCAGATAATGATGTCGTGGAAGTTTTTGAAGAAGGAGAACTTTCCCCGCAAAAGATCGTGATCCCTCCTCAGCTTTCTAACATTCTAAATCCAATGTCTGAGGATGTTCACTCCATGCTGATTCGGGAGCGGGTTCAAAATGATCAACTCCGTGACCGGGACAATCATATCCGCGTTCTCGAAGAGAAAATGCGCATCAACGACAGACGAGTTCGCGAGGAGTGCGATCTGAAGAATGCAGAGCTCGCTCGAGCACTTCGGAAAGCGGAAAAAGATGCAGAGTACTATAAGGGGAAAGCTGCCGCTCTATCTGCTGAGGTCGCGATATTAAGGGGCGGTCCTGCAAAAATGGCGATGAGGTCCAGGACTTCTGGCGATCATCCAGAAGAGAGACCGACTGCAGAGATTGTGGTTATCCCCATGGAGCAAGTGTACAGGGAGATGTCAAAGATTCATCGAACTGCAATGTTAGCTAATCAAAACCTAGCGTCTGTCCTGACCGCGGTTAACGAAATGCAAGACATCGCAGCTTATGTAGGAAGGAAGCGACCTTCTAAGAAATGAACTTTAATTATTAATTTCACGCGATCTTGAAATACTCATTCCTTGACAATTTTAATTTTGTAATATGTATAATTTTTGTTGTTCTGCGATCTCTGTAGTGCTGTGATGATTTTTATAATTGTGTGCTGCTTATTATACCATGCTGCCTGAGATGCTGCAGTCTCCAATTATTGAGACAGAATATATCTGTGTCATTTCTCAATTCTTATGCAGGTTTGGCGGTCTGTGCAGTTTTACTGGGCGGTCTCGAGAGAAGTAATCTTTATGGAAATATTCCTTGCTTTCTATAAATAGCCGACCTTTAGAATTTTTATTCCATATTTTCTGAATGCTCCCAAAGCACCGGTCTCAGCGAACTCTAGTTATGGCTTCCGCGTGAGCTTCTTCAGCTGAAGTTTTCTTGGGAGTGGATCACAAACCATGCCACCTTTCTAAAGATGAATATGTGAACTTCTTGGAGAAGCACATGATTCAGAGTCAAATCATTGTGAGACCGCCAAGAGAGGATGAAGGATTGAATTTCGGAGAAGATAATAAGTTTGTTATCCCCATTGATCACTTCGATAATGGGTTGAAAATCCCTCTCCCTTGGGAAATTCTCGAGGTGATGGAATATTACGGGTTCGTGCTCGCTCAGTTGCCTCCAAATTCATCGGTCTCATCATTGTTTTCATTAACTACTTGAGATCGAAAAAGATTAAATTCACCATGGCGCTCTTCCGCGCGACCTTCACTGCAAAAGTTCTAAAAGAAGGTCAAAAGAAGAGAAATTTAAAGGACTGATATATTTTTCATGTGAAGGAGTTAAAATTTTGAATCTTCCCAACAAGGTTCCTTTCTGGACGGAAAGGTTCCTTATCTTTGAAGGCGATCTCGGTAGTCTCAAGGGCCGACCTTCACCGCGAGCTGAAAACGTCTTTAGAAAAAATAAGGCGACCTCAAAAGAGGAGCTGGACATTCTAGCCTTTCTGGTGGGCAAGCGGCTAGATCTTATCCACTATCTAGCGATCTGACCCGAGATCGCTGAGGTTTCTCCAGAAGAAAGTGAGTAATTCCCCTACGGTTTCACACGATCTTTCTATAAAATTTTAAAATTTTCTATCTCTTTCTTTTTCAGCGACCTTCGCGATCCCCGCCGGTGACCGGATAGCACCAGCTGAAGAGGTGCTCACCCAGAGGGAGAGAAGAAAAATTGGAGATGAAGAACGCGAGACTGCTGGGTTCGCTAAGACTCTTGGGACCGTTGCCGTGCCCTTTCCCTTGGTTGGCTTTTCGAAGAAAATGAAAGATATAAAGGGAAAACCCCTTATCTAGTGGGGTGCAAAGGGGAAGACCGTGAGGGTTTCAACCGATCTCCCTCGTTGGAGCGGAAAGCTAACCCACCATGCCTTAGCAGTCACCTCAGCACTCTATGGAAAGAACAACCTCAAGGAAGTGATACGCTGAAATTTAACTTTTTAGAAAAGCTCTTTCTTTCTTTATACTTCAACCTTAGGCAGACGTTTTCGAAGAGTCCCGCGAGTAATTCTACTTCGAGGAATTACCCGTTATCCTATCAAAAGATAGAAGTAACGGCCTTTTCCTCTTTCGAAATATCGACGATTACTCTTTGGCCGCGTCGCCAAAAGCTAAGTAGAAATGGTTTGAAAGGCTTATGTTGAAATGAAAGTTGAAAGCTTTTTGAATATGTTATGTTGTTGCAACAATTTGTGAGTTGTTGCAACAATTTTGTAAATGATAGTTTCCCTTTTTTAAAACCTCTTTTACCTTGAGCTAGTTGCAACAACCAAAGGTTTGTTGCAACAAATTTTCTAAGTGTTTTTAAAAGAGTTTTAATTGGCTTTTGAGAGAAAGCTTTTGGGTTTATATAATTATCAAGACTAAAATCAATAAAGGCAAGTGGACCTTATCGATAGTAGTATAGGATATTTCTTTTGAAATATCAAGGTCGTATTTTTCCAAGGTCGTATCGATTATTTCTACTTCTTAGGAACGCGCTATTATTTTATCGAAAAGAGATTTGAATTGATTTTTATAGCTTTGTAGAAAAACTAATGACGAAAATTAAGGTTGGCGTGCGTTTAACGATAATTGCGATAAAAAGCGAGAAAGCACGAAAACGTTAATTTAGAAAGTAGTTTTGCTTAGAATTTTTTAGAGTTTTATAAAGCGATAATGATAACTACGGCGATTTTAAGCGATTGAGCGGTTAGCGGAATTAGCAAAAAACAATTATATTAAAAAACAAAAGACGCACTAATTGAAAACTCACGCACTCTACGGAATTAAAATGAAATCGGTAAATTGCAGAAATTAAAGAAATGCGATCCCTACCCAAATAGGTAGAGGGGAAATAAATGCGTGAGCGAGTCCTATCCAAATGGATAGGCGGGAAATAAATGCGTGACGAGTCCTATCCAAATGGATAGGCGGGAAATAAATGCATGACGAGTCCTATCCAAATGGATAAGCGGGAAATAAATGCGTGACGAGTCCTATCCAAATGGATAAGCGGGAAATAAATGCGTGACGGAAATGAAAGCTAAGCTATTGAATTACAAAAAAGGCGCAAAATTTATCCACCTACACACACACACACTTACTTTAATTGAAATCTAAGTTAAAGAAAACAAAAATTAACTCATACACTCACACGCACAACATAAATGAAACTAAGTTAAAAGAAAATAAAATCTATTCTCCTACACTCACACACACTAATAACAAAATGAAACTAAAATAAAAACAATTTACTCTCATACACTCACACACACTTACTAAAAAAGAAAAAGAAAATAAAAACAACAAACCAAAACCAAAAAACAATTTAATCTCCTACACACACACACACTTACATAAAGAAGAAAAAAAAAGGAAAAAGAAAAATAAAAGAAAGAGAAAACAAAAACTAAGTTACCACAATAAGAACAAAGAAGAACATATATTCATATATACCAAAAAGGAGATTACCACTTTTACAAAAAAGCTTAAATAGGAGGAGAAAGAGCCCAAACAAGGGCTTAGAAAAACACCTAAACAAGCTCTCACAAACACTCAAATACTCACAAGACCAACCCTTATTTAGGTTCTAAAACATGAACCTTTTTAAAGAGGTGGAGCACCCTTATTTATAGGCAAAAGAAGGGGCTGCCATTAGCAAAAAAAAGAGAAAAGCTGCAGCTGGAAGGGCAGCTGGCGGGTTGGAGGGGCAGCTGGCCTGGGGTACGGTTAGCGGGCTGGGAGGAAGCTTTTGGAGGGTGTGCTGGCGCGACACATGGAGGCAGGGCAGCATTTGGCTGCTTCTAGAAGGCTAGCTGGCTGCAAGTGCGAGCAGCAGGGGCGGGCACGGGCAGCAGGGCGCGGGCGCGGGCAGCAGCGCTGGCGCGGTGGACAGCTGGCGCGTGAAATAAAAAGGAGTGCTGGGTTTCGAACCCACAACCTCAAGAGAGGCTAGCCAGACCAAGACCACTGGAGCAAGGGCGCTTATCTAGAATATAAGGGGGGTATATTATATATATAATGTTAGCGTTAGAATTTATTAAATGCAAAAAGGGGGGAAACGGGCGGCCGTAGTTTAATCAAATTAAATATGACTGAGCCAGGAATCGAACCCGGGGCAACAACGGGGGCAAACCAAGACAGAACCAATGAGCCAAGCGGCTCCTTCAACATACAAAGAGCAATAATTATACTTATTATAGTTACACAGATATTTTTATTTTTTAATTTTATTTTCATTTAATTTACATAGTTATTTATATGTTTATATTTAATTTATATATATATATTACTATTATTATTTACATTTTATATACTATTCATATATATTTATACATATACATATATCATACATATATGTATTTTATTATATTTATAATATATTTATTATTCATTATTATTATTATGTTATTAATATACAATACTACTATATTATTATATATATATATATTTTTCATCCTATTTATCTATCATGCATATTATTTTTATATTATTTATATTATTATTACTATTTTTCATTTATATTTACATATAAATATATGATTATTTATTATACTTATTATTTACATACATATAACTATATTATTTATATTTTATATATTATATATATTTATTATATTTATAATAAATTTATTATACAATAATATTTCAAAATTTTATTCTTATATATATATATAATTACTTATTTTTACAAAAGAAAAAAAGAAGTGATTATTTCAATGATTTAAAAGCAATATGTACAAAATTACCCAAAATTAGGCTAGAAATGATACTAAAAATATGCATAATTTGTTATTCATCAAACACCCCCATACTTAAGCTTTTGCTATTCCAGAGCAAAAGTAAGGGATACCTATAAGACGTTTAATAAAATTTCTAATTTACTAAAGTTTTTATTAAATCAAAAGTAAGATCGAAATAAATTTAGGGTATTTAAAGAGGTAAGTCCAAAACTATGAAAGTAATTTAAAAAGAGCGAAAATTTTTTAGCGAGACTTCTAAAGTTAGCTAAATAACGTCGATTATTGCAGTCTTTGGTACCTTTTAATTAGAATAGAACTATATAAAACTTTAACCTTTTTTAAGAAAGTTTTTAAGAATAAATAAAGCCTACTAATTATGCTCTCCCAAACTTTTTTAAATTAAAATCTAGGTACAATTTTATTGGCTAAGGGGTAGGGGAAAAAAGGTAGCCTTGGCAAAAAGAAGAGTGCTTGGATTTATGGGTGATGGACTTTATCCTCTCACCCCACCTCTTTGGTGGTTTTGCTTTGATTCCCAGCGTTGGTTTACGCAGGAGAATTGAAATCTTTTCTAAACTTAACCCAATGCCCGTGTTTACGGAATTTTATTTTTTTATTCCCATTGACACGGGATTTCTTTTAACAATATTGGGTGCCTGTGTTTACAGAATCTTTTTATTCCCATTGACACAGGATTTCTTTTAAAACTCCTACTTTTATTATTTTTATGCCAAGCTAAGGGGTGTTTATAAGGGGGGTTTCAAGAGAAATTCTAGATTAATAAAAAAGATTTTTGAGAGCAAGTTTAGTAGATTAAAAAATTTTCTAAAGTTTCACAAGTTTAGAGTTAGAATAATTGAATCTAAAGATGGTTTGCCAATATAATACAAAAAGGAATCTATTTAGGGTAAACCCGAGGTAGTGCTAAAAATTCTGTTCTCAAATTAAATTAAGATTGCAAGATTTTCTTTACTATTGAAAATTCCTCGATTTAAATTTTTCAAACTATGAAATAAATAAAATTGTTTTAGCAAATCAAAAATAGTTAAAACGCTTAAAGATAAAATCTACCTAGCCTTGAAAATAACAAAAAGCTAAGTAGGGGTTTTTATTCTATTTTTGGAGTTTTTTGATAAGTTTTTCAAATGTATTTTTTTGGAGTTTTTAAGATATGATATATATTTTTTTTGGGGATTTTTTGATTTTCTTAATAACAAAATACATAAACACTTAATAAAAAGAAAAGAAGAACAAAAGTTAAGAACATAAAAGATACATACAAAAACATTTTTTGGTTTTTTCTAATGTTTTTTTTCAAAATATACATATATATTTTTTTAAAATTATGTACATTAATACTAAAAACAAAGGAAATGTAAAAAAGAAAGGAAAATAAAAACATATATAAATTTTTTTTTTGGGTGTTATGACAATTGTATGGATTTTGTTATAACATATTTTTAAGTAACTTTTTCATCAATTTTTTTGGATTTTGATTTATTTTTTATAACAAAATACATATATAAATACTTAATAAAAAAGAAAAGAAACAAAGTAAGAAGAAAATTAAAAAAAGTAAAAATACATACAAAAATATTTTTGGTTTTTTCTAAGAAATTTTTCATCATAATTTTTTTTGTGATTTTGATTTATTTTCAAATATGGATAATTATTTACAAACAAAGACACAAAAAGAAAATAAAACATTTATAATATATTTTTTGGTGTTTTTTCTAAGTTAATTCATAGTTTTTTTTGGATTTTTGATTTTGTTACATATTTACATATTAAAATTTTACAAAAAGAAAAATAAAAGTAGAGGGACAAATTTGTTGCAACAAATTTTGTTATGTTGTAACAAATTTTTTTAAATTTTTTTTGGGTCTTTTCTATATATATAAAAAAAGGACAAAAATAATTACAAAAGAGGAAAAACACCCTCATACTTAAAAGTCAACATTGTCCTCAATGTTTAGTTTAGTTAGGAGGAGCGAAAACTTGTGTTTTGTTTTGATTTTTCCAAATGTACAAAAGAGCGAAAAATAGTATACGTATGAAAGGAAGTTAAAAGTATATGTGTGATCATATATTGTCCTCAATGTTTAGTATTAGAGGTGGGGGAGGGGTATGGAATTTAGCTTCCCTCCCAGTTGATCCCCCGCGTGGTAGAGTTTTAGTCGGTGACCGTTAACTTTTAAGTCGCCTTTTTCTGGGTGGGTTATAAGGACGGTCCCGTATGGCCAAACCTCTTTCACTTGAAAGGGGCCGGACCAACCGGATTTTAGTTTCCCCGGAAAAAGACGAAGACGTGAATTATATAGGAAGATCGAGCATCACCCACCCCGCTTATTTTTTTGGAAGAAAGAGTTTTCTTTTTATAGATTTTTTTGATGTTTTTGTTTTGGAAATATTTTTACAAGGAAGAAAAAGAAGGAAAGAAAGAAAGAGGGGAAAATATATTTTTTTGATTTTCTTTTCGTAAGTAGAAAATATCGCTATATATATATTTTTGTTGGGTAATTTTTAAGGTTTTGTTTTGTTTGGTTTTATGTGAACATATATATGTATGTTTGTAAATATATATACAAAAGGTTTATAATTGCAAAAGGTTTTAAACTTTGCAAATATGTGTTTATAAGAGGGAAAGTAAAAAAGAAAAGAAAAGAGATATATCAATATTTTTTTTGAAGATTTAGGATTTTCCTTTTTCTTAGATAGGTTTTTTTTTCTTAATTAATTTTTTTGTTTTTAAGATAAAAGTAAAATATATAATTGATAGAGAGGTGAAATATAAGATAAAATTAATAGCGTTTCCTATTTCAAAATAACGACACAAGTCCCCGGCAACGGCGCCAAAAACTTGATACGCTGAAATTTAACTTTTTAGAAAAGCTCTTTCTTTCTTTAGACTTTAACCTTAGGCGGACGTTTTCGAAGAGTCCCGCGAGTAATTCTACTTCGAGGAATTACCCGTTATCCTATCGAAAGATAGAAGTAACGGCCTTTTCCTCTTTCGAAATATCGACGATTACTCTTTGGCCGCGTCGCCAAAAGCTAAGTAGAAATGGTTTGAAAGGCTTATGTTGAAATGAAAGTTGAAAGCTTTTTGAATATGTTATGTTGTTGCAACAATTTGTGAGTTGTTGCAACAATTTTGTAAATGATAGTTTCCCTTTTTTAAAACCTCTTTTACCTTGAGCTAGTTGCAACAACCAAAGGTTTGTTGCAACAAATTTTCTAAGTGTTTTTATAAGAGTTTTAATTGGCTTTTGAGAGAAAGCTTTTGGGTTTATATAATTATCCGGACTAAAATCAATAAAGGCAAGTGGACCTTATCGATAGTAGTATAGGATATTTCTTTTGAAATATCAAGGTCATATTTTTCCAAGGTCGTATCGATTATTTCTACTTCTTAGGAACGCGCTATTATTTTATTGAAAAGAGATTTGAATTGATTTTTATTGCTTTGTAGAAAAACTAATGACGAAAATTAAGGTTGGCGTGCGTTTAACGATAATTGCGATAAAAAGCGAGAAAGCACGAAAATGTTAATTTAGAAAGTAGTTTTGCTTAGAATTTTTTAAAGTTTTATAAAGCGATAATGATAACTACGGCGATTTTAAGCGATTGAGCGGTTAGCGGAATTAGCAAAAAGCAATTATATTAAAAAACAAAAGACGCACTAATTGAAAACTCACACACTCTACGGAATTAAAATGAAAGCGGTAAATTGCAGAAATTAAAGAAATGCGATCCCTACCCAAATAGGTAGAAGGGAAATAAATGCGTGAGCGAGTCCTATCCAAATGGATAGGCGGGAAATAAATGCGTCACGAGTCCTATCCAAATGGATAGGCGGGAAATAAATGCGTGACGAGTCCTATCCAAATGGATAGGCGGGAAATAAATGCGTGACGAGTCCTATCCAAATGGATAGGCGGGAAATAAATGCGTGACGGAAATGAAAGCTAAGCTATTGAATTACAAAAAAGGCGCAAAATTTATCCACCTACACACACACACACACACACTTACTTTAATTGAAATCTAAGTTAAAGAAAACAAAAATTAACTCATACACTCACACACACAACATAAATGAAACTAAGTTAAAAGAAAATAAAATCTATTCTCCTACACTCACACACACTAATAACAAAATGAAACTAAAATAAAAACAATTTACTCTCATACACTCACACACACTTACTAAAAAAGAAAAATAAAATAAAAACAACAAACCAAAACCAAAAAACAATTTAATCTCCTACACACACACACTTACATAAAGAAGAAAAAAAAAGGAAAAAGAAAAATAAAAGAAAGAGAAAACAAAAACTAAGTTACCACAATAAGAACAAAGAAGAACATATATTCATATATATACCAAAAAGGAGATTACCACTTTTACAAAAATGCTTAAATAGGAGGAGAAAGAGCCCAAACAAGGGCTTAGAAAAACACCTAAACAAGCTCTCACAAACACTCAAATACTCACAAGACCAACCCTTATTTAGGTTCTAAAACATGAACCTTTTTAAAGAGGTGGAGCACCCTTAATTATAGGCAAAAGAAGGGGCTGCCATTAGCAAAAAAAAGAGAAAAGCTGCAGCTGGAAGGGCAGCTGGCGGGTTGGAGGGGCAGCTGGCCTGGGGTGCGGTTAGCGGGCTGGGAGGAAGCTTTTGGCGGGTGTACTGGCGCGACACGTGGAGGCAGGGCAGCATTTGGCTGCTTCTAGAAGGCTAGCTGGCTGCAAGTGCGAGCAGCAGGGGCGGGCACGGGCATCAGGGCGCGGGCGCGGGCAGTAGGGCAGCAGCGCTGGCGCGGTGGACAGCTGGCGCGTGAAATAAAAAGGAGTGCTGGGTTTCGAACCCACAACCTCAAGGGAGGCTAGCCAGACCAAGACCACTGGAGCAAGGGCGCTTATCTAGAATATAAGGGGGGGGGGGGTATATTATATATATAATGTTAGCGTTAGAATTTATTAAATGCAAAAAGGGGGGAAACGGGCGGCCGCAGTTTAATCAAATTAAATATGACTGAGCCAGGAATCGAACCCGGGGCAGCAGCGGGGGCAAACCAAGACAGAACCAATGAGCCAAGCGGCTCCTTCAACATACAAAGAGCAATAATTATACTTATTATAGTTACACAGATATTTTTATTTTTTAATTTTATTTTCATTTAATTTACATAGTTATTTATATGTTTATATTTAATTTATATATATATTACTATTATTATTTACATTTTATATACTATTCATATATATTTATACATATACATATATCATACATATATGTATTTTATTATATTTATAATATATTTATTATTCATTATTATTATTATGTTATTAATATACAATACTACTATATTATTATATATATATTTTTTTTCATCCTATTTATCTATCATGCATATTATTTTTATATTATTTATATTATTATTACTATTTTTCATTTATATTTACATATAAATATATGATTATTTATTATACTTATTATTTACATACATATAACTATATTATTTATATTTTATATATTATATATATTTATTATATTTATAATAAATTTATTATACAATAATATTTCAAAATTTTATTCTTATATATATATATAATTACTTATTTTTACAAAAGAAAAAAAGAAGTGATTATTTCAATGATTTAAAAGCAATATGTACAAAATTACCCAAAATTAGGCTAGAAATGATACTAAAAATATGCATAATTTGTTATTTATCAAACACCCCCATACTTAAGCTTTTGCTATTCCAGAGCAAAAGTAGGGGATACCTATAAGACGTTTAATAAAATTTCTAATTTACTAAAGTTTTTATTAAATCAAAAGTAAGATCGAAATAAATTTAGGGTATTTAAAGAAGTAATTTAAAAGAGCGAAATTTTTTTAGCGAGACTTCTAAAGTTAGCTAAATAGCGTAGATTATTGTAGTCTTTGGTACCTTTTAATTAGAATAGAACTATATAAAACTTTAACCTTTTTTAAGAAAGTTTTTAAGAATAAATAAAGCCTACTAATTATGCTCTCCCAAACTTTTTTAAATTAAAATCTAGGTACAATTTTATTGGCTAAGGGGTAGGGGAAAAAAGGTAGCCTTGGCAAAAAGAAGAGTGCTTGGATTTATGGGTGATGGACTTTATCCTCTCACCCCACCTTTTTGGTGGTTTTGCTTTGATTCCCAGCGTTGGTTTACGCGGGAGAATTGAAATCTTTTCTAAACTTAACCCAATGCCCGTGTTTACGGAATTTTATTTTTTTATTCCCATTGACACGAGATTTCTTTTAACAATATTGGGTGCCTGTGTTTACGGAATCTTTTTATTCCCATTGAGTCATGATTTCTTTTAAAACTCCTACTTTTATTATTTTTATGCCAAGCTAAGGGGTGTTTATAAGGGGGGTTTCAAGAGAAATTCTAGATTAATAAAAAAAGATTTTTGAGAGCAAGTTTAGTAGATTAAAAACATTCCTAAAGTTTCACAAGTTTAGAGTTAGAATAATTGAATCTAAAGATGGGTTGCCAATATAATACATAAAGGAATCTATTTAGGGTAAACCCGAGGTAGTGCTAAAAAATCTGTTCTCAAATTAAATTAAGATCGCAAGATTTTCTTTACTACTGAAAATTCCTCGATTTAAATTTTTCAAACTATGAAATAAATAAAATTGTTTTAGCAAATCAAAAATAGTTAAAATGCTTAAAGATAAACTCTACCTAGCCTTGAAAATAACAAAAAGCTAAGTAGGGGTTTTTATTCTATTTTTGGAGTTTTTTGATAAGTTTTTCAAATGTATTTTTTTGGAGTTTTTAAGATATGATATATTTTTTTTTGGGGATTTTTTGATTTTCTTAATAACAAAATACATAAACACTTAATAAAAAGAAAAGAAGAACAAAAGTTAAGAACATAAAAGATACATACAAAAACATTTTTTGGTTTTTTCTAATGTTTTTTTTTTCAAAATATACATATATATTTTTTTAAAATTATGTACATTAATACTAAAAACAAAGGAAATGTAAAAAAGAAAGGAAAATAAAAACATATATAAATTTTTTTTGGGTGTTATGACAATTTTATGGATTTTGTTATAGCATATTTTTAAGTAACTTTTTCATCAATTTTTTTGGATTTTGATTTATTTTTTATAACAAAATACATATATAAATACTTAATAAAAAAGAAAAGAAACAAAGAAAGAAGAAAATTAAAAAAAAGTAAAAATACATACAAAAATGTTTTTGGTTTTTTCTAAGAAATTTTTCATCATAATTTTTTTTGTGATTTTGATTTATTTTCAAATATGGATAATTATTTACAAACAAAAACACAAAAAGAAAATAAAACATTTATAATATATTTTTTGGTGTTTTTTCTAAGTTAATTCATAGTTTTTTTTTGGATTTTTGATTTTGTTACATATTTACATATTAAAATTTTACAAAAAGAAAAATAAAAGTAGAGGGACAAATTTGTTGCAACAAATTTTGTTATGTTGTAACAAATTTTTTTAAAATTTTTTTTTTGGTCTTTTTTTATATATATATAAAAAAGGACAAAAATAATTACAAAAGAGGAAAAACACCCTCATACTTAAAAGTCAACCTTGTCCTCAATGTTTAGTTTAGGTAGGAGGAGCGAAAACTTGTGTTTTGTTTTGATTTTTCCAAATGTACAAAAGAGCGAAAAATAGTATATGTATGAAAGGAAGTTAAAAGTATATGTGTGATCATATATTGTCCTTAATGTTTAGTATTAGAGGTGGGGGAGGGGTATGGAATTTAGCTTCCCTCCCAGTTGATCCCCCGCGTGGTAGAGTTTTAGTCGGTGACCGTTAACTTTTAAGTCGCCTTTTTCTGGGTGGGTTATAAGGACGGTCCCGTATGGCCAAACCTCTTTCACTTGAAAGGGGCCGGACCAACCGGATTTTAGTTTCCCCGGAAAAAGACGAAGACGTGAATTATATAGGAAGATCGAGCGTCACCCGCCCCATTTTTTTTGGAAGAAAGAGTTTTCTTTTTATAGATTTTTTTGATGTTTTTGTCTTGGAAATATTTTTACAAGGAAGAAAAAGAAGAAAAGAAAGAAAGAGGGGAAAATATATTTTTTTGATTTTCTTTTCGTAAGTAGAAAATATCGCTATATATATATTTTTTTGGGTAATTTTTAAGGTTTTGTTTTGTTTGGTTTTATGTGAACATATATATGTATGTTTGTAAATATATATACAAAAGGTTTATAATTGCAAAAGGTTTTAAACTTTGCAAATATGTGTTTATAAGAGGGAAAGTAAAAAAAGAAAAGAAAAGAGATATATCAATATTTTTTTTGAAGATTTAGGATTTTCCTTTTTCTTAGATAGGTTTTTTTTTCTTAATTAATTTTTTTGTTTTTAAGATGAAAGTAAAATATATAATTGATAGAGAGGTGAAATATAAGATAAAATTAATAGCATTTCCTATTTCAAAATAACGACACAAGTCCCCGGCAACGGCGCCAAAAACTTGATACGCTGAAATTTAACTTTTTAGAAAAGCTCTTTCTTTCTTTAGACTTTAACCTTAGGCGGACGTTTTCGAAGAGTCCCGCGAGTAATTCTACTTCGAGGAATTACCCGTTATCCTATCGAAAGATAGAAGTAACAGCCTTTTCCTCTTTCGAAATATCGACGATTACTCTTTGGCCGCGTCGCCAAAAGCTAAGTAGAAATGGTTTGAAAGGCTTATGTTGAAATGAAAGTTGAAAGCTTTTTGAATATGTTATGTTGTTGCAACAATTTGTGAGTTGTTGCAACAATTTTGTAAATGATAGTTTCCCTTTTTTAAAATCTCTTTTACCTTGAGCTAGTTGCAACAACCAAAGGTTTGTTGCAACAAATTTTCTAAGTGTTTTTAAAAGAGTTTTAATTGGCTTTTGAGAGAAAGCTTTTGGGTTTATATAATTATCCGGACTAAAATCAATAAAGGCAAGTGGACCTTATCGATAGTAGTATAGGATATTTCTTTTGAAATATCAAGGTCGTATTTTTCCAAGGTCGTATCGATTATTTCTACTTCTTAGGAACGCGCTATTATTTTATCGAAAAGAGATTTGAATTAATTTTTATAGCTTTGTAGAAAAACTAATGACGAAAATTAAGGTTGGCGTGCGTTTAACGATAATTGCGATAAAAAGCGAGAAAGCACGAAAACGTTAATTTAGAAAGTAGTTTTGCTTAGAATTTTTTAGAGTTTTATAAAGCGATAATGATAACTACGGCGATTTTAAGCGATTGAGCGGTTAGCGGAATTAGCAAAAAGCAATTATATTAAAAAACAAAAGACGCACTAATTGAAAACTCACGCACTCTACGGAATTAAAATGAAAGCGGTAAATTGCAGAAATTAAAGAAATGCGATCCCTACCCAAATAGGTAGAGGGGAAATAAATGCGTGAGCGAGTCCTATCCAAATGGATAGGCGGGAAATAAATGCGTGACGAGTCCTATCCAAATGGATAGGCGGGAAATAAATGCGTGACGAGTCCTATCCAAATGGATAGGCGGGAAATAAATGCGTGACGAGTCCTATCCAAATGGATAGGCGGGAAATAAATGCGTGACGGAAATGAAAGCTAAGCTATTGAATTACAAAAAAGGCGCAAAATTTATCCACCTACACACACACACACTTACTTTAATTGAAATCTAAGTTAATGAAAACAAAAATTAACTCATACACTCACACATACAACATAAATGAAACTAAGTTAAAAGAAAATAAAATCTATTCTCCTACACTCACACACACTAATAACAAAATGAAACTAAAATAAAAACAATTTACTCTCATACACTCACACACACTTACTAAAAAAGAAAAAGAAAATAAAAACAACAAACCAAAACCAAAAAACAATTTAATCTCCTACACACACACACACTTACATAAAGAAGAAAAAAAAAGGAAAAAGAAAAATAAAAGAAAGAGAAAACAAAAACTAAGTTACCACAATAAGAACAAAGAAGAACATATATTCATATATATACCAAAAAGGAGATTACCACTTTTACAAAAAAGCTTAAATAGGAGGAGAAAGAGCCCAAACAAGGGCTTAGAAAAACACCTAAACAAGCTCTCACAAACACTCAAATACTCACAAGACCAACCCTTATTTAGGTTCTAAAACATGAACCTTTTTAAAGAGGTGGAGCACCCTTATTTATAGGCAAAAGAAGGGGCTGCCATTAGCAAAAAAAAGAGAAAAGCTGCAGCTGGAAGGGCAGCTGGCGGGTTGGAGGGGCAGCTAGCTTGGGGTGCGATTAGCGGGCTGGGAGGAAGCTTTTGGCGTGTGTGCTGGCGTGACACGTGGAGGCAGGGCAGCATTTGGCTGCTTCTAGAAGGCTAGCTGGCTGCAAGTGCGAGCAGCAGGGGCGGGCACGGGCAGCAGGGCGCGGGCGCGGGCAGTAGGGCGCGGGCGCGGGCAGCAGGGCAGCAGCGCTGGCGCGGTGGACAGCTAGCGCGTGAAATAAAAAGGAGTGCTGGGTTTCGAACCCACAACCTCAAGGGAGGCTAGCCAGACCAAGACCACTGGAGCAAGGGCGCTTATCTAGAATATAAGGAGGGGGGGGGGGGTATATTATATATATAATGTTAGCGTTAGAATTTATTAATTGCAAAAAGGGGGGAAACGGGCGGCCGCAGTTTAATCAAATTAAATATGACTGAGCCAGGAATCGAACCCGGGGCAGCAGCGGGGGCGAACCAAGACAGAACCAATGAGCCAAGCGGCTCCTTCAACATACAAAGAGCAATAATTATACTTATTATAGTTACACAGATATTTTTATTTTTTAATTTTATTTTCATTTAATTTACATAGTTATTTATATGTTTATATTTACTTTATATATATATATATATATATTACTATTATTATTTACATTTTATATACTATTCATATATATTTATACATATACATATATCATACATATATGTATTTTATTATATTTATAATATATTTATTATTCATTATTATTATTATGTTATTAATATACAATACTACTATATTATTATATATATATATATTTTCATCCTATTTATCTATCATGCATATTATTTTTATATTATTTATATTATTATTACTATTTTTCATTTATATTTACATATAAATATATGATTATTTATTATACTTATTATTTACATACATATAACTATATTATTTATATTTTATATATTATATATATATTTATTATATTTATAATAAATTTATTATACAATAATATTTCAAAATTTTATTCTTTTATATATATAATTACTTATTTTTACAAAAGAAAAAAAGAAGTGATTATTTCAATGATTTAAAAGCAATATGTACAAAATTACCCAAAATTAGTATAGAAATGATACTAAAAATATGCATAATTTGTTATTCATCAGGAAGCCTATGATTTTGAGACCGAGATGCTCCCTGACGCCTAAACCCAAGTGACCGCTAGGTGCGCGGTCTTGAATCATCATATGGGGTGGTCTCTGTGAGGTTCCTTGAAAGAGATCGAAATCCTAAATGAAGAGCAAAGGGTAAGATGAATTTTTCTTGGAGTGTCTATCTCCTTTTATGTGATCGCGTGGTCTAACTGTTTTCTTCTGCAACAATCAAGAAAAGTGGCATACGACCCAAATAATCTCGATTTTCAGAACGCTCTGATGCATCATATAAAGGAGACCGTAAAGCAAGTGATCTCAGAGATTAGTGATCGCGGCGGTTTCACTAATGAATTTAAAGACATCAGGTTTGCCGATCTTTTCCCTGATGCTTCCAGGGTGATAGACGAACAGTCAATCACGACTGGTGAGGCTGCTAATGAAAAAGAAGCTGATGTTGATATTGGAGATTGTGTTGATGAAGAGAGTGGAAGCCAATATGTTGCTGGTCATGATACAAGTTCCGCGACGGACTCAAGTTCTGGGTCTAAAGCTCCTGCTGGGGACTCAGAAGAGACTTCAGATGAGACCGACTCTTCTTCAACGGATGAGGCATCTCCAAAGAGATCGAAAAGCAAATAGACTTTATAATAGTTTTTTTTATTGTACTTTTTATCACCGGTGTTGAGACCAGATAAATATTGTAACAGATGAAATCTAAATGGAATTTTGGCATCTCTTTGCGGATAAATGATTATTCTTACCTGTGTTTGTGTCGATCTTTTCCTTTTTGTGGGTGAGCTAATTCTCTATTTGCGGTCTCCGTTGTATAATTCCTTTTGGCGATAACTCACTATTCCAGTGGTCTGAATTTCATTAGATAGAAAATAACATTCGATCTCAATGCTTTTAGGTTTTGTTGAGCTCGAAATCCGATCATATAGAGGAACTTGGCATAACGGTTTGAGATCGATAATCAATAGTGGCGGTCTCACAATTATTAAATCCCCTGAAGTATAGAAGAAATTCATGAGTTTTAAGATAGCCTGAATGAGACCGCTTAACATACTGCGATCTCGAGTATTTAAAATCTTCAGAGAAAAATTATGGTCCACATGATTCCCAAGTAACTTCCAACAGAAATAAGAAAGATGATCTTTAGATGATTCAGGTTGCCTTTTTTAGGTGGCAGGGATGATACCCTTAAAGAAGATAATCAGCGATCGCCTCTCTTTTAGGTCGCTATTTTAGCTCTTAAGACCTGTAGAGAAAAAAGATCATAACTTGAATAATGATCCTTAAATGTTACTGAGACCGCATTATCAGGCGATCTCATATCTTCCAGACCGATTGCTATGAGAATAAATATTTGAAGCCATATTATCGTATGAGGGAATAACTGGCGACCTCTTGTTTTCTAAAGATTATTCTGAGCTTAGAATATTAACGACGATCTCACTTTTCCCAGACCGCCCTTCCATAGATTAGAGTCATAAACACTGAAGCTTGGCCATTAATTATATAAGTTTGACTTTAGGCGATGGTCTGAGCTAATCTAGATCGCCCCATTTCTAGATACGATCCAATATTGAGCCGGCGATCTCCAAAGACCTCAGACCGCTCCTTTGTGATAAGTAACATGATAGAATCTGTTTATGATTTTAAGAGCCGAGGTGGTTATGCCAGTATTGCCTTTCCCAAAAGATATGAATAGCTTTCAACATTTTCAAAGAGAGAAAGAGAGAGAGAGAGAGAGAGAGAGAGAGAGAGAGAGAGAGAGGTGGACAACTCAAAGTGATCGAAAGGGCAGGTGCGACTATGCCAACATTGCTTTCCTCAAGAGATCACTAAGTTTGTAACACCTTATGCTTTCAAGAGCCATGAAAACGGCCACAGATTCAATCAGCTTTCTCTTGGCTTGCTAATGAGTATCCGAAAGTTACAGGGTATGGTGATTCATAGGGCGGGTGTGGTTATGCCGCGGAGGCTATACCGACATTGCTTTCCCTGATGGATCATCAAGACTATAATAATGTCCTGAAATGCATAACAGAGCTAGACATTCACCCAGACCTCCCTTGATGCAGGGGTGTGTTAGATATTAGGAAGGACCCGACATCCTAAAATTCCTCCGCACGAACTTGGCGAGCTACTACTACACAAGTGCGAAATCTCCCCGCTACTTGTGGTCATGCTAGATTTACACCTCGAGCTTCAAGTCGAGGGGGCATCAATTAGGATCCGTCGATATCTCATTTGATAGAATTTTTAACCTTCGACAATCAATACATGTCTTTCATCCTTCCTTTCTGATATACGTAATGCAAGAGGTTACAACCATATCATAACGCTTGCAAAAAATGGAGGAAAGAAGAAAAATATGAAAAAGAATACAAATTTCTATGAAAAGAAGCGCTTGAGGTCATCTCCACTCCATGTGTGAGACCAATCTTCCCCCTCACGAGTTTGAAGGCGATAAGCTCCATTTTGAGTGCTTCTTTAATAATGAATGGCCCTATCCAATTTGGGTTCAGCTTTCCAACTGAGCCAGATCTTGCTGCTGCATCAACTTTCTTGACGACGAGATCTCCAGCAACAAATTCTTTGACTCGGACATTCTTGTTAAAATATTTGGCCATTCTTCTTTTGACTTCTTCTTGCCTAATTGTTGCTATATCTCTCAGCTCTTCGATGAGATCAAGGCTGCATTTTAACTCTTCATCATTTCCTTCCATCCAATCATCTTGATGTTATTGTGCTAATAATACTATTAGACTTTTAACCTCAAATTCCACATGTATGAGAGCTTCCGAACCATGAGATAACTTGAAAGGAGTTAATTATTAACTTGTTAGCAGAGATTCTCCACTTTCTTCTTCAAGAGGTTAATAATTAACTTGTTAGCAACTTCTACTTGCCCATTACTTCTCGGATGATGCACAAAGGTGAACCACACATTGGTTCCAATTTGATCACATAAATTTATCAGGTTTGAATTGTTAAACTGAGGGCCATTATCAGTAATAATTGCCATTGGAATTCCATGTCTCCATACTATCTCTCCCCAGATGAAATTTCCCACAACTTGAGTAGTGGTTTTAGCTAATGCCTTTACCCCAATCCACTTGCTGAAATAATCAATCATTACCAGAATAAACTTGCGTTGGCCACTGGCTAAAGGAAAGGGCCCGATTAAATCCATTCCCCAGACTGCGAATGGCCAAGGTGTTGCTATTGACTTAAGCTGTTGAGCTGGTTGATGCTGGAGAGGGGCAAACTTCTGGCATTGGACATATTTTTTGACAAATTTTTCTGCATCTTTCCTCATTTGAGGACAGAAATAACCTTGCCATAGAATTCTCTTTTCTAAGGTTCTAGCTCTAGAGTGACTGGCGCACTCTCCCAAATGCACTTCTCGAAGGATAGTAGGAACTTCCTCTTCTGAAACACTTCTTGCTAGAGGTGATAAAAATGTTTTCCTGTAGAGAATTCCTGCAACAAGATAATAGTAAGCTGCTGTTATCTTTAATCGTTTCTTATCTTTTACCGCCGGATGAAATTCTCCACTTGAGAGATAGAGAACAAAAGGATCCATCCAGGATGGTCATTGATCGATTAGCATAATATCTCCTTCTTCAATAGCCGGATGAAAAAGTTCAGAAGTGGTTCCTCCTGAAAGAATACTGAATTTGGCCAACTTGTCAGCTTCCATATTCTCTTCCCTCGGAATATGCTGAATAGTGAAGCTTTTGAATTTTCCTATCTCCGTCTTTACCAGTGTTTGATATTGCCTTAAAATAGAGTCTCTAGTTTCATAAGTTCCATTTACTTGGGACGACATTACTAGAGAATCAGTTTTAACTTGGACATCCTCGATTCCTAGCTCTTTTGCAAATCTGAGGCCTGCGAGCAAAGCTTCATATTCCGCATGATTATTTGTTGTCGGAATGAAGAATTTGAGGGCTTGATCCAATCTAACTCCATTAGGATTAATTAATACGACTCCGGCTCCTGACGAATTTCTTCCGGAAGCTCCATCTCGTAAATTGTCCAAGCTAAAGATTTTCCACTCTCTCTTTCTGAACAAACTCCCTTGGCATCAATCATGAAGTCTGCTAATACTTGAGCTTTGATTGCCATTCTAGGAATGTAGGAGATATCGAACTTGCCAAGTTCTATCGCCCACTTTGCCAACCTACCTGAATGTTCCGACTTTTCTAACACATTCTTTAGTGGGAGATCAGTGACAACCTGAATGGAATGAGCTTGAAAATAAGGCCTCAACCTCCGTGCTAATATCACGAGCATCAAGGCTAACTTCTCTAGGATCGGGTACCGAACTTCCGCATCCTTCAAAACTTTACTTATATAATAGACTGGGTATTGATTCTTCTTTACTTCCCTTACCAGTATAGAGCTGATAGCATCAGAACCGACTCTCAGATACATGAAAAGATCTTCCCCCTCTCTCGTACTTTGGAGAAAAGGGGTGGACGTTAGCTGCTGTTTTGAGCAAATCAAATGCATCGTCATACTCCTTCGTCCATTCAAACTTAGCTCCTCCATGGATAGTTTTGAAAAAAGGAGCACTCTTATCTCCAGACCGGGAGATGAAATGACTTAGGCCTGCCATCCTCCCACCCAGCTGCTGAACTTCCTTAGGGGACTTGGGAGGTGACATCTCCAGGATAGCCTTTACTTTGTCTGGATTGGGTTCTAAACCTTCCGGAGTGAGGAGATGGCCGAGAAATTTTCCTTTATTGGCCCCGAAAATGCATTTTGATGGATTCAATCTCATATTAAAAGCTCAGAGTGTTGCAAAAGATTCACTTAAGTCGATGAGGTGATCTGAAAAAAGATTGCTTTTTATAAGAAGGTCATCAACGTAAACTTCTAAATGTCTCCCTTTTGGGTTTTAAAGATGATGTCCATCATTTTCTGATAAGTGGCACCAGCATTCTTTAGCCCAAAAGGCATTACGAGGTAGCAGAAGCAACTGTCATTCGTGATGAATGAGGTATGAGGGATATCAGGATTATGCATTCTTATTTGATGATACCCAGAAAATGCATCTAAAAAACTCATACATGAATACCCGACCACAGAATCCACTAAAGAATCTATCCGAGGCAAGGGGTAACAATCTTTAGGGCAAGCTTTATTGAGTCTGGTAAAATCTACACACATGCGCCTTTTTACACCAGAATTCTTTACCATTACAACATTTGATACCCACTCCGGGTATTGAATTTCTTTAACAAAGTTGGCTTTAAAAAGCTTTTCCACATCCTCCCGGATGGGTTGAGCTAAGTTCATTGCAACTTCCCTTTTCTTTTGCTTTACCGGAGCAAAAATATGGGTCAATGTTGAGGTGGTGGCAAGCGACATCTGGATTGACTCCTGGCATATCATCTGCTGACCAAGCGAATATATCCAAATTTTGCAGCAGGCAAGAGATAAGTTGACTCTTTTCATCTTCAGGTAATTCAGCATTGATGGAAAGCCTTTTGCTTTCATCTTTATCACTGATTTGCACAACTTGAGTCACTTAGGCAGGTTCCAAGCCAACTTCATCTTTTGCTTCTTCTTCCTCGACCTCTTCTTCGAGTTTGGCTGGATTTGGGACTGATGCGATGATTCGGCAAGTGCACCGGTCGCGCAAGTAATAATAATGGGGACAATCCCCGAGTGTCGGTCTCTTGAGGAACACAGTAAGGTGGAGTTTATTATCGAGGAAGACTTGAGATCGAAGTCCTGCGGTAGGTGGAATGCGAACGAAAGGGGCTTTGAGGTTTGCAAACAAAAGTAAATACTATGCCTACTCCTATGCAATGCCGCTATGCAATGCTTCGATCGGCGGGATGGAAACTAGGCAGGCCTTGAGCGCGCTGCGTCGAAAGGGCGGATGGACGAGAAGGCTAACGGGAACGAGCTATGCAGGCCTTGAGCGCGCTGCTTCGTTAGGCGAGTGGAATACGGGCCGCGATGCCACGCTTTGGTGGCCGGATGGGCGAGTAGGCTTACGGATTGAGGGTCGCAAGCACCTCATCGACAAGCACGCCACTAGCAATTGCTAGTGTGGCACTGGACACGGTAGTGGAGCGGAAAATTGATGGGGGTGCACCTCATTAACACAAATGAACAAAATGATTTCATAGACATGAAATTAACAATACTAACATAGTTCATAGCGTTCATCATCAAGATAAAGAGAGTACAAACAAATACAACCACATAAGTAGAAGAAAAAGGCAAGAGATACGACCGAATCCGGAGTCTCGTTGTAGATTCACGGTAGGAAGCACCGGGTTGTCAATCCGCGTCCTAGCTCGGTCCCAACTGCGTCCGGGGTAGAGGAGGGCTGTCACACCTCCCAATGGACCCGTCTTCTCCAGCGATTTACCATCCGGCCACATCTAATGCGAAGAACCTCTTCCTTAGCGATGAAGATGAGTGTAGGATCCCTTCCTTTAAGTCCTTGGATGATGGAGGAGGCCTAGGGGGTGAAAACCCTCTGAAAATGGCGAAAACGGCGGACTGAACGGAGCCAAAAGACGTAATCCCCGACCTAATTCGCGAACAGGTCATTAAATAGGCGCTGAATTAAACAGTGCGCACGGTCATTGGCGCACGACCAGTGGTCGTGCGCACTAGAATCCTGTGATCGTGCGCCTGTCTGGGTGGAACCTGCAAGATATGAAATTTATAAAATAAAATGTTCGCACGACCAGTGGCGCACGACCGGTGGTCGTGCGCACTAGCGTTGATGGTCGTGCGCAATACAGCAAACAGAACTCAGAATTTTAATGCTAAGTGCGCACGAGCAGTGGCGCACGACTGGTGGTCGTGCGCACTGGCGCTGGTGGTCGTGCGCACTTCACCAAACAGAACTCGTGAAAAAGGGTTAGGTGCACACGATCAGTGGCGCACGACCAGTGGTCGTGCGCAATAGAACCGGCGATCGTGCGCAGTGTTCCTATGCAGAATTGCACTGGGAACACTTGCACGACTCCTATTCCCGCACAACCACAGATCTAGCCACTGAAAGTGGCACTTAACAACACATGAATACTACTAATGACAATAAGCACGAAAATCACACCAAAGTGGGCCTAGATGTGCACCTAGCGTGGATTATCAAATATAAACTATAACAAGGCTAAAGTGCGGAGAATTGACTAAATAACGGCCCGGATGAGTCCATAAATGTGTATATGATCAGGACTCATCAGGGACTGGAGGGGCTGAAGAGGCCTCAACTACCCAAGGAGGAAAACATTTAGTCATATTGACTGACTTGACATAACACTCCTGGGCTTTCCTTGGATCACTCCTGATCCGATATTGTTTGCCATTCAGAGCAAACTTTACCGCAAGGTGGTAGGTGGAAACTACCGCTTGATACTCATTCAAGATGGGCCTCCCGAAGATTGTTTTGTAGCTACTCGGAGCTTCAACGACTATAAACTTCACCAATTTCACGATGCCTGCCATTGTCACAGAGAGGTGACAACTCCCTCCACCTCCTTCTTCTCCCCTGAGAAACCATAGAGTGGCCCTTCAGTAGAGAGAAAAGTCTTCCCAGTCTTCAGGGCCTCAAAGGATGGCTTGAAGAGGAGGTTCACTGAACTCCCGATATCGATCAATATATTTTCCACCGTATAGTTCTCGATTACGACCTTTATAACGACTACATTGTTGAAAGGATTGGTAATAGGAGGAAGGTCTTCTTGCCCAAAAGTGACCATTCCCTGGATGGGAGCAGAGGAGGTAGTATCAACCTCGGACTTGAAAACTCTAGCCATGCTGGCCTTCTTTGAAGACTCCAAGCCTACTCCCCCATGGATGCAAAAAAGATAGCCCAAGGCTCCTTCATCATTTACATCCACACACTCATTGGGATAGCTGACATTGCCGAGATGGCCTATATCGTCAACTTCCTCGCATTACTAATGAAACTCAACCACCTCCTTACTCTTGGAGGTGGATGATTTAGAAGGATCAGCCTTTTGCAGCTGCTCTTGCAGCTTCCCTTCCTTCACAAGCTTTTCTATCAATAGTCTGAGGGCTCTGCAATTTTCTGTCAGGTGACCCTTTTCTCTATGGTGCTCACAGAAAAGAGAAGGGTTCCTATACTTGGGATCAGATTGCATAGGTGCGGGCCTTCTATAGAAAGGTTGCTTCTGGAGGATCTGGACCACTTCACTTATTGGGATGTTGAGTTCAGTGAATGACTCTTGAGAATCATTAAAAGAATGCTGAGGGAGCGAGAGAGGAGGCTGAATAAAATGAATCTGCTGAATCAGCGCTTGCTGAGGAGCTGGAATGACTGGAGTGGGTATTAAGGGCACTTGCGGTTGGAACTGCTGATGCCCATGATAAGGGCAATGATGACATAAATTCCTTCCTCTTTGGGCTTGAGGTTGGAATTCTTGATGCGGCGGCTTTGACGACGGAGGGGCTGGAGGAAAACCTGCAGAGCCTTTCTGGACGGCTTTACTCGTTAGGTTGGATACATATACGGGGTTGTTGATCTCTCCTTCTATGTGGCGGTTATCAACACTAATTAGCTCTTGATAAGAGCTGGGCTCCTTGGTTGTGACCACAAACTTGAGAGGTCCCTCTTGCAAGCCGTTGATCAAATCCACCATGTAAAGAGAGGGATCTACGTCCCTTATCCCCAAAATCACTCTCTGGAAATGATCAATGAAGTGAGTCGTAGTCTCGCCTTCATTTTGCTTAATCTTGAAGAGGGCCGTAGGACCACTCTTCCTTTTCTTAGAGGTTGCAAACCTCGGAAGAAGTTCATGCCTTAGGGCGGCGATGCTCGAGATGGACTGGGAAGGCAACTTATAGAACAATTCCCGGGCTTGCCCATCAAATGAAGTGATCAGCAGTTTATACTTCACCGCATCAGAGAGAGTCTTCAGGGCAACAACGGACTCGAAAGCTTGGAGATGGGAGACATGGCCATTCTCCCCTGTAAACATAGGTAAACGAGGCTCTCTGAAGCCATTGGGAATTGGTTCCCAATGAACTCCATCAGTAAAGGGGGAAGGCTCCTCTATTTCGACAGCGACATAAGGAGCAGGAAAGGCGGCAGTAAGGGCTGGAGGATGAGCATAATCCTCCTGAAAGTTCATGGCCCAAGTTGGAGGTCCCTGACCTACTGCTCTGAAGAAATCCTGGGTGACAACGAACTCTTCAGCTTGAGGTCGCACAAGAGCTACTGGCAGGGAGGTCGCGCTGTCAAGGGGCTGACCGCCAGCTAAGCGATCAGGAGTAGCGATCTGACCTGGCTGAGGAAGAAGCCTCTGGGAGATCACAGTTAGGGTTTGGCTCAAAATTTCAAACTGCCTGGCAGACTCTTGCTGAGCCTGAGCGGTCTTCTGGAGAGCTAGGGCGGCCTCTCAGAGGGCCTGCTCGACGTGGAGCTCAAAGCGACGCTCCAGGTATTCTAAGGAGACCAGATTGCTTGAGGGGCGTCCGATATGAGATCGTCGAGAATGATGCCGCGGTCTGACATTTTGAATGTCCGCTGATTTCATCTAAACACTCTGAATCTGAAGGTCGTGTGTTTATTCTGTTGGTACAAAAAATATACCTCCAAAAATCACACTAAAAGAGAAAGAAAGGGAACTGCGGAATGCCGGTTAGTTAGGACGAAAATGCCAGAGAAGAGATTAGCACGATGAAAAACTTCTGCAATTGATCTCACAGTAAGGCTACAAAGGAGGTTCATAACAGGCCAAGAGGTGAGGTAGAAAAATGACAGAATTCGAGATCGATTACACAGGTTGTAAGCCAGAAGCTCGAATCAAAAGTCCCTTTTTAGGTACCCCTACTCCTCTATTTATAGACGCGAAGGCTGCCCAAACGGGCAGATCCAAAAATTACGGGCTATCTGGGGTACAGGAGAACCGAGGTAGAGAAAGGAGGTGCTAATAAAAAAAGGAGAAAAAAGGATTAGACCGCACGGTCTGGCGGTCTAACGAGGGCTTGATCGTCTGTGCCTTGGGAGAGAATGCTCAAGGAGCTGGCGATCCAGGCGGTCTCATATATTTG
Organism: Dactylorhiza incarnata; assembly: GCA_033032865.1. Taxonomy (NCBI): domain Eukaryota; kingdom Viridiplantae; phylum Streptophyta; class Magnoliopsida; order Asparagales; family Orchidaceae; genus Dactylorhiza; species Dactylorhiza incarnata. Next base: position 822,744 of record JAWHQI010000525.1, on the reverse strand, counting down.
AGACCACTGGGAAGGTTCCTCTTAACCTGAGAAGAGAGATCGTGTAACTCCGGACAAACATTGGCAAATGTGGCTGAGGATATTCGATCTGATGGACTGGTGTGGATTGCTGAATTGGGGTAGCTGGGGTTGGCAGCGTGGACCTTTCAAGCTGGAACGGCTGATTCCCATGACAAGGGTGGTAATGACGAGAATTCCTTCCCTTTTGATTAGGGGCTGGAACACTTGACGAGGTGGTTTGGACGATGGCTGGGCTGGATAAATACCTGTCGAACCTTTCTGGATGAATTTACTCGTCAGATTAGAAACATAGACATGGTTATTAATCTCCCCTCTATGTGATGGTTGGCAATACTAATCAGCTCTTGATACGAGCTTGGCTCCCTGGTCATGACCTCAAACTTGAGAGGTCCCTCTTGCAGGCCGTTGATCAGAGCAACCATATATAGAGAGGGATCTACGTCCCTTATTCCGAGAATCTCCTTCTAAAAATGATCAATAAAGCGAGCTAAAGTCTCGCCTTCTCCCTGCTTGATCTTGAAGAGGGCTGCAGGGCCACTATTCCTCTTCTTAGAGGTTGCAAACCTCAGACGAAGCTCATTCCTTAGAACGACGAAGCTTGGGATGGATTGGGAAGGCAACTTGTAGAACTATTCCCAGGCTTGCCCATCGAAAGAAGTGATCAATGACTTTCACTTCACATCATCGGAGAGAGTCCTCAGAGCAACACGGGTCTCGAAGGCTTGAAGATAGGAAATTGTGTCATTCTGCCCTGTAAACATAGGCAGATGGGGTTCCCTGTAGCCGTTGGGAATTGACTCCCAACGAACTCTATCAGTAAAGGGGGGAAAGCTCCTCTGCTTCAACAACGTCGAAAGGAGAAGGAAAGGCAACAATAGGGGCTGGAGGATAGGCACAATCCTCCTGGAAATTCAGTGCGTGAGCAGAAAGTCCCTGAGCTACTGTTCTGAAGAAATCCCGGCGAGCTGTGAACTCTCTAGCTTGAGGTCGCACAGGATCCGCGGGCTGGGAGCTTGCACGATCAAGAGGGTGACCGCCAGTCAAGCGGTCAGGGGTGGCAGTCTTACTCGATTGGGGGAGAAATCTCTGAGAGATCGTGGCCAGGGTTTGACTCAAAACTTCAAAATACCTGGCAGAGTCTTGCTGAGCTTGAGCGGTTTCTCGGCGAGCTCGGGCAGCCTCTCGAAGAGCTTGCTCTATGCGAAGCTCAAGACAACGCTCCAAATCCTCTAAGGAGTTTGGATTGTTTGAGGGGCTACCGCTGGGAGACCGGCGAGAATGACGTCTACGTTCTGACATCTCAAATGTCCACTGATTTCACCTAAACACTCCGAATCTGAAGGTTGCGTGTTCATTCTGTTGGTACAAAAAATGTACCTCCAGGACTCACACTAAAAGAGAAGGGATGGAACTGTAGAGTGCCGGTTACTTAGGACGAGGATTCCAAAGGAGAGATCAATAGGAGGAAAAACTGCTGGGATTGATCTCAAAGAAGGCCTACAAAGGGGGTCTAAAATAGGCCAGGGGAGAGGTAGAAAAATGACAGAATTCGAGACTGCTTACACAGATTGTAAGCTGGAGGCTCGAAGCAAAAGTCTTTTTTCATGTACCCCATACCCCTCTATTTATAGACGCGGAGGCTGCCCAAACGAGCATATCCAAAAATTATGGGCTGCCCGGGGTACAGGAGAACCGGGGCAGAGGAAGGGGGTGCTAATAACAAAAAAGAGACCAAACCGCATGGTCTGGCGGTCTGGTAGAGGCTTGATTGCTTGTTCCTTGGGAGAAAACACTGGAGGGGGAGCAGGTGATCTGGGCGGTCTCTCAAATATAAGACCGCTGGAGGTGTTCCTTTTGACTAGAGAAGAGAGGTCACGGATTTCCGGGCAAACATTGCCTATTACAAAAGGTTTCAAATATCAAATGGAAGATCAATTGTATTAGCAATAAAATGTTTACAGAAGATATTAAAATTATCATTACACCATTTTATCTAAGAAAAATACAAAAAATGTTCAGATTTTTATTTTCTTGGAAGCTCTAGAGCTTTCAGCTTGGTCTTCAGCAGTAGTCTTTGCAGCAGCAACAACAGCCATCTCAACAATATCCTTCTTGTTCCTTTGCCTTTTAAAGTATAAGAAGGGCTTTGGAAAGTACTTGGATGACATCTTTTTAGGATTATCTCTGTTCACAAGATTTTCTTTGAATATTCTTTCCCTCAGGGAATTCCTTTCCAAATGCTTTATCCATTCCTCTGCTAAGTAGATGTTGTCAATGTTTTTGCACAACTGTCCATGGTTTAACCAAGCAATAATGATTATTTTCTTTGAATCATCACTCCAATACTCATAATCTGGATTTCTGGCTTGATCAGCTCCGTTCTTAGCCATGAATTCTTCAGCCAATAACACTCCTTCTCTTTTCCTTCTAAATGTAAGTTGTGCATCCTGTGCAACCCTTGCTTGAGCTTAGAAGTCAAAGTCTTCTGGTCTTGATGTGTCCAGGAGAGGAAGATTGAGTGCAATCCTTGTTCTTTGAAGAACCTTAAGTGCTTGCTCATCATTGTTCTCCTCCCCCTTTCTGGCTTCTTCAATTATCTTCTTTTTAAGATCTTGAGAGTTTGTTATCATTGAGCCAGACAAGGTTTGAAAAGCATTTTCTAAATCAGATTTTAAATCATCTTTCATCTTCTAAGCTTCTCCTAACATGGTTGTTACTGCGGTCCATACATATTCTATAATATGATTGGAGGCATGCTCTATTATCTCATCAGTCTTCCTGATATATTGTTCTTGACATATCTCATGTCTTGTTCTGAAAGTTTGAGACTTTTGTCCATAGATCTCAAGATAGTACCATGAGTCATTAACTGTGTTTCCTGCCAAGTCAAACCACTTGTTCATTTGACTATTTAGATGGGCTGTGTCTTCCTTTATGTCCTTGATTTCAGCCATCACCTCAGCCTTCACATCTGAAATTGATTTGTCTATGTATTTCTTGATTGAAGACATTTGACCATAAAGCAGTGTCTTGATTGAACTTAGAAGATGTCCATGTGAATATATAAAGGTTGAGGTTTGTTGTTCAACAATTATAGGTTGCTTGAAGATGGCTGGCTGAGTTGTAGGTGAACTTCTCTCTTGATTCTCTAGACCATCACACTCAAGTAGAGTGGATGTCTCAGCTGCTAGGGTGGATGGAACCATCTTATCCTGTGTAAGGAACCTTGTATGCTCCCCCTCAACTGCAATATTATTTAGTTTGGCAGTATCTTCACTATTATCATCATTATCAGCATCAACATCATCCTTCCGACCTTCAACATCAGTTGACATCTCTTGCTCCCCCCTCAGATGGAGCATTCATATTTTCTTGACTATTCTCCTAGAATTCTGGGGAATCATCAGGAATTAGACTAATCCTTCTTTCAATGTTGGAAATAATCTTGTCAATTAAACCTTGCAAAGAAGAATCCAACCGCTCCTCATCATCTCTTTCTGAAGCAGCATGCACATCCTGTGCATCATCATCAACTGGTAAATCCATAAGATTGGAAGCATCAGTCTTGTCTTTGACATGATCTTCTTCATCATGCTCCTCTTTATCTTGAATGCTCTCTGATTCAAGATCAGCTTGGCCAGAGAAATCTTCTCCTTGGTGTTGAGATTCAGATTCTGCTTACTATTCTTGCATTCGTAGGTCCTTTGATTAACCTTATTCTCTTTTCTTAAGGTTGACTCATTAGAATCACCCTTGTGAATCTATGCAATGTTTTGATGTCCATCCTATTCAGATAATGAATCTTTGAACCTTTTGAATTGTCAAATAGTTCAGGATAAGTGTTTAAGAGGTAAAGAGATATTAATCTTCCCAGATTTTGGGCTAGGAGACATTCTTAAATTTTTGAAAAATCATATTAGCCTAGGATGTCTTTTTATGCAAAACAATCCTTGTTATTAACTCAAACATGTGCTTGAAGATTGCGTCATGTGATCCTGGTTTGCAAAGAATTGCTTTCCCAATAATGTCAGCCTAGAGCTTTCCTATTTGATTGAAGTTTTTCCTTTTCAGTGACCTTGTCTTAGCATCACTGTACTCACACCATTTCAGTGTTTTTCTTTATCTCTTTCAAAAATTTTGTCTTCATCATTGTTGGGTGAAGGCAACTGCAATGCCTTCTCCAACTTCCTTGGGGTTATCTTTATCTTATCACTTCCAATCTTAGATTTTAGAGAAGACTTGGAATAAGATAACTTGACATTGCTGTAGAATTCCTGAACTTCAGTTCTGAGAATCGGAGAAGGATCAACCAACATATATTCCATGCCTTGGGCATCAAGTAATTAAATCACCTCCTTTATTTCCTCTAGAGCATGTTGAAATCCATTTCTAATAATCTCATTACCTTCCAAAAGATCCTTTGCATTCTTTGGCGCCATTGCTTTAGAAAAATGAGTCGCTGAGATGGGTGGAAAAGGGAGTTCGTCTCGTCGGTTGGATAAGGTTTAGGGTTTATAAAAGTTTAATTAACATTGCTCTGATTTATAGGGATTGAATGTAAGGTTTCCTAGAGAGTGATGTTTATTTGACTTATTACTATTAATTGATGTAATTAACACAACCCATCTCAGTGGATCTGTTGAGACAGAGTGATAAACCACTGGGACAGGATAATAAACCACTAGGACAGGGTATTATCAACCGCTGAGACCATCTCAGCAGTCTCAACAGTTCAGCTAAAACTTTCTCAGCTTTTCACCTGAACTCACTGCCTAACAATGAACCATTTAAGTAGGATTATTTGTAGACCTATCATGCCACTAAGTGTTTAAGTAGCAACCATGTTCTAGCAAGGTTGAGGTATAAATTAAAACATATGAAGAACCAAATGAAATGTAAATGACTATTCCACATTTAACATTCCTAACTCAATTTTAAAGAAATTAAATTTAGCCTCATCCAATGGCTTTGTAAAGATATCAACAACTTGATTGTCAGTGGAGACATATTCAAGGTATATATCTTCACTCTCTACATGCTCCCTAATGAAATGATATCTAATTTTTTTGTGCTTGGTCCTGCTATGAAAACAGGATTCTTAGCAATAGAAATTGCACTAGATGAGTCACAATATAATGGAGAGGTTGTAGTCCTCTAGATGGTGCTGAATCCATCGTATTTGTGCACAACAACTCCTAACAGCTATATATCCAGACTCAGCAGTGGATATTACCACACTGGTCTGCTTCTTATTGCTCCATGCGATCAATCTCCTGCCTAGGAATTGATAAGTCCCACTTGTACTCTTCCTATCTTCCTTGCAGCTTGCAAAGTCAGCGTCTGGAAAGCCTATCAGTTCAAAATCATTATTTCTAGGGTACCAAATGGCAAGATGTTGGTTGCCCTTAAGATATCTCAAAATCCTCTTTGCAGCTGAGTAATGAGATTCCTTAGGGCATGTCTGATACCTATCACATACACATGTTGCATACATAATATCTGGTCTACTAGCAGTCAGATATAACAAGGATCCAATGATACATCTGTATATGTATTCATCAAAAGGTTTTCCCTTCTCATCCTTGTCCAGGGAAATGTTGGACCCCATGGGAGTTTTCATGGTGGAAGCTGATTCAATCTCAAATTTCCTAATGAGCTCCCTAGTGTACTTGGTCTGAGAGATAAATATCACTTCATCAGACTGTTTCACTTGGAGGCCTAAAAAGTACTTGAGCTCTTCCAAACTACTCATTTCAAACTCCCCCTGCAGAAGGTCGGCAAACCTTTTGTAAAGGTTGTCATCAGTAGACCCAAAAATTATGTCATGCACATAAATTTGGACTAGGAGACACTTGCCCTTTGTTTCCCTAAGAAACAACGTACTATCTATCTTTCCCCTCAAGAACTTATTCTTGATGAGAAAGCTAGACAAGGTCTCATACCAGGCCCTAGGGGATTCCTTTAGACCATATAAAGCTTTCTTAAGTAAATATAAATGAGAAGTAAGAGTAGGATAAACAAAACCTGGGGGCTACTCCACATATACCTCTTAATTCAGATTTTTATTTAGGAATGCAGACTTGACATCCATTTGGTAGACTTTGAATCCCTTGTGGGCAGCATAGGAAAGGAATAATCTTATTGCCTCCTGTAAGACCCCATTTTTTTTTCTTTTACAAAACCCGGGTCTTATGCCCAGAAATGCCGCTTTACGATGACACCCTCGCTCGGGAAGGTAGCCACTACAAAATGCTGATCCCGCCGGCCATATCGATCATGAAGAAGTAAAGCTTAAACAAACTTATAGAAGCCAAGTCCATATCACATAGAAAGTAAAACCATCATAAAGAGATGTCCACATCAAATATCTGAATAAAAGGTACGATAATAATAAAGGGCACATGCCCTGTACATCAATTCCTCACTACATTTTCTCTCGCGGAAGCAAAAATACTAAAGCTGAATGATGCTCATGGATCCTGCCAATGGTGCTACCGTGCTAGACTGCCCCGTCTCCATCTGCACCGGCCTCTGGTGCTGCAGCATCTCCTCGGTCCCCTAAAATAATTAGTTCCACCGACCATTAGTCAAAAGACTAAGACAATCCCCCACCCCTCCCCCGGTGACTCCTAGGCACCGAGCGGGAGGAACGAAGCGGAGGACAATAAGGGTTGTAAACAATAACAGATGACGAAAATGTATTCTACAGGGAATGTCTACCACTACACAATATATATCATAAATGAAGCAGTAAGTAAAGTAAGAACAAGTAAAGTAAACAAGTAGAGCAAATATATAAAGGTAAGTAAGGAAAAGTAACCATTGATTTATTGGAATGCCCACACAAACCTATAGACCAATGGGTCGTTTAGCAAGGCCTATCATATAAGGAGTCCCATAACCAACTTATACAATAGGGGTAGGGGTTGAAATGCAATGTTTATGCCATGTCATGCAAGGTACGTAGTTAAATGTTATGTTCACACAAGTGCAACTCACACACTACGACTCTATGCGCACAGACCTTTAGTTCCCCACTTTTTGGAGCTAGCAAAACTCCCAGGATACTCCCGTAGTGGCAAATGAAAGCGGTGGGTTGGGCCTCGCCCACCTCTAGGTTGGAATTTGCACTACCTAACCTATACCTAACGTACGCCTCAACGCTAAGAACACAACAACGGAGCTCCTGCGTACTCTTGCTGGTTAGACCACCAGACTTGTCTTGGTAAAGGGTTGTCCACACTTACCAAGCCTAAGTATTAATGTCGGTGCAACGACCATCAACACTAAGGACCCACCACCTTATGCACATGCAAACATTTTTACCATCTATCTCCGATCCATAAGCTCCCCGGGCTAACCGATCCGTCACAATAAACATTGATGAGTCACAAACTCACCAGACTAATGAGTCTACTGCTATAACCACCGATCCTACCTCTCGTAAGACCAAACCGACTAATGTACCCGTGACAATGGGGTGTGAGTGAGTATATTACTTAGTTAATCTTATATAACAACTTAGCCCTACAATTCATGGTTAATCTTGGACTTCCCGAGGATTACCCGGTAAGGGCTCGCTACGGTACTAGGAACTATAATGGGATGACACCCCAAGGCTCCCTTTCTCAAGACACTTAATGTTATCGGTATCTACCCATATGCATAGCCCTCTTACCGTTTCACTTGTATTAACCCTAGGTGGTTTATGACTCTCCCAGGGGCAAAGATGATCTTTTGTCAACCCCAAGCACGACCTTACCCTTAACCCAACTCTTCATTAGTAGATCCAAAAATAATATCATCAACATATATTTGTAAAATAATCATATCATCATTGTTGTGCTTAATGAAGAGAGTATTATCCACATTTCCCATAATATAATCGTGCTTTAATAAATTTGATGTAAGTCTTTCATACCATGCACGGGGCTCTTGTTTTAAACCATAAAGCGCTTTTTCTAGTTTATAAACATGATTTGGAAATTTTTCACTAATAAAACCGGGGGGTTGTTCAATATAAACTTCTTCTTTTACAAACCCATTTAGAAAAGCACTTTTCACACCCATTTGAAAGAGTTTTATTCTTTTAAAGCTTGAAAATGCTAGAAAAATTCTTATAGACTCTAATCTAGCAACGGGTGCAAAAGATTCATCAAAATTTATCCCCTCGATTTATGAATATCCTTGTGCTACTAAGCGTGCCTTATTTCTAATGATTCTAGACTCACCATCTAATTTATTTTTATAAATCTATTTTACACCTACAACCGGGTGATTAGATGGTCTTTCTACTAATTTCCAAACATTATGTCGCTCAAATTGTTCTAACTCTTCATTCTTATCCAAAAACCAAAATTCATCATTTGAAGCGGTTGAAATGTTTTTTGGTTCAATTTCAGAAACAAAACAAATATTTGAATAAGATTCATGAAGAGAAGAGCGAGTTCTTACCCCGGTGGATGGTTCACCAATTATTAATTCTCGTGGATGATCCTTTGTGAATTTCAAGGCACTTGGAGGTACATATTCATCTTCCTTGGCCTCCTCTTCTTCTTCTTTGGAAGATTCCTCATCACCAAGCTCCAAAGGTGGTAAGTGATCATCCTCTTTGCCTGCGGAAAGTCTTTCTATACAAGGAACAAGTTCCTCAAATTTCACATTAATTGATTCTTCAACTTTTCTAGTTTTTATTAAAAATTCTATAAGCTTTACTATTTGAAGAATATCCAAGAAAAGTTCCTTCATCACATTTTTCATCAAACTTTCCCAAGCTATCTTTAGTATTTAAAATGAAACATTTACAACCAAAAACTTTGAAGTAAGATACGTTAGGCTTCTTTTGAAAATAGAGTTCATATGGTGTGAGATTAAGAGATGGGCCAAGCATAATTCTATTTATAACCTAACATGATGTATTTACGGGTTCGGCCCAAAAGGACTTAGGCAATTTATATTCACATAACATAGTGCGTGCTAGTTCTTGAAGTGTCCTATTCTTTCTTTCTACAACACCATTTTGTTGTGGTGTGCGTGGTGCGGAGAATTAATGTTTTATGCCTAACATATCAAAAAAATATGTGAATTTATCATTTTCAAATTCTCCTCCATGATCCGAGCGAATGCATTTAATTTTTAAATCACTTTCATTTTGAATACGAGTACATAATTTTGAAAATTCGCTAAATGCATCGGATTTGGATGAGAGAAATATTGTCCAACAATATATTGAAAAATCATCTATTAAAACATATGTATATAATCTACCGCCAAGACTTGTGGTGCTAACGGGACCAAAAAGATCCATATGAATTAATTGCAATGGTCTTGAAGTAGAAATAATATTTTTACTTTTGAATGAGGATTTTGTAATTTTACCTTTTTGACAAGGTGAACATAGTGAAGGTAAATTCCCATTTAATCTAGGCAATCCTCTAATTAAATCTTTTTTGGCAAGTTTTACAATAATTTTTATGCTAGAATGTCCTAGCCTTCTATGCCAAAGTTCTAATTCATCATTTTTAGTGATAAAACATTTTATAGATGATTTAGAAAGATCATGAAAAGAAACTATATAAACATTATGTATTCTTGGTGCAGTTAGTAAAATATCTTTTGAAGTAGGATTAGATATGTTTGCCCAGAAAGCCCGCGACCTCCTCTTATTGTTCAGTTTTCCCGGTCTCAGCGATCTCAATATAAGTGATCGCCCAGATCGTCAGATGCCTCCTCAACCGAGATTTTCTAAGTACCAAGCGGTCAAGGAAGTGCGAGATCGCCAGCTCAAGCGGTCTGGTCGTTTTTCTTATTTTTGTTATTTGTACCCCATTTCCCTGCCCCGGCTCTCCTGTACCCCAGGCAGCCCGTAGTTTTCAGTTCTGCCCGTTTGGGCAGCCCCCTCGTCTATAAATAGAGGGGTAGGGGTACCAGAAAAGCACTTTTGGCTCCGAGGTTCCAGCTTACAACTTGTGTAAGCGGTCTCATTTCTTTGTGATCGCCATTTCGTGATCGATTTCCCTTTGTCCCTGCATCTTCTGTCTTAGTAACCTGCACTTCGCAGTTTTCTCCCATCCCCTTTTAGTGTGAATTTTGGAGGTACCATTTTTGGCACCAACAGAACGAACACGCGACCTTTAGATTTCAAAGTGTCAGGTGAAATCCATAGACTTTCAAGATGGCTGATCGCCGTAGAGGTCGTCCCTTGCGATCTCCCAGCATTCCCCCTTCCGATCACAATCCGTTAGAAGCGCTTGAGCGCCGCTTCGAGCTTCATGTTGAACAAGCTCTCTGTGAGGCCTCCCGAGCTAGGCAGGACGCCACCTCTGTTCAGCAGGAGATCGCGTGGTCTCAGCAAGAGGCCGCTCGAGATCGGCAAGAAGTCGTCCGGGCTCAGCAGGAGTCTGCGAAGCAGATTGAGGCTATGAACCAGGTTCTAGCCGCGATCTCCCAGAAGATCCTTCCCCAATCCTCTCAGGTCGCCACTCCAGACCGCATGGCAGGCGGTCACCCGAGCGATCACCCCGTCTTCCAGCCTGCAGCTCCTCAGCGATCTCAGCATGAGGAGTTCGCCGCCCGTCGTAATTCTTTTCGAGCCGCAGCCCAGGGGCCTCCGGCTCAAACCCTGAATTTTGAAGAAGGGTTTGCTTACCCTCAAGATCCTCCTGCCCCTTTTCTTCCTCCTACTGGACCTATTTTTGGGGAGCCTTCCCCCTTTACCGATGAGATTCATCGGGATCCGATTCCTCATGGATTCAGAGAACCTCGCCTTCCAGTGTATACAGGAGAAACCGACCCAATGTGCCATCTTCAAGCCTTCGAGTCTGCTGTGGCTCTCAGGAACATTTCAGATGGAGTGAGGTGCAAGCTGATGGTCACCTCCTTCGATGGGTCAGCCATGGAATGGTTCTATAAGCTGCCTTGTCAATCTATCCCAAGCTTTGCTGCCCTGAGGCAAGAGCTCCTCCTGAGGTTCGCCACCGCAAAGAAGAGGAAGAGTGGTCCTGCGACCCTCTTGAAGATCAGGCAAGGGGACAACGAAACTGCAGCGCATTTCGTTGACCGTTTTCAGAAAGAGATCTTGGGGGTCAGAGACATGGATCCCGAGCTCTATATGGTAGCTTTGATCAGTGGCCTGCAGGAGGGTCCTCTGAAGTTCAAAGTCACAACCAAGGAGCCTAGCTCCTATCAGGAGTTGATCAGCATTGCCAATCGCTACATAGAAGGGGAGATCAACAACCCCACCTATGTGAGCAATTTGACAAACAAGGCCACTCAGAAAGGCTCCGCGGGATTTTATCCGGCTCCGTCTTCCTCTAAGCCCTGACAAGAGCTCCCACCTCCGGCTCCGAGAGGTAAGAATTACCGCAACAACCGCTTCAACCGAGGTAATCAATCTTTCCCACCTCAAAATTCATTTCTTCAAACTCCCGCTACTCCTGCTCCGCAAGTCACCCCCATCCACCAGATCCAGTATGCTCAACCTCCTCTTCTACCCATTCCTTCACTTTACAATGAATCCCAAGAGTCCTTCACGGACTTTGGCGTTTCTATGAGTGAAGTGCTTCAAGTCCTTCAGAAGCAGCCCTTTTTCAAGAGGCCAGCTCCGCTGAATTCTGACCCGAAAACCAGAAACCCAACTCTCTATTGTGAATATCACAGAGATAGGGGTCATTTGACAGAGGATTGTAGAGCTCTCCGCCTATTTTTAGAGAGACTATTAAAGGAGGGAAAGCTCCGTGATCTCATTCAAAAGAATGATTCTGCCAAAGCTTCAACCTCCAAGGCTAAGGAAGTAGCGGAAGTCCATTGGGAATGCGAAGAAGTGGACGATATTGGCCATCTCGGCAATATCGGCTTTCCCAATGAATGCGTGGATGCTGATGACGAAGGCGCCTTGGGCAATCTCTTCTGCATCCACGGAGGTGCATGTCCGGAATCTTCAAGGAAGGCAAGTCTGAAAAGGGTTTATCAATCAGAGGTTGCTGCCACCTCTTCAACCCCGGTCCGGGGAACAGTCACTTTCGGTGATGAAGACCTTCCTCAGACCGCAAATCCCTTTGACGACGCGGTCGTCATCAAAGCTGTAATTGAAAATTATACAGTAGAGAAGATTCTGATAGACACGGGAAGCTCAGTCAACGTGCTCTTCAAACCTGCCTTCGAGGCGTTGAAGACAGGTAAAACCCTCCTTTCAACTGAAGGCCCCCTCTATGGTTTTTCAGGAGAGAAGAAAGAAGTAGAAGGGCTCGTCACTCTTTCTGTGATTCTGGGAGGGATAGTGAAGTTGGTCAAATTTATAGTCGTTGATGCTCCCAGTAGCTACAACGCCATCTTTGGAAGACCCTTCTTGAATGCCTATCAAGCCATCGTCTCCACCTACCATCAAGCGGTGAAGTTCGCCTTGAACGGCAAACAACACCGAATCAGGAGCGACCCAAGGAAAGCTAGGGAGTGTTACGTAAAGACGGTCAACATGATTGTATCCTCTCCTCCCCAAGAAATCATGATGGCTGAATCAATCGAAGTTCCTGAACAAGTCCAAGCTGCAGAGGAAATTGAGGAGGATGTGAGAGATGGAGTTTGCTTGGAACCTGCCCAAGCAACTCAAGAGGTCCGGATCAGCGAGGAAGATGAGGGCAAGAGCCTCTCCATCAACGCTGAGTTATCCGAAGCTGACAAGAGTCAGCTCATCACTTGTCTTCTGCAAAATCTAGATATCTTCGCTTGGTCGGCGGATGATATGCCCGGAGTGGATCCGAATGTTGCTTGCCACCATCTCAATCTCGACCCAAACTTCATCCCGATCCAGCAGAAGAAGAGGTCTGTTGCAACTACTCTAGCACAGCCTATCCGTGAAGAGGTAGAGAAGCTCCTGAAGGCAAAGTTTGTCCAACCAATCCAATACCCAGAATGGGTGTCAAACATTGTAATGGTAAAAAAGTCGGGTGGAAAGTGGAGGATGTGTGTCGACTTTACCAAACTCAATAAAGCTTGCCCCAAGGATTGCTACCCCTTTCCTCGGATAGATTCTTTAGTAGATTCTGCGGTAGGTTATTCTTTTATGAGTTTTTAGATGCTTTTTCAGGTTACCATCAAATCAGAATGCATAAACCAGATATACCTCATACTTCATTTATCACAAATGATGGTTGCTTCTGTTATCTCGTAATGCCTTTCGGGCTAAAGAATGCTGGAGCAACCTATCAGAAAATGATGGATACAGTGTTCAGAAGTCAAAAAGGAAGAAACCTTGAGGTATATGTTGATGACCTCTTGGTAAAAAGTAAACTGTTCTCTTCTCATCTTAGAGACCTCTCGGAAACTTTTGCAACCCTTCGAACTTTTAATATGAGGTTGAATCCGTTGAAGTGTGTTTTCGGGGCAAGTAAAGGAAAATTCCTGGGTCACCTCCTTACTCCAGAAGGGTTGGAACCCAATCCTGACAAAGTGAAAGCTATTCTGGAAATGCCACCTCCCAAGTCCCCAAAAGAAATTCAGCAGCTGGGAGGGAGGATGGCAGGCTTAAGTCGCTTTATCTCCCGTTCAGGAGATAAGAGTGCACCTTTCTTTAAAACCCTCCGGGGAGGGAGTAGGTTCGAGTGGACAAAGGAATGTGATGATGCTTTCACTCAGCTGAAGAAGCAATTGACATCAACTCCTTTGCTCCAAAGCCCGTGAGAGGGAGAAAATCTTTTCCTATATATGGGAGTCGGAGCTGATGACATAAGCTCTGTTTTGGTCCGAGAGGAGAGAAAGAAGCAATTCCCAGTCTATTACGTAAGTCGAATCTTGAAGAATGCAGAGACTCGTTATCCTATCCTCGAAAAGTTGGCTTTAATGCTTATAACTTCAGCAAGAAGATTAAGACCATATTTTCAAGCTCACTCGATTCTAGTTGTTACTGATCTTCCATTAAAGAGTGTCTTGGAGAAGCCAGAGCATTCAGGCAGGTTGGCAAAGTGGGCAATAGAGCTCGGTGAGTTTGACATATCCTATGTTCTAAGGATGGCAATCAAAGCTCAAGTCTTAGCAGACTTCATGGTGGATGCCAAAGAAGTTGAGTCGCAGAAGGGGGTCGGAGTGCCCCTTGCCTGGAAAATCTTCGTGGATGGAGCTTCAGGTAAAAATTCTTCCGGATCAGGAGTTATCTTAATCAACCCCAATGGAGTAAGGCTGGATCAAGCACTGAAGTTCTATTTCCAAGTAACAAACAATCAGGCGGAATATGAGGCTTTGCAAGCCGGTCTCAAGTTTGCTAGGGAGCTGGGGATTGATGATGTCGAAGTTTTCACAGATTCTTTGGTGATGGCTTCTCAAGTAAATGGGACTTTTGAAACTAGAGATAGTATTTTAAAGCAGTATCTAACTCTGGTAAAAATTGAGGTGGGGAAGTTCAAAAGCTTTGCTATCAATCATATTCCAAGAGGTGAGAACGTGGAAGCAGATGAGTTGGCAAAATTTGGACTTCTCTCAGGAGGAACAACTTCGAAGTTGTTTCGCCCGGCGATTGAAGAAGGAGAGGTCATGGAGATTGATCAACATCCGTCTTGGATGGATCCGTTTGTTCTATATCTCTCAACTGGAGAGCTCCATTCATCAATAAAGGATAGGAAAAGGTTTAAACGGAAAACGACTAACTATTATCTTGTTGCAGGAGTACTTTATAGAAGAACTTTCCTTTCACCATTAGCACGGTGTGTTTCGGAGGAGGAGATTCCAGCGGTCCTTTAGGAGGTCCATTCTGGAGAATGTGGAAGTCACTCTGGAGCCAGAACTTTGGAAAAAAGAATTCTAAGGCAAGGCTATTTTTGGCCTCAAAAGAGGAAGGATGCGGAAAAATTTGCCAAGAAATGTGTGAAGTGCCAGAAGTTTGCTCCTCTCCAGAATCAGCCGGCTCAACAACTCAAGTCGATAGCGACCCCATGGCCGTTTGCAATTTGGGGAATGGATTTGATTGGGCCTTTCCCTATGGCAAGTGGGCAACGTCGATATATTATAGTCATGATTGACTATTTCAGCAAATGGATAGAGGCAAAAGCACTGGCCAAAATTACGACTCAAGCCGTGAAAAATTTTATTTGGGGAGAGATAGTATGTCGACACGGAATCCCAATGGCAATCATCACGGATAACGGTTCTCAGTTCAACAATTCAACTCTTGTGAATTTCTGTAAGCAAATTGGCGTTGAACTACGTTTCGCTTCTGTGCATCATCCAAGAAGCAATGGGCAGGTAGAGGCCGCCAACAAACTCATAATAAATCTCTTGAAAAAGAAGGTAGAAAATGTCAGGGGCAACTGGGCAGAACAACTACCTTCCGTCTTGTGGGCCTTGAGGACAACTCCAAGTTCTGCTACTGGAGAAACTCCATTCAAATTATCACACGGTTCCGAAGCCCTTATTCCGGTGGAATTTGAAGTAAAAAGCCCAAGAGTATTATTGGCGCAACAGAGTCAAATTGACTGGATGGAAGGAAATGATGAGGAGTTAAAATGCAGCCTTGATTTAATTGAGGAGTTGAGAGATACGACAATCATCAGGCAAGAAGAGGTGAAGAGAAGAATGGCGAGGCTATTCAACAAAAATGTAAGAACCAAAGAGTTCACTGTTGGGGATCTAGTCCTGAAGAAAATAGATTCAGCAGCAAGAGCTGGTTCAGTTGGAAAGCTTAACCCAAATTGGGCGGGGCCGTTTGTGGTGAAGAGCGTGCTTAAAAGTGGTGCTTATCATCTCCAAACTTATGAAGGAAAAGAATTGTCTCATTCATGGAGCGGAGATGATCTCAAACTCTTCTTTTCTTAAATGTTCGTATCCGATTCACTCATTCTTTTTCTCACTTTTTCCCTCTCAAATGTCATGCAGGTATTATCAAAGCATTCGCAATATGAGTGATGGGTGACAAGTTTTAAGAATGTTGTTTTTTGAAAAGCCAAAAACCTGTCAAGTGAGACATCGACGGATCCTACTATCTTCCCCCTCGACTTGTTAGCTCGACGTGTAATTCTGCCAGGACCACAGATGTCGGGGAGATTTCGAATCTGTGCAGTAGCTCGCCAAGCTTGAGCGGTGGAAGTTTAGGATACCGGGTCCTTGCTGACATCTGGCACACCTCAGCATTTCAAGGGGGTCTAGGTGGCTGGCTCAGCTCTGTCATGCATTAAGAAGGACATTGTTATGATCTTAATGATCTTTCAGGGAAAGCAATGTCGGTATAGCCTCCGCGGCATGACCACACCTGCCCTACCGATCATTTTGATCTGTAACTCTCGAATACTCGTTGAAGCGTGGTTAGGTAAGGGGCGGTCAGAAACATCCATGACCGTCGCCTGAACCTTAGATTGGCATGTTTGCAGTAAACTCAGTAATCCTTTTTAAAAAAAAGAGGGCAATGTCGGTATAGCCTCCGCGGCATGATCACACCATCCTTTTGGATCATTGTTGATATCCCCTTCTCCCATCTTCTTACTACAAAAAGAAAATCTTATTCATCCCTTTGTATTGGGATCGGGTGGTCAGCAATTTTTGAGACCGCATATTCTTCTTTCCCCAAAGAGCGATTTGAGTCATTTATGATTGCCAGATATAACTTTTTCAGGATAATTGAGGTCGCTATTCAGAAAGCTCTTATGCCGACTTGACAGAGGTCGACCCGGTCTCAGCAAGATCGAGATTCCGGTATTCCCCGTTATTCGAAGTTACGTGGAATAATCATGATGCTCTGTTCCTCATCAAGTGAAAGTTGGGTTTTTTCTTCAAAAAGGGCGGTCTGAATATAATGTGATCGCGGAACTAGAGATTCATGAAGAGTTATTGTTTTTCTTTTCAAGTAATAGTCTTGGTTATCAAGGGGTCATCAGACGGATCTCCAGTCATTTGGGCGCCGAACACCCAAAAGTTTAATAAGTTCAAATCATCTTCAAATTGTAGTTTCCTTATATTGCGATTTGTATAATATGAGACCGCCTGACTATTGCAAATAAGTTGGTTATTTTCTGATCACAGTTAAGTTGCTGAATGTCTTTCAATGATCTGATTATCTCGAGATCGCAGAGTGATTTTGTTTATACAAAGTATCAGTCTTTCCTTCAAGGTCTTTTGTGTTTTTTCCAAGAGATCGCCACCTGAAATTCTTTAATGGTGATATAAAATTGTGACAAGCCTAAGTCATTGAGATCGAATGCCGAGTTTAAACTCAGAAGAACAAGTAAATATATGCATCAAAAACAAACTCATCCACTTAGACAACATAACAGAATCTAATTTTTATATATATTCTGAAATTTCAATTACAACGAGACCGCTCGGTCTCCGAAAGGGAAAAAGGGAAGTTCGTACAATTCACTCTCTCTTTGATCTCTTAGAAGACCGCTCGCTTGAAGAAGAAGAATCAATTTCTGCGGAAGATTCTTCTAAGCTGTTCCCTGGAATTCTGGATCTAGAGCTTGAGCTTGAACTGGAACCCAGACCCAGGGTATAGCGGCTTTCGCTTTCTTCGTCTTCGATCACGACATCTTCATCTTGACCAGCGGTCTCATCAGCAACATCCGCGGTCTCTTCAGCAGTTGCAGATTGCTCTTCAATCCTCTGTGCCGCGTCAGGGAAGAGATCGGCAAACGTAACATCCTTATATTCTTCAGTAAATCCACCTCGGCCTCGAACCTCGTTCAGCACCTGGTCGGCGGTCTCTTTAATGTGATGCATCATAGCCCTCTGAAAAGCTGGATTTTCAGGGTCATAAGCTGCTTTTTCAGATTGCTGCAAAAAAGAGATATATGTTAGACCGCGCGATCATAGGTAACGCGTTCATAAAATATAAGTAAAATTCTCACTTTTCTTTCTTCTTGCAAGGCAGTTATTTCATCCAGAGCGCTGCGAAGAGACCGCCCCATATGGTGATTTAAGATTGTACTTCTAGCGGTCACTTGGGCACAGAGGTCGGGGAGCGCATCAGTCTCTATATTCAGTATTTCATTTGTATTCTTTCTCCCATACAGAGCCGAAGTGACCGCATATGCGTGACGGGTCACTTTCCCTCTCCATAAAGGAAGATCAGTGGACACCTTCACAGATCTTCCTTTGGCCGCCCATTTGAGGAGGGGTTTTCCTTTGATATCCTTCATTCTTCTTTTGAAACCGATCAAAGGGAAATCTCGCTCGACGGTCTCAGAGGCAGTGCCGAACACGTCGGCCTCACGCTTCAGCCTCCTCTCCCTCTGAGTGAGAACTTCTGCTGCTGGGGAGATGGGATCTTGAGCAGGGACCGCGAAAGTCGCTAAAAGTAAAAAAAAAAAGTTAGAAAAAACATCCAAGACAAAAGGAAATTGTTCGAGACCGCAAGAGAAATTTTTTACTTTCAGCCGGGACGATCTCGGCGATCTCGGGCCAGATCGCTAGATAGTGAACAAGATCGATCCTCTTGCCCGCCAAGAAAGCCAAAATTTTCAGCTCCTCTTCTGAGACCGCTTTTATCTTCTTAAAAATGCTGTCATGTCGCGGAGAGGGTGAGCTTCTGAGACCGCCAAGGTCACCTTCGAAAATAAGAAATCTCTCTGTCCAGAAAGATATTTTATTGGAAAGATTCAAGATCTTTATCCCTTCTGCTGAAAAGTACATCAGCCCTTTAAACTCTTCCTTCTTCTTGCCTTCCTTTAGAACTTTTGTAGTAAAAGTTGCGCGGAACAGGTTCATCGTAAATGTCACCTTTTCCGATCTCAAATAATTAATGAAGACATTAATCAGACCGATCGAGTTTGGAGGCAACTGAGCGAGCACAAAGCCATAATACTCCAAGATCTCTAGCCATTCCCAAGGAAGGGGAATTCTCAACCCTTGGTCGAAGTGATCGACAGGGATGACAAACTTTCTCTCCTCTCCGAAGTTCAGCCTTTCATGATCAGCTGGCGGTCTTACAACTATTTGTGTCTGAATCATGTGCTTCTTAATGAAATCAATATACTCGTCCTTTGATAAGTGGCTTTTCTTGTGATCGGCGTTCAGGAAAATGTTAGCAGAAGAGGCACGAGCGGACACCATTTCGCGCGATCGCTGAGATCGGTGCTTAGGGCGCATTCAAGAAAGCATAAAACAAGGGTCATGAAGATAGCTATTTATAGAAGACGAAGGGTCATTTCGCAATCATTACATCTTGAAGACCGCCCAGCAAAACATATTCAGACCGCTCGACCTATGCAAAGTTATATGAAAGCATACTATGGTTGGCGATCTCAATCAATAAAAACACAGCAGCAATACAAGCAACCCAGGCATAAAGAGATTGAAACTTAACAAATCAAGACCGCACAAAACATTAAAATTAAAACAGCCACACAAATATATGGAGAAATAACAGTAAAATTTTACAAAACATATTGTTTAAGTCCAGAGACCGCTCGGTCTCAAGTTAAATGTTCATCTCCTAGGAGGCCTGTTTCTCCCTACATGAGCTGCGACATCTTGCATGTCATTCACTGCGGCCATAACCGACACCAGGCTGTGATTGGCCATCATTGCAGACCGGTGGATTTTCGACATTTCCTTGTCCACCTGCTCCATGGGGATCAGTACAATTTCAGGTTGCGGTCTCTCCGCTGGATGATCGCTGGAGGTACCCGGTCGCATCAGCATCTTTCCATGACCGCTCCTCAGCCTCTCATTCTCCGCGGACAGCGCCGCAGCCTTCCCCCTATAGTACTCAGCCTCCCTTTCAGCCTTCTTAAGAGCTCGTGCGATCTCGGCAACCCTCAGATCACATTCTTCACGAATCCTCTTCTCATTGGAACGCAATTTTTCTTCAAGATCGCGTATCTGATCGTTCTGAGTCCGCTCCCTCATCTGCATAGAACGAACATCCTCAAACATGGGGTTAAGGATGTTGGTTAGCTGAGGGGAGATCTCGATGTGCTGAGGAAGTTCTCCCTCCTCGATCTCAGCATTTTTGTTATCTGCAGTCATAAGAGATGGGTTATTTCAATCATGAGCATACGATCAGATAAGCTCTTTAAATAAACAGAAAGAGTACTTGGAAAGAAGTCGAGACCGCAGTCACGTAAAGCTCTTCTGATATCTTTAGTGACCGCGGGATCTGCGGTCAGAGAAAGACGATCTGATCCCCTTAAGCACTCCAGATCCATTCTTTCCAAATCTCTTTTCTGCGATTTTTCTCCCTCTTTTCTTCTCCTTTTTAATTCTTCATTACTTAAGAGGATATCGTCGGTCTCAATAAAAACGATCTCGTGTTTTCTTTCAGGAGAAGCAAAACGAACTGTAGGTAATGGAAGGAACTCAGCTGACTGGAGAATCATTTTATTCTTACCAGCTCGCGAAATCGAGACCGCCGCCGCACGATCTGCTGCAGCCTTGTTCGAACGATCTCCCTGAAGAGAATCATCCAGGAGACTGCTAGAAAGTGCAGCTTTCTCCTTAGCGATCTGCAGCTTCTCCGCGATCTCCTCACTGTTTTTGTACGAAGTCTGCAAGACCTCAACCTTTTTCCTCTCTTCAGCGATCAGGGCCGCCTTTTCCTCAGCGACCCTGACCGCTTCTTTCTTCCTCTCCTCAGCGATCAGAGCCGCTCTCTCCTCAGCAACTCTGACCGCCTCCTTCTTCTCTTCCTCGACGACCTTAGCCGCCTCTCTCCTCTTCTCCTCTTCCTCTCTTTCCTTTTTCTCTTTCTTCTCCTTGTCTTTCTTCTTCTCCTCGTCCTCCCTCTTTTTCTTCTCCTTCTTCTCCCTCTTTTCTTTCTTATCTTTTTCTTCCTTCTCCTTTTCTTTCTCCTCTTTTTCCCTCTGTTCCTCTACCTCTTTTTCTTTCCTCCTCTTCACCATCTCTTCCATTTCCATCTTTTTCCTTTCTTCCTCCTTTGCCTTGATCGCTGCATCGGCGATCTCCTTCTCCCTGTCCGCGATCTCCTCATCAACGGCGGCATTTCAGAGAGCTGAAGCCTCTAAGGGATCCAACACCTGCAATGATGAAAAGGATGAATTATTAGAAGAAACCTCATCATGGTAGACGATTAATCCAGAATCATCCTCTCTTGGTAAGGTTGAGACCGCGGGAAGGAAGGGGAGATCACCCTTAGCATTCACCTTCTGAAACTCAGCGGAGTCTTCCAGGTCGATGGATTCAGAAAATTTGGTCGCCTCCACTGCGGTCACATCTTTTCCTTCCTCATTTCTTCTGCTCCTCTTATAAGTCAAACTAGATGGACTTGAATTTTTTCTCTTCTTGCCCTTTGCAGCGAGCTCCTGGTCAGCGATCTTCTGCCTCAAGGATTCGGCCTCAGCTCTCTTCTGACGCAGCACAGCCAGAATGACCTCGGTAGAGGCGGTCTCAGGAAGTTTGGAAGATGTTTGATCCAGTGCCTCCAGGGATTTCTGACAATTAAAAGAAATGGAAAAGTCAGGAAATTTTAATTTTTCCATACAGGATCTGAAGTATTAGACGGATCAGAAGCAACAGAGACCGGCACAATCGAGCCCTCAGGAAGCTCAGTTTTCTTTAACGGAGATCGGGCGGTCTCCTTTGAAGTGCTCACTTTTGTTAAGATTTTTGGCACTTTCTTTCCTTTCTTCGAGCTAACACTCTCTTTCTTCCCAGGAGAGTTCGATTTCGATGGAAGAGTCCTTAAGAGATCGAGCATAGCCATCTTTGCAAGAAGATCGAACCTGCCTAATTATCAAAGACCGCTCAAAGATTGGAATATCTCAATGCCTTGCAGAATGGAGTTTACAGCCGGTATTTATAGACCAAGCCGCATTAATGATGGTCGCGGTCTCAGCGGTCAAAACTTACATTTTCGAAGTTCCAGGTGCAACTTAAAAATGTGCGGGGATTATGTTTGCCCAGAAAGCCCGCGACCTCCTCTTATTGTTCAGTTTTCCCAGTCTTAGCGATCTCAATATAAGTGATCACCCAGATCGTCAGATGCCTCCTCAACCGAGATTTTCTAAGTACCAAGCGGTCAAGGCAGTGCGAGATCGCCAGCTCAAGCGGTCTGGTCGTTTTTCTTATTTTTGTTATTTGTACCCCATTTCCCTGCCCCGGCTCTCCTGTACCCCGGGCAGCCCGTAGTTTTCAATTCTGCCCGTTTGGGCAGCCCCCTCGTCTATAAATAGAGGGGTAGGGGTACCAGAAAAGCACTTTTGGCTCCGAGGCTCCAGCTTACAACTTGTGTAAGCGGTCTCATTTCTTTGTGATCGCCATTTCGTGATCGATTTCCCTTTGTCCCTGCATCTTCTGTCTTAGTAACCTGCACTTCGCAGTTTTCTCCCATCCCCTTTTAGTGTGAATTTTGGAGGTACCATTTTTGGCACCAACAAGATATTTTGCATAGATTAGTGGAGATTCAAATAAACCATCTAATCCTTTATCACATAATTGACTAATAGAAATAAGATTGTGTTTTATCCCTTTCACATAAAGAACATTAGATATAGTAAAGGATTCATTACCAACTGTACCAATACCCATGATCCTTCCTTTTCCATTATCGCCAAATGTCACGATCCCTCCCTTCTTCTTTTCTAGGCTAAGGAACTTTGCTTTATTGCCCGTCATGTGCTTGGAGCATCCAGAAACCAAGTACCACACGTCTTTATTTTTATTAGCCTTCCTGCACATCTAGAAAGAAGATGAGAGTAAAGATCCTGATACCCAAGTGGTACCACCCATAGAATAAGTGGAAGCCATAGGTACCCAAATTTGCTTTAAAGTAGTTTGTTTTAATTTCCTGCAAGAACTAGACGTGTGACCAAACCTATAACAGTTTGCACACGTAATAAAGGTGGTTGAGACCCTTTCCTGAAATATTTTCTTGCTGGAAGGAATCAATTTTGTAGAGGAAAAATATTTTGAAAAAGAAAATTCAGGCTTCTTGTATGAGGTGCTAGCGCCGACATTAGTTGCTAGTGCCGGGCGGTAGCCCTCACCTCGATATCCGAGCCCAAATTTTCCAGACCCATGGCACAGGTTCCCTAAAATCATTTCCAGTGATTTTTGGCCTATTCCAAATTTTTTAATGGACATAGTGAGATCATGAACTTGTGCTCTTAAGTGATAAGTTTTCTTTTACATGCATGACACACCTATTTTCAAAACCTTTTTTTATTATTTTTTACTTGGACAAGAGAGGCTTCTAATTTCCTTTCTAATTCCCCCTTCTCTTTTGTAAGAATTTTTGCATGGGAGAGGGCTTTAGAAAGAGAATCTTCATTATCCTTTACCATCTTAATGGAGTGATCACACTCTTGGCAAGAGACCTTTCTTTTTTCTAAAACAATTAATTTTTTGGAAAGCTTTTGATTTTCTTTAATTAAGGATTCATTTTCCCGATTTAATAAAATACTATCTTTCATATTTTCATCAAAAGCTTTGCAAGTTTCAAGAAATATATTGAAAAGTTCATCATAAGTGGAAGGAGTTACCTCAGTGTCGCTAAGAACACTGGCGTCGTCATCATTTCCATGTCCCATGAGGCACATGTTTGCTTTCTCATCTTCGCTTGATGAAGACCCGCTTGATTCTTTGGAGGTGGAGGAGTCATCCCATGTTTTTGCTTTTAGCACCTTCCTCTTTTCCTTCCCATTGTGCCGTTTCTCCATTTTCTCCTTCAAAAATGTTGGGCACTGGCTCCGAATATGCCCGATCTTCCTACAATGGTAGCATTCTGGTGGAGGTCTTTCTTCTTCATCATCGCTCTCATTTTCCTTCTTTGAATATGACCCTTTCCATCTTCCTTCCTTTTGGAAATATTTCCGGAAGGTGTTTCTCCTTTCCGAATTTCTCATGAACTTTCGAAAGTTCTTTACCAAAAGGCTTTCTTCATCTTCATCCTCATCCTCTTGGCACTCATTCTTTGATTTTAGTGCCAACGCCTTCTTCTTTGGCTCCTTGTTGTATTCATTGTGTTGGATCTTGAGTTCTACCTCATGGGTTTTGAGATTCCCAATGAGGCTCTCAACTTGGAGCGTTCTTAGATCGCGTGACTCTGAGATAGTTGTTACCTTCGGATTGAATATTGGAGGAAGGGATCGAAGATTCTTTCAGACCAAGTCGCCGTTGGAGAAGGTCTTTCCAAGAACTTTGGAGGCATTGGCGATCTTGGTGAAGCGCGTGTACATGGCATCAACATCTTCACTTTCATCCATCCAGAACTTTTCATATCCCGACTCCAGTTGGAAAAGCTTTGAATCTTTAACCTGCGATGTACCTTAATGAGTAATTTCCAAATGATTCCAAATATCATATGCAGTAGTACAAGCGGAAATTCTATTAAATTCATTTCTATCTAACGCACAAAATAAAGCATTCATGGCCTTGGCGTTATTTTTGCATTTAAATTTATCCCTATCATCCCACTTATCTTTAGGTTTTTCTAATGTTACTACTCCAACTACAATTGAAGGAGGAGAGTATTCCTCTTCTACCATATTCCATACCTCAATAACTAGGGTCATAAGAAAACATCTCATCCTATTTTTCCAATAATTATAATCTGACCCAGTAAATAGTTGAGGTCTACTAATTCCCTGTCCCTATGAAAAAGCGAGATCATAAAACGCCATTATTCATGGTTTTTAAACCGTTTGGAATAACCTGGCTCTGATACCACTTGTTGGATCGATAAGCACCTTAGGAGGTGGGGGGGGGGGGTGAATAAGGGAATAAAATTCTTTTTGTAATATTAAGCAATTTACTATATTGTTTTAAAGTTAACAAGAGAGCAAAATAACAATTTAACAAAAAGTAATTTGCAATAATAAAAATTTATGCCAAATGAGAGAAATTAAGTAAACATAAATTGAGACATGATTGTATTATATGAATAAGTACATAAATTTGATTTCAATATCGCTAGAAATCGGAGGCGTACAAATGTTAATAACTTTTCCTTTTCTATACCGACTTGTATCCCTACAAACCGGTTGGCTTTAGCCTATCCTTCCCCAGATATGGCCTCAATCCGCTCTAGCCAATCCTTCCCCGGATATGGCCTCGAGCACCCACTAGATCTAATATCCTAGACCTAGTCGCCAACTCACACGGCGAATCACCCCCTAAGCCGCGCAAGGACCAAGTCGCTGACACAAGGCGATTTTACTACAAAAACTACAATAATTAAATAAAGTAAATAACAAGAACTCCCTCTATGAGATTTCTGAAGTTGAGGATGAAGGATCTCTATAGCGTAAGCGAGGTTGAAGCAATCATTCTTCAGATGCAACGTGGGGGCTTCCTTCTCCAGAAATCTTCTTTGGCTTTGAGTGGGAGTTAAACTTTCGGCAAAGTAACAGCTCTGGAATTTTGGCACAAGTAATCTCTCTAGAAGCTCTGGGCAAAATGAGAGAGAAGCCATCATTTTATAGAACATGGAGATAGCGCCTGTGGTAGCTCCTAACGCCTGCGGTAGCGTTCGTGTGGAGGCAGTTATAAAACTGTCGGCAGTGTGGCATTATGCACGAATTTGAGCTAGCGCCAGGCGGTAGCGCTAGCGCCTGCGGTAACCCATAGTGCTGGCGGTAGTGCTTAAGTTCAGTTTGTTGGTTCCATGCTACTTTCTACCTATGGAGTATTGCACCTATAGTTCCTGCACACTATAAACACATGACAAGCAAGATCAAATACAATTTGGGATTTGTTATTCTCAAACAAAGGGATGTGACACACATATCCAACAGAAGTCGCTGCTGGACACCACTTATGCTAGATTAGAGGCAGCCGATGTTTCTTGGGATGACTTCAAGGTAGCACTGCTGGAGCATTTTGTGCCGCAGTCTGCAAGAGATGAGTTGGAGGACAGATTCCTGCAGTTGATGCAGGGGAGCAGGACAGTTCTGGTGTACCACCAGGAGTTCACACACCTAGCTCAGTTTGCGGACTCCTATCAGCTGGATGATGCAGGATAAGCAAAGAGATTCTACAAGGGCCTCCGTGATGAGCTGAGGCAGGCACTCCTCTTTGTTTCCGATAGTAGTATGGCCAAGATCTTGGAGATGGACAAGAAGCTGGAAGCCGACCAACACATTTTTCGAGGTAGGAAGAGGCCGACAGAGGACCAGGGAAGGAGTGGCAGGAGAGACCAGCAGAAGGGTTGTTACATTGGGGAGAGAAGAACGGAGGACCGACCCCAGCAGGAGGAGAGGCAGGAGCAGGTAGTGTTGGCTCCCCAACCTCTACAGATGCGAGAGGTACCGAGGATAAGAGGAGGTTGTCCACCTCCCCCACAGGAGTGCTACCACTGTCATCAGCCAGGCCACATCCGGAGGAACTGCCCTCAGAGGAATGCACCACCAGCACTACAGGCTGCCCCACAGGCCCAACATTTCGGGGGTCGAGGATGTGGTCGAGGCCGTGGATTTCAGGGCGGAGACCGGAGATAGAACATGGACCAGATGAACGCTATGGACCTAGCTCAGCCCCGGGATCCCGCAAGGGTCATTACAGGTACTTTTAATGTCATTTTTTTATGTTCATTAGTACCCAGCAAACCTTAGCATTGAACCAAACAAACAAAAATCTGCCAGGTATAGTACTCGTCTGCGATAAGCCCGCATACACTTTATTCGACATGGGTGCCTCTCACTCATTCATCTCAGAAGAATTCTTGGACGATCTGGACCAAGTCCAGCACTTCGAGGGCATCCACAGGAGGGTACGATTCTCGGACGGATCGAAGATAGTAATGAACGCAAAGTGCAATATGAACGTAGAGATTGGAGGGAAGCTATTCGAAGCGCCGACGACGCTCTTGAAGATGAAAGACTTCGACCTGATCCTGGGCATGAGCTGGCTGCACGGGAACCAGGCAAGGATTGACTGCCCGACGAGGAGGATTGTCCTAAAGCATGAGGACACATAAATTGTAGTTGAAGGTATCAGACCCCCCTCCCGTCTCTTATTATCATCTATCCAGGCCGCCAAGGCCCATCTACAGGGAGATGAAGTATACCAGGTGTTGTTCAAGGCAATTGAGGCGAAGGATTCTGTGGCTAGTATCCCAGTAGTACGGGATTTTGCCGATGTATTCCCAGAGAAGCTGTCGGGGCTGCTACCGCATCGCGAGAAGGATTTTCAGATCCAGCTGGTGCCGGGGGATAAGCCGGTATCTAGAGCTCCTTATTGGATGGCCCCGAAGGAGCTAGCAGAGTTTCAGAGCCAGCTGCAGGAGCTGGTGGAAGATGGGTTTGTCTGACCGAGTTCCTCGCCTTGGGGAGCTCTGGTGTTATTCGTGAAGAAGAAGGATGGATCGCTCAGACTCTGCATTGATTATAGAGCCCTGAACAGGCTGACTGTGCGAAACACATACCCTTTGCCGAGGATATACAAGCTATTTGACCAGCTAGAGGGAGCCCACTGCTTCTCAAAGCTGGATTTGAGATTAGGATATTATCAGCTGCAGATTCAGGAGGAGGACATCCCAAAGACGGCTTTCAGCAATCGATACAGACTATATGAGTTCACTGTGATGTTGTTCGGGCTCATGAATGCACCATCAGCATTTATGAGTTTGATGAATTGGGTGTTCGAGCCATATCTCGACATCTTTATCATCATGTTCATCGACGAAATCCTCATCTATTCGAGGACAGAGGAGGAACATGCACGTCATTTGGCACTAATATTGGATAAGCTTCGGGAGCACCGCCTGTATGAGAAGTTCAGCAAGTGTCAGTTTTGGGTGAAGGAGGTGGCCTTCCTAGGTCATATTATCAGTGGAGCTGGTCTAGCAGTGGATCCAGCAAAGATCCAGGTAGTACGGGATTGGCCACCGCTGAAGATGACCACCGACGTGCGGAGCTTCTTGGGACTCACCGGTTATTACCGGAAGTTCATACAGGGGTTTTCTCAGATAGCCCTCCCGCTCACATCCCTGACGAAGAAGGATACTGCATTCATTTGGACGTCGTAGTGCGAGGAGGCCTTCCAGGAGCTAAAGGGTCGGCTTACGACGACCCCCATCCTTTCCCTTCCATCGAGAAAGGAAGGATTCTAGGTGTACACGGATGCGTCATATCATGGGATGGGTGCCGTTCTGATGCAGAATGTGCACGTGATAACATACGCTTCCCGCCAGTTGAACAACCATGAGCAGAATTTCCCAGTGCATGACTTGGAGATGGGAGCGGTTGTATTCACTCTGAAGATCTGGCGGCACTATCTCAATGGCGTCCACTGCGATATATTTTCAAATCACAAGAATCTGAAGTACATAGACACGCAGAAGGAGTTGAACATTCAACAAAGATGCTGGGTGGAGTTCTTATCCGACTACCAGTACACGATGTATTAACAACCAGGGAAGGAGAATGTGGTGGCTGACGCACTGAGCAAGAGAGCTACCACGTTGGGAGCAAAGCCCCATTTGATGTCCATGGAGCTAGTACGGATGTTCGAGGACATGCAGATCTCCATAGTGTCCGAGGATGATCTGGAGCTTTATGAGGAGTACCTGGCGGCGATGAGAACCACATATGACATCCGAGACCGCATCAGGGATGGGCAGAGGCAGGATGCCAAGCTAGAGCAAATATTCAGAGCCTTGGAGGTAGACTCAGCCGGAGACTATTCATTGAAGGATGACCTGTTGAGTCTTAGAGGCCGAGTATAAATACCGGCAGGGGGGGGGGGGGGGGGGCGGATTCGGGAGGACATCATGATATAGGCTCACTGTAGTAGATATTCGGTGCACCCGGGTGTTGAATCTTACGGCGCCCTTAGAGGGGGGGGGGGGGGGTGAATTAGGGTTGTATGGTATTTTAAATCATAATTAAATTTATTAAAGATTGTGACCAAAGTTAAGGAATATTTTATAAGAAAATATATTTTGATATCTCAGAAAAGATTGTATTGAAGTTTCCTTTTTAAACAAGAGAAACAAAATTTTTTGTTAACTGTTGCTAACGCATGGCGTTAAGTGTTAACGCTGGGCGTTAGCTTTCCAGAAAATATTCTTTAGCACAAAAATATTGCCGCAGTGATTTTACTTATGAATTCTTAAATGAAATACAATTCCAGAAAATCAGAGATGATGAAAACGATTATTGTATTTCAAAGATGATTACACAAATGATAATTTTAATACTTTAATGAAATATAAATTAAAACATTCTTGAAGAGGAAATAAAATCAATTG
Source organism: Dactylorhiza incarnata (assembly GCA_033032865.1). Lineage (NCBI taxonomy): Eukaryota > Viridiplantae > Streptophyta > Magnoliopsida > Asparagales > Orchidaceae > Dactylorhiza > Dactylorhiza incarnata. The sequence continues at coordinate 793,595 of JAWHQI010000525.1, read as the reverse complement.
AATAGAACATTAAAAGACATGATTTTATTTCATAATAAATTGAATACACAAATGTTTAATTTCTATAACGCTAGAAATCCAGGCGAGAATATGTAAAAACACTTTTTGTTGTTTCACCGGTCCTTCTCCCAAGGAACGGTTGGCTATAGCCTATCTTACCCCAGATAAGGCCTCTAGCCACCCCCTAGATCTACCCTCGACATAGTCGCCACGCACAAGGCGGTGAATTACCCCCTAAGCCACACAAGGACCTAGTCGCCAACAACCGGGAAGAATTTACCCACAGAATCCTTCCTGGAATCCGACGTTCTCCCCGAACGATTTCTCCACACAAATTACAAAAGGAAAAGGTAAAAGATTACAAGATAAGTAAAGAGAAACTCCCCAAGAAATTTTGAAGGTGAAGACGAAGGCGATGTAGATGTTGGCGTTCTTGAAACGATCGTCCTTCGTATAGAATATGCGTTGTAGACCTTCTCCTTCAAAATCCTCTTTAGATCTTCATGATTGCCCAAGGGAGATCTCTTAATTGTTGTACACGAGCCTCTCTTAAAATTATTGGAATTCTGGAATCATCTTTTTTTGGAATGAGAGGAGCTGTACTTTAAATAGCCACGAAAGCTAACGCGTGGTGTTAAGAGTTAATGCCAGCGTTAGTGAACGTGCACTATTGTGGCTAAAATTGTGCAACCGTTAAGATCATGACAGTTTGTGGATTTTCGTCGAACGACATCTTATTTCGTCGAACGTCAACAAATTTCGTCGAACAGAATCTCATTTCGTCGAACGCAATTTTGTCGACCGCCATTTTCGTCGAACGTCATCAAATTTTGTCTAACGGAATTTCATTTCATCGAACGTCATCAAATTTTGTCGAATGGAATTTCATTTCGTCGAACGTCATCAAAGTTCATCGAACGCAATTTTGTCGAACGGAATCCCATTTCGTCAAGCGTAATTTTTGTCGACCGGAACCTCATTTCGTCGAACGCAAATTCGTCGACTGGCATCTCATTTTGTCGAATGGATAGCACCCAGCATTAGGACCTAACGCCTAGCATTGTCTCTGGCTTCTCGATGGATTCATTCTCGACGGAATTTCTTCTCGACGGATTCCTTCTCGACGGAAGTTAACGCGGGGTGTTAACTACTAGGCGTTAACTTCTAACGCGGGGCGTTAGCTCTCTTTCCATAGAGTCGACATCAATCAACATACTACTCAAGGGATATGTAGCTATAGTTCCTGTACAACCTGAACACTATAAACACACAAAATACAAGATCAAATACAACATGGTATTTGTTATTCTCAAACCAAGAGATGCGGAACATAGGCTCCAATAATCTCTCCCTTTTGATAATAACAAAAACCTATATGAGAAATTAGTGAACTTAAGACCATTTGTGTTTATAGATAAGTGCGGTATATTGTAATAATATATGCATGAATAATAGGTTAAAAGCATGATAGATTTCAAAGCAATAATGCATACTCTTTCTATATGAAGTCCTCCCCCTACATAAGTGTTCTCTTATTATTTACTCCCCTAAATATATATTTTACTAGATTTCTCAATTTCTTCTCCCCCTTTGTTATTAGCAAAAGTGGGTAGGGATGCGTGTATATCTACTAAGATTGATTAGGAACCACTTATTGAAGGATTGTCATGATCGAGCATATGATAGTGTATGCACCTCCTATATGATTACTCCCCCTACATAAATACATTCTTTGAGTTTGAAATCATTATAATGTACTCCCCCTAAATATTAGATTTATGTAATTTATTCTTCCCTTTTGGTAGTATCAAAAGAGGGTTTAGGTGAGAGTATGTAAAAAAGAGTAATATGTTCTATGTCGAGAAGAAAAATAGGATGCAATCAAAAGCTTGTTAAGTTCTACTTGTTGAGAAAAATATAAGCAAGATGGAACATATAGTAGTAAGCAATATAGCTGACATGATAAAGTAAGCATTCTATTTTAAGATACCATTTGTTGAAAAGAAAACCACGGTGTTAAAAATAATTGACATGAATGAGCATAAGTGGTAAACTTAGCAGAAGAATATAATAAGCACTCTTAAACATAAACATCATTTTAGAAGATAAAATCATATAAAGGATAATGAGTTTTAAATTTGAAAAGTTGATGTTTGAGTTATAGATTCAAGAGATGCTATTTCATTAAGATAAAATTGCAAGCATGATTTGATGATATCAAGAAAAGATACAAAGACTACAATGTAATCAAATTTGCATTTCAAGTAAACATAAACATTGTAGCAATCATGCTTTGTTATCTAGTGCATTTACTTAAGTTTGTAGAGAATTGAGTAGATGAGCATTAGGATCCAATTCTCATGAGTAGAAGTTTTATGAAAGATAATGATGTGTACAAAGTAGTGTTTTGATAAAGTATACAAGTGAATCAATCAAAAACACATGACATATATAATAAAATAACACAACATTAAAATACACAAATACTATTACTTCCATAATATTTCAATGCACATGAATAAAGTGTACAACTACCAAGGTGCTTTGCACACACAATGCTTATTAAGACTTATCAGGGTGCAAAGTAGTGCTTGGGGATCACTTTTATACTTTTTAGCATTATTTTCAAATTTTATTTGTGATCCGGTGTACTAAGAGAAGATGTGTATAAATTGTTTGCTACAAGACACTTTACAATTCTTTAGCCAAGGTGCTCAACCTCATAATGCCCATTAAGACTTATCAGGAGGGTGAGTAGTGCTTGGTGGAGTTTTCCTTGTCATTTATTATTTGCTTTTTGTTTAGTGACTAAGGACTCCGAATTCACTTGTTTTGCAAACATAGCATTTTAAACCACATTTCTCTAAAGAATAAGTGTATGAAAGACAAAGAATTGCAATAACCAATTCAATGTTGTGTAGGTAATCTATTTATGCATTTTAATTACTTATGTTATTACACTATACAATCATGCAAGTATAAGATTGTAAACACATGTAGATTATCAAAAATAAGTGAGTGAATAAATCATTATCAAACATAATACATTACTCATACTTAGAGGCATGCTAAGCGTTTCTACACATGTTTATCTACAATCAATTTCATTGCACATAACAAGATAATTTTCAAGGCATGCCACATACAAAACAATGTTTATTTTAAGAAACTTGAAAGTTAAATTAAACATTGTATTTAATCTTTAATTGATATAATTAATCATCCTTGACAATGGCAATGAATAACAATCAATTTTTTTTATTAATTTTTTAAATAATTTTTTTGTATATAAGTACAAAACAATAAACACACATAAAGGAAAAAAAACATATTTTTGTTCTTTGAAATTGTTTTGTAATTTTGTATTTATTTTTTATATATATTCTCTAGAAAACATAGAAGTCGTTAATAGCCCTTTCAGTAAATGATATTCTATGCCAGAGAGATACACCCAAAATAATGCATGAGAAAATACATAATATTTTTTTTGAAAAGAAAAATAAAATTTTGTTTGTAAAGGAAATAAAAAGATAGAAAACTTTTTACAAACAGAGAAATAAAACACACAAAAAATATTAAAATAATACCAGAAATTACTCAAAAACAACAAAAAAAGTTTTTTGGAGCAAAGGAGCTAACGCTAGGCGTTAGCTTCTTAACACCGAGACAGAACTGCAAATTTTGATGTTTTGAAAAACATTTTTCTCAATTCATTTGTATTATAAAGAGACCTTCCTTTAGTTGAAATTTCAGAGTATATTGATTAGATTTGAAGGCTCTTTTAGCATGTTTTTGGTGATTTTTCAAATACTTGTGTTTAGTAAAATCATTAAAGCTCAAAATAATAAAATATGCAAACACAAGATGCAATGTTAGAACAAAAACAAATATCCATGATTTGTGTATAAAGAGTGAGATAATGTTCATGCAATGAATATAATATAAGTATATCTAAGATCAAGATACCTTAACTACATGACTACACTCTAGCCCCGTACTAAGTGACGGATGGTCATGAGGAGCTGCATGCATGCCGTAGGTTGGGGTGTTAATCCCATATCCATACAAAAGATGACGCTCAACCTAGAACTCGTTCCCCCTAGTGCCTCACAAGGCCCTACTAGAACCCTCCCCGGTTAAGGACAAGACATGACTTAGAGGTTAGGTCTCTAATGCACACAATCCTATGCCCTCGCTATTGTGACACACATGTCATAGGTTTAATGATTATGGACATACTAAGCGTGTAAGCCTTAAATATATAAACTATGGTATAATTGCATGATTAGTTTTGGATTTACAATTATATCGATGATTGTTGATTTTAAATCCATTTAGAAAATTTTTATTCATGCAAATAACTACAAAGGAAATTATGATTTTCAGATTTTAGTAATATAATTTACTTTAGCATTGTAAGATATAACTAGCAAGGACATTGATTTCTACCTCTGGTAAGTGATAATGCTAGTGTGATGAGTTAGGACAATATGGTGCAAAGCTAAGTAAAGATGGACAAATATATAATTGAGCTGCATGTATTCAAACATAGAGTTTTGAATTTTCATAGACCTAGAATGAAGAGATAATTCTATTTGATTTCATTTTAGGTCTAAATATAATGAGATACATACAAACAATAGAGATGCACATCACACACACTAAACAAGAGATGAAACTATAATACCAATTGCAATCATATATTTCATAATTCCTAAGGTTGATAGAATTAGTTGATTTAAGATAGGTCTTGATAGATCATGAATTATGATATATGAATATAGTGAATTTTAGCATAGGATATCAATAGATCATGGTGGTGATTGTATGGTTCATATTCATCCTTTTAATATGTAGTGACTGCTTGTAAAGTGAATATTATACTACATATATATAAAGGGACACAAAATAGTTTTGGTTATTTTGAAATGTTTTGTAAATTTTCTTTTTGATTTTAATTTGTAGAAATTAGACAAAACAAATACAAGATATTTGAAAGTAGGAGATAATGATACTTAACATAGTGCAATAATTTTTCAGAAAAATAATAATTAGAGAAATCATAATTTTTAGGAAAATATGCTACCGCCAGCGTTAGTTATTATGCCTGGCGTTAACAACACATGGTTTTTATTTTATTTGATTCCGATTTTTCTCGATTATGATTTTCAATATAGGGGCTATTATATATGCAACAACAAAAAATAGATAAATATGCAATCAGTTGTGCATTTAATATTTTAGCCTAAGACCCCTAAAAGTCCATTTAAATCCAATTTTGAAAGTAATTTCATTAGTCATGATAATATCTGTTGGGAATATTGTCCTCAATGTTCCTTTGATTTGAAGAGGCTTCACTCACAATACTAAGTACATATTGTATTTGATACAATCTATTTTGTCTCAAGTATTGTACAGGGAGATGATATTCCATACAATGGAATAGATTCAAAGGTGTGCTGTTTAATCAGCTGAGAAGGTCTCAGTTTCTCAGTTGAACCGCTGAGACAAGACCAGGAGCTGCTGAGAAGGCATCTGGGCAAGCTAAGCTGCTGAAAGAAGAAACCGCTGAGATGACTATCTGTCTCAGCGGATCCACTGAGACGGGAAAGAAGCAGCAAATATCCGCTGAGACTTGGCGAGTTCGTTAAACGAAAAATGAAGTTCATCGAATGCAGAGACAGGAGAGAAGTAAATGCTGAGACATGGCGAGTTCGTCGAATGAAGAATGAAGTTCATCGAACGAAGAATGAAGTTCGACGAACGCAGAGACGGGACAGAAGCAAACACTGAGACTTGGCGAGTTCGTCGAACGAAGAAGGAAGTTCGTCGAATGCAGAGACAGGACAGAAGCAAACACTGAGACTTGGTGAGTTTGTCGAACGAAGAATGGAGTTTATCGAACGAAGAATGAAGTTCATCGAACGCAGAATGCAGTTCGTCGAATGCAGAATATAGTTTGTTGAACGCAGAAACTTCTATGCAGATCGACTGAATCCGCTGAGAAGAGGAAGCCATCTCAACCCAACCGCTGAGACAAATTCAAAAGTAACTCGGCTGGTTCTGCCCTTGGCGCAAGCTGCAGAATGACATTGTGGGGTCCACCAATCACTCCCATATCTATAAGAAGGACGGCTGAGAGCCGTTGAAGACCAGGGATGTATAAAAGAAGAAGTTAGGGCACTTTTGATAAAGTGGGTCGAGTGCTAAAACATATTGACTATTCCATTGATGACCCTCGTTCTCCTCATTCTCCTCCTACTCACTGAACAAGCAAGAAGAATCCGAGAGATAAAGATTGCTCCTCTACAAGAAGGAGCAAGGTGATCTTCCATCCTTCAACTGAAGAGGAAGATCAGTTTGTAGCTGCCATCATCATCTCCAGCTACAAGAAAGCACAAGCTATGCATGAACTACAGGAGACTTCTTCTCACTGCTGTCTGCTGTAGTAAGCTTTAAAAACTCTTTTACTGTAGGGCTATTTGCTTGAGTTTGTAGGGCTATTTGCCTGAGTTTGTAGGGAAATTTGCCTGAGTTTGTAGGGCTATTTAGCCTGAGTTATATGGCTATTTAGCCTGAGTTTGTAGGATTGTTAGGCCTGAGTTTGTAGGGCCATTTGGCCCGAGGTTGTAGGACCAGGAGGTGGTCTGAGCTATAGGAGGTGGAGTACTCTGAGGTAGGATTAGTGTGTGATCTGAGGTAGGGCTGAATAGCCTGAGTTGTAGAGCTGAGAGGTCTGCTTGAGGTAGGACCAGCAGGTGGTCAGAGTTGTAGGTGGTGGATTCCTCTGAGGTAGGGCTGCTGTGCCTGAGGTAGGGTTTGTGCAAACCTGAGAGATCCTGAGGGATCTATGTTGTAAGCTCTTGGAGCTGAGTTTGGAGAAGTTGGCCTTGTCTAACTCATTGTTAGAAAGGTGAAGGGGGAAAGAGGACTACTCAAGACACCCTGTCTTGAGGAACCTCTATAAATGCTTGTGTGTTTTCTGTGTGCTTGATTAATTACTAATACTAAACCAGAAAACAGCTATGCTAACCAAGGTAAAATATAAGAAACCTATTCACCCCCCTCTAGGTGATTTAGACTACATCCTATATAAACTTACAATATCATTTAGCAAATTTAGCATTCAATTTATAATGATAATATAAGACATTTATAGGCAATGAATTTAAAAAGGATAAAACATATAAAAAGGAAAGATAGATCACCTAAAAAAAATTATGACTTTATATTCAATTCAATTTGATTGGTTAAACATTAGGCTTAAAATGAAAGTCATATCTCATGATAAATAAAGTGATCATAGTGTGTTGGCTCAAAAATAAAAAATAAACAAAACAAAAAGCAATTAAGCATATCATGAAGTAGAGTAATGATATTTCATTTTTAATTTATTTCTACTTCATGTAATACAATGATTCCTAGTGAATGAGAGATTTAAGTATCCAAAGGGGACCAAATGTGATGGTTCCTTTGGGTACCCAAATACATCGTGTTGGCTTTTGGGAAGATAGTGATGAATGAGCCTTTACAAGTGGAGTTAGTGTTTCATTTTTAATTTTTGGCCTCCATTCATACTTTGGTTGTTTATCTTTTAAATTCATATTATGATTATTTGACATCTTTTTGGGATGATAGTTGTTTGAAAAATAATTCATTTGGGTTTTATGTTTATTCAAATTATTTTTCAAAATACATTGATGTTGATAATCATAATGAATTTTATTATATTGATTCTTTGAGAGTTTATAAGAGTGATGGTCTTTCTTAAGAATTGAATGTTGAAAGAGTGGGTTACAATATGTTTTAAATGATTGGTTCTTATTTTGATGATTTTTATTTCCACTCTTACTTATAGACATACTCTTATAATATGAAGTTAAGCTTAGACTTTTGATAATTTAATAAACTAGAAATAAAAGAATTTTTATTATATGAAAATTTTTGAATAAAATTTTTAATGATTCTAGTTTATCCATTAAATTATCATTTTCTTTTACCAAATTTTCATTTTCTTTTACCAAATTTTCATTATGCTTTTTTGAAGTTAAAAGACCATTTTCCAAAACCTTGAGTTCTTCTTTAAAAGTATTATAATCAAAACAAGGTTTAGCATTTTTAATTAAAGAGCATGAAAGAGAATTTGAAACATCAATATAAGATTCTACTTTATCGTTTGCTTTTAAAGTTTTATTTTCTAAACATAATTTGGAATTAGCATGTTTCAACTTTGAAATTTTACGTTTAGCAAATTTAAGCACACGAAATGTAGAAATAGAATTTGTTACAAAAAGAGAAGATTTAGATTTTCTTACCTTGCTATAGTTTCCGTCTTCTCTTTTGCTTGATGTTTTGCCATCAATTGGGTTCAATATTGTTTCTCTCTTAGATTGATCTTCCTCCAAGCATGAGTCCTCGTCGATTTTTTCTCTTGGATCCATAAGGAATTCCTCTCGTTCATCATCTGTGGAAGGAAAACTATAAGTATTCTCAAGAAATTTCCAAACTTCAAAAGCAGTAGGAAGCGTATAAATATGTTTGAAAATATTTTAATCCAGAGCACAATATAGACTATTCAAAGATTTGGCATTTAAAAACATTTCATTTTTATTTAGAATAATTGGGGGCATTTTAATTGTAATATTCCAAACATCAAAATCCAAAGTTTTAAATTTTTTTTCCATAAGTGTTTTCCACCCATTATAATTTTCACCCATAAATAATGATGGACATAATGATTTTTCATTTTCATAAAAATTATCCCCTCTAGAAGATGTGAGATCATGAAACGCCATTATTCCCGGTTGTGAAGCCGTATTGGAATAACCTACGCTCTGATACCACTTATTGGATCTTACGACACCCTTAGAGGGGGGGGGGGGGTTAATAAGGGTTGTATGGTATTTTAAACACTACTAGAAAACTGACTTTTAGCCAGGGCAAATTACCGCGGCTAAAAGTCCAAAATCGTGGCAAAAGACTTTTAGCCACGGACTGCCGTGGCAAATGGGCGTGGGCAATACGAGCGTGGCAAAAAAGTATTTTCCATTCTCTTTCTGTGGCAAATACCCCTTTTCTATGACTTTAAGCCACGATTTTAGACTTTTAGCCACGTGCCATGGAAAATGACCGTGGGCAATACGAGCGTGGCTAAAAGTCAATTTTCTAGTAGTGAAATCTTAATTAAATTTATTAAAGATTGTGACCAAAGCTTAGAAATATTTTATAAGAAAATATATTTTGATATCTCAGAAAAGATTGTATTGAAGATTCCTTTTTAAACAAGAGAAACAAAACTTTTTGTTAACTGTTGTTAACGCCTGGCGTTAAGTGTTAACGCTGGGCGTTAGCTCTCTAGAAAATATTTCTTAGCACAAAAAGATTGCCGCAGTGAGTTTACTTATGAAATCTTAAATGAAATACAATTCCAGAAAATCAGAGATGATGAAAACGATTATTGTATTTCTAAGATGATTACACAAATGTTAATTTTAATACTTTAATGAAATATAAATTAAAACATTCTTGAAGAGGAAATAAAATTAATTGAGTAGAACATTAAAAGACATGATTTTATTTCATAATAAATTGAATACACAAATGTTTAATTTCTATAACGCTAGAAATCAAGGCGAGAATATGTAAAAACACTTTTTATTATTTCACTGGCCCTTCTCCCAAGGACCGGTTGGCTATAGCCTATCTTACCCTAGATAAGGCCTCTAGCCACCCCCTAGATCTACCCTCGACCTAGTCGCCACGCACAAGGTGGCGAATTACCCCCTAAGCCACACAAGGACCTAGTCGCCAACAACCACGACGAATATACCCACGGAATCCTTTCCGAAATCTGACGTTCTACCCGAACAATTTCTCCACACAAATTACAAAAGGAAAAAGTAAAAGATTACAAGATAAGTAAAGAGAAACTCCCCAAGAAATTCTGAAGGTGAAGACGAAGGCGATGTAGATGTTGGCGTTCTTGAAATGATCGTCCTTCGTATGGAATATGCGTTGTAGACCTTCTCCTTCAAAATCCTCTTTAAATCTTCATGATAGCCCAATGGAGATCTCTTAATTGTTGTACACGAGCCTCTCTTAAAATTATTGGAATTTTGGAATCATCTTTTTTTGGAATGAGAGGAGTTGCACTTTAAATAGCCACAGAAGCTAATGCGTGGCGTTAAGAGTTAACGCCGGCGTTAGTGAACGTGCGCTGTCGTGGCTGATATCGCGTAACTGTCAAGATCTTGGCAGTTTGTGTATTTTCGTTAAACGACATCTTATTTCTTCGAACGTCAACAAATTTTGTCGAACAGAATCTTATTTCGTCGAACGGAATTACATTTTGTCGAACATCATCAAATTTCATTGAATGGAATTTCATTTCGTCGAACGTCATCAAAGTTCGTCGAACTCAATTTCGTCGAACGGAATCCCATTTTGTCAAGCGCAATTTTCGTCGACCGGAACCTCATTTTGTCGAACGCAAATTCGTCGACCGACATCTCATTTCGTTGAACGGCTAGAGCCCAGCGTTAAGACCTAAAGCCTGGCGTTGTCTCTGGCTTCTCAACGGATTCGTTCTCGACAAAATTTCTTCTCGGCGGATTCCTTCTTGACGGAAGTTAACGCGGGGCGTTAACTTCTAACTCGGGGCGTTAGCTCCCTTTCTAGAGAGTCGACATCAATCAGCATACTACTCAAGGGATGTGTAACTATAGTTCTTGTACAACCTGCACACTATAAACACACAAAATACAAGATCAAATACAACACGGTATTTGTTATTCTCAAACCAAGAGATGCAGAACATAGGCTCCAACATCGGGTATCACCAAGATGACGGCGAACATAAAGAGGACCATGTACTGGCCGGGCATGAAGAGGGATATCACTTATTTTGTGACCCACTGCGAGTCTTGCCAGCTCGTGAAGGCGGAATGAAAGAACCCGACTGGACTATTGCATCCACTCCCGGTGCTGGAGTGGAAGTTCAATGACATCGCAATGGACTTTATACATGGTATTCCCCAGTCACATGCGGGGAATGACTCGATATGGTTGATCGTCGACAAACTGACAAAGCTAGCCAGATTCATCCTAGTTAGAAAGGACACTCCGGTCGGTGATTTGGTACGAAGGTTTGTGGAGCAGTTTGTTCGGTACCATGGCGTGCCTAGGACGATTGTGTCGGATCAGGATGGACGATTTACATCAAGGGAGTGGAGAGTGGTGCAGGCTCACCTGGATACATGATTGACATTCAACACTGCATTCCACCCCCAGACAGACTGGCAAACAGAGCGTACCTAAATTTTGGGGAGCACACCTGGGAGCCACTGTACTTGATGCAAAAAAAGTATCCGGAGCTCTTTATGACAGGTATAACTTAATTTTTGGGATGTTACATTTAATCACTTGTTATAGGAACCCCACAGGCCTAACCTGAATTTTGGGGACGAAATTTTTATTTTTATGTATTGGGATTTGTAACATCCCCCAAACAACTAGACCCCTAAGTTGGTTTTGTCAAGATTAGGTCATGACAAAACCATAGGAAGAGCTTAAGACCATGAGAACATAGGCAAGAAGGAGAAAATCACAGTGGTCTGCAAATAACAATTTCTAGTTAACAAGTCTAGGGTTGAACTTTAGGGCCTCAACTTGATCCTTTTACCCCCACCATAATATCCCTAACCCATTAGGGGTCCCTTTAGAGCACCAAGGACCCATTGGGGGTAACCAAAGAGGCCAAATTGACCAAAGTCAACCATAACCCTAAATTGGTCAAAGTAGCCTAATTAGGGTGAATTGGCCTCCACCATGACAAATTGACCTTGCCCCTACCCTTATAAGGATACTAGGGACCCAATGGACCAAAAAGCACCATCATGGGGACTCCAATTTGGCCAATTTGACCAAAGTCAACCCTAACCCTATTTTGGTCAAAGTGGCCTATTAAGGGTCAATTGACCCTCCCCTTGCCATATTGACCCTACCTAGACCCACCTAACCCTTAAGGGAGGACAATGGATCACTAGCCACCCATTGGGGTCAACACAAATGGTCAAATTGACCAAAGTTAACCTTATCCTAAATTTAGGTCAAAATGACCTATTTTGACCAAATCAAGCCCGATCCACTTGGGCTAGACCCAATTGAGGTGGTATACCACCTAATGGGGTTGGGTGCTACTGAAGTGGCCATTCAATTTCAAGAAAGTCGGCTAGGAGAGAGAAAGCCCCAAATGGGAAAGAGAGAGAAAGAGGGGGGATTAATGGTGAGGAAGAAGAAACCTTCAACCTCCCCCAATAATGGCACTATGCCTCTTGGGGAGAGGAGGAGTTTCCAACCCTCTCCCAGCCATATTGATACCCTATTCATCTCCCCCAAGTGAAATCGAAATCCCCACTAATGGACATTAATGGCAATTCGAGAAACCTCCCCTCATGAACTCAATTGGCCTCTTTAACACCTTTAGAGGAGTGAGAGGAAGAAACCCCCCAACATTCCAAGAGGAATCGTGCACTGAAAACCAGAGGAGGCATGCCACCAAAAGCTCAAGCTCCGGCCATGGCAACCTACCGAAATTCGCGACACCAGGCCACCACACGAGTCTGATCCGCTTCCCCTCTCTTAGTGCTAGATCTCCATCAAGTTGGGGCTTGATTCGAGCAAAATCGGGCTCGAATCAAGCATCCCAAGGGGCTCATTTTTGAGCCCCTTTCCCCTCCCCGAAACCCCCATCCCAGCCACCACCGACCAGCAAAGGACCCCCTATCGCCGACCACCACCTCAATGATGGTGGTGGTGGCACTTACCGGCCGAGGAGAGGTGAGGGTGGCCAGGAAATCTGCCCGCAAAAGCACTGAGGATGGGCTGCTATGAGTCGTCCAGCGATTGGGGACGATGAAGGAGGGCCGTCCGATCTGCCGTGATCTTCTATTCGCAGGTCTGGATGAATATATCAATATGATGTATGATTTTATGTCACATTTCATAAAGTAATTTAATTTAATTATTAAAAATACCTACTTTCCTCTGATGAAAAAGTGTCCAACACCAAAGTTGTAGCCCTTTGTGTTTACTTAAATTTAAAATTTGTTTCGGCCCAAAAGAAGTAATGTAGCTCCTTGTAGGGCCATTTTGGTGGGACTAGTCCCTAGGGTAGGACAACCACTCTTTCTTGAATAACTTTTGATTGGTTAATGATATTGACTTGAAATTTGGAGCATAGTCCAATTATACTTACCCCCTAATTATATAAAAAAATGGGAATTTTTGGAGAATATTTTCTAAGGTTTTTTTAAAAATTTAATAATTTACATATTAATTAATTATAGGGAATAATGACATCCAATCTCCTCCAAATTTTGGTGGGTGCTCCTTAGGGTTATTATATGACCCTGGTAAAAATTTCATCCCAATTGGGACTGATTTGTTTGGGTAATTAGTTAACCCAAGTTTGGTCAAACTAGGTCAAATTAGGTCAAAAGTGCACATAATGGAATTAAGGGGTCAACCCTCATCCAAAAGTGATGAGACTTTGGTCACTGGTTTACAATCACATAAAGCACCACCATGAGTGGTTTGGAGTGGTTTAGGGTGGATATGCCCTAAGACCCTAGTTCTATCCCTAGGGTTGAACTTTGAGCCTTGTAAAGGAAGTCAGGGCATATGTCCTTGAATGGTCATGGAACTTGGTAGTTAAGTTCATAAGGTGTAAATATGCCTTAGGAAATTTTATGAGAATTTTAGGAACACTTATCCCCTCTGATTTAGGTTATAACCTTTTTAGGGAACCTTTTTATAAGAGAATTTTACATGCTCAAATTATCTTGGATGTTGATGAAAGTTTGGTAGATTACATAAAATCATGATCTAGACCTCTGGTAATTTTTGTGTAATTTTTGAATTGATTTAATTAGTACATCATTCATAAGTCATCTATTTTGTCTTAAGGTTATGATAAATAAATGAGGGCCAAATATTCTCTGTAAAATTGTGGGACTTGGTAGTAGGACATTTTAGGACATTATAAATCTCTATGAATTTTTGTATAATTTTTGGAATTATTTATCAGTAGGATACTTCACAATGTTCCCTAGTTTGGATTTACTTGAGATATTTATTTATATAACTAAATGGTTTTGATAAATTTTGAAACTCAGTCAGTACATTTTTCTGATTATTATAAAGGTCTGGTAATTTTATCATAGTTTTTGGACAAGCATTTTTGGTGGTTCCTTCTTTAACTTTCAAGTTTGGGTAATTACCTAATATTATAATTGGAGGTCAATAACTTATTGTAAAATTGTGATATTATGTATTTACTGTTATTTTGACACCATCGATTTTCCATAATTTTGTGGAAGCCATATCATAAGAGGATCTTATACTTCATGTTCAAATTCATACAGGGTCAATGTTGGGGAAAATTATAATAAATGTCAATTAAATAAGGAAAAATATGATTCTCTGGATTTAGTCTTATAACATCATGGTAGTCTTTCAGTAATAATCTTGAGTCATGTGGATGATTATTTGGAGTACATCCTCTTATGCAACTCATGTAGTTCATTTTGGTCTGCGTATAGTAGAAACTATAGAGAAGCTTAACTAGTAGTCCACTAGGTGGGAATGAAAGGAAGATGATGTACCTTGTTTGGTTGAGGAGACTGGAGATCACCAATGGAAGTTGGTGTGTTGAATGTGCCCGGTGATGGGCAAGGTAGTGCTAGGGATTGACGATAAATCACTTTCCCTTAGGAAGTCATAAGATGTTTAGGGTTAATCCAAGTGTAACAATAAGAAGGGTATTCTTATGGGTAGGTACCAACAATATTAGGTGTCTTGTGAAAGGGAGATTTGAGGTGTCATCCCATCATAGCTCCAAGTACCATTGCGAGCCCCTCACAGGGTAGACCTCGGGAAGTCCAAGATTAACCCAAAATTATAGGAATAAGTTGAGGTTCAAGATTAACTTAATTGTTGGGGAAATGATTTATCTTAACCCCTAGAATTGAGTAGAATATAAATTCTAAGTATAAAAAATTAGGCTAAGTAAATATGCGTCGAATAGTATTCGACGCAACGTCGAAATATAGTCGACGTTTCTCTCAAGAAGAGTCGAAGTAACACTTAGAAGAATTCGACGTAATCCTAGTCGACGTACCTCTGACTTCCAGTCGACGCATATGATAAAGTCGACGCATCCTAGTCGACGCACCTTCCTTATTCTCCTCTCGACGTCCAGCCAGGATGAAATCGACGTTTACGTCAAATAGCAATCGACGCACGTCGATATCTATAAGTAATTCAAAAACACGCCAGATCTCTTTCCTTCTTTCTGTAGATCTGATTTTTATGGAATAATATAATTCTTTTATAGCCGTTCTGAATCAGCCTTTCCTTCTATTTGATTCTTGGCTTATTTGATTCAGATTATTATGGATATTATTTGAAATCAGAATGAATTCTTTTCCTTCTACAGAAATATTAATTATGGAAACTCTTACCTCTTTCTAATTCTTTGTCTGCTAATTGATTATTCTCCTTTAGCATTATGTTTCAAACAGAGCTATAAATAAGAAGGAGGTCGGCAAAGAATAATAACTAGTGATCCACTTCATCCATTTTGAAATAGAGGAAGAGCTCCCAAGTGAAGAGTGAGAAAGTTGAGAAAAGAAATAGTGTGCTGCAGCAAAAGAAAAAGCATTCATCTTCTCCTTCTTCTGAAGCCATTCTGCTGCAAATTCTGAAAGCTCTCATAAAAGAGAGAAAAGCTTACAATCTCCTTCTCACTATAGAAGAGAGATCCTATTCACTATACTTGTGCTTCTAATCTTCTTGCTAGGAAGAAGATTCCTTCTTACATATATTGTTTCTTGTTCTTCTACTTGTTCTACTTCTTCTTTTCTTTCTTACTTCATTTTCAAACTGTGTAAAATAGTTTTTAGAATCTCTCTTCAAAAAATTCAGTTGTAGTGGTTCTAAGAGTCTCCTTATCAAAAGACTCAGTCTGGTTCTAAGAGTCTCCTTATCAAAAGACTCAGTGCAAGTTAGTGAATTCCTACTAAAGGGGGTAGAAGAGTGGACTACCCAAAGTTTGGGTAACCACTATATTTTCTTGTGTTGTGCTGTGATTTTCTACTTGTTATTTTTCTTATTTGCTTGCTTAATTCTTGTTGGTGTGTGGGAAGTTTAAATCTGTGATTATTACACACATATATATATAATTGCACAAAGTATTTTTAATCTCTATTCACCCCCCCTCTAGAGAATTCTTGTGAGGTTAACTGTGCACTTTCAATTGGTATCAGAGCCAGGTTGATCTAAAAAGGTTAACTCCTTGATCAAAAAGATCCTATCTCCTTATATATATATATACGAGTGACAGTGCACGGGGGGCCCCCCGTGCCCCGCGCGACAGTACCCGGCCAGCAGCGGCGGGCTTCGCCCGCCCCCACGGCGGGCATCGGGGCGCCCGACGGGCTTCGGGGTGCCCGACTCATAATTAATAATGATTAATTTAATTAATAAATTTAAATTCATTTTAAAGAAAATGAATTCACGGGTGATGTGATTTCTAAATGTGTTTTTTTAAAAAAAAGCAAGTTTTTTTAAATGTTTTAAAAAAAAATAATATCAAGGTTTTGAAAATTGGACCGGGCATCGAACCGGCAGAGGGAGAGGTTCAAGGTCGAATCGGTCCAACCGGTTTAACCGTGGTTGAACCGTTTTATATATATATATATATATATATATATATTAGAAAGAAAAAAAAGTAATGTTATATAACAAATTTGCACAAAACATAACCCATGGGGCATAATATGTATATCAATTTATTATTATATGTATAAAATAGTTCTGGAATCTTCACATCTCCATTGTAGGCAGAGTGGTAAAGGTTTACATTCCTGTATGGGAGGTCGCCACTTCGATCCCGGGCGGCCGCATTCTTTAAAAAATTTATAATTTTTAAATTAAAAAATAGTTTAAACCCCGCTCAAGACCCTATAACTGTAATAAGCGGGGCCCACAGGCCTGCCCCGCCCGCAACCTGTTTTTTTCAAAATATTGGGGGTAAGATAGTAATTTCACTTTGTAAGGTAGGGGTCCTATAAAATTTATAGGTTTAAGACACCCTATCAAGGTATGTTTAGGAGACCTAGGGAAAAAATGGACGGTCTAGATTGAATCAACGTTCCAGGTTGATCGAACGGCTGAGATGTTGTGATGAAATCAGATCGGACGGCTGGGTTTAAATAGAGAAATTTCATTGTTAGATCGGACGGTGGGTATTGATTGGCAGGGCATTACACCGATAAGCCTATTTTCTTATATAGTAGTACAGATATATATATATATTTCTGAAAACTATATCTTTTCACATGGCACAAATCAAAGATTATGCTTCCACCAGACCACCAATGTGCAATCTTGAAAAGTTTGCAGTTTGGAAAACAAGAATTAGGATTTATATGAATTCTATTGATGAAGAATTGTTTAATGTTATCTTGATAGGTCCTCCCAAGCCCTATAGAAGAGACTCAAGTGGTGAAGTGACTCAAACACTTGTCCCAAAGGCTGAGTGGACAGCTGAAGAGAAGAAGGCAGGAACATGTGATGCAAAAGCTGTGAACATTCTGGTCTCAACCCTCTCAGATGAAATCTTTCAAAAGGTTATTGAATGTGAATCAGCCAAAGAAATCTGGGAAGCTCTTACAAAGATGGTAGAAGGGAGTGCTGATGAAAGGAAAGATAGAAAGGCTCTATTGATCTCCCAATATGAGAACTTTCAAAAGATGCAGGAAGAAAGCATATCTGAGATGTATGACAGATTCAGTCTGATCATCAATCAATTAAGAAGCCTGGATAGAGAGATCTCTCTCACAGAGATCAATGACAAACTGTTAATGAGTCTCCCAAGTTCTTGGGACTCAAGAATATGGGCAATAAGAGATATAAGAGGACAAAGGGAAATTTCAACAGATGCTCTCTTAGGAAAACTCAAATCCTATGAGCAGCTGCTGAAAACCAGAGAAGAGAAGGAAAGAAGAGGAAGCACCTCAACCTCCTCAAAAGATAAAAACATTGCTTTGAAAGCAACAGAAGAAGAGACCCATGTCACTGAAGAAGAATTGTTCAGCCTCCTGGCCAGAAGATTCAAGAAATGGGTCAAGACAGATGGGTCTAGAAGGAGAGAATCAAAATCAAGGTATGATAAAACTCCTACTAAGGAAATCATTTGTTATTCCTGCAGGAAACCTGGACACAGCACCAGAATGTCCAGAAAATACTGAGAAAAAGAAAGATCTGAAAAAGAAAGATCTTAAGAAAAAAGGGAAGAAGAAAGAAAGAGGCTTCATTGCAGAAGCTTGGAGTGAAACAGATTCTAAGGACAGCACCTCATCCAAAAGTGACAATGAAGAGTCTAAGCAAGAAGACCTATGACTAATGGCTTTTGAAAGCTCAAAAGAAGAACATGATGCCAAATCATGGAGTGAGACAAAATCAGAAGGAAGCATCTTTTCTGAAGATGGTAAAGAAAATAGCCTTATTCTCATAGAGGAATCTGAGAATAAGGATGAGGTAAGCATTTTTGATGACATAGATGTATGATGACTTCAAAAAGGATTTTAAAGAATTATGTTTAGATCAACTAAAAGCTAAACAGGAAATTAATAATCTAAAAGAACAAATTAATGTCATCAAAAACCAGAGAAAGATAGAAGATACTTGCTCTAAAAATCATGAGTTAAGGGCTAATATCATAGAAAAGGAAATAGAGAGGGCTAAAATAGAAAACCAGCTTCTTAAGAATAAGGTGTCCCAAGCAAAAGCTTTTGAAGAATAAAAAAAAATGAGAAGCCAAATACTTAAAGAAATCACAGAAAAACAAACAAAAAGACTTAAAAATCTTGGGCTAGGAGCTGATCCCTCAGCTAATCCAATTCCATCCAACAAACCTGCTTGGATGAGCCCTGTTAAATTCACTAAACCCACTAAATCAATAAACCAAGAAAAAGAAGAAGACTCCCTCAATGAGATAAACCATTTTGATGAAACATCATACTATACAGATGAAGACTCTCAAACTACTTCTAAGAAGGTAACTAAGTCAAAAGAAACAACTCATAAAGAAATAAAAGCAGAAAAAGGGAAAACATAAAATTTGCAAAGACACAATTGCGTCGACTTCATATCGACGCATGAATGACAGTATGTCGAATACTACTCAACGCAATCTCTCAGATGCTTCGACCTCAAATCGACGTATGAATAAAACTGCGTCGACTTACAATCGACGCAACTTCTTCCATGCCTCGATTCCAGATCAACGCAATCTGGAGAAAGCGTCGAATATATATCGACGCAACTCTCAACATACGTCGAATAGATATCGACGCATACAAACTCAGAGCAACATAAAGACAGAACACTTCCATCCTCCAAAAACATTCCATTTTATCCCCCATTCAGGAGTCTTTCATCCTGACCAAAACTCTTATCCTGATCAAAACTTCTATCCTAATCAAAAGTCTTTTCATAATCAAAATTACTATCCTGATCATAACTTTTGTCCTAATCAACACCACTATCCATTTCTAAATTCAAAATCCAATAATCTAAAGATAGTCAGATGTTATATATGTAACAAAACTGGCCACATTGCCAAACAATGTTGGCACAATCAATCAAACTAACGGTAACAATTAAGCCCAAGGCTGACTTAGAAAATTTTAGGAATAGGAAGAAATAATTTCTCAAGGAAAACCCAGAATCTGTCAAATAAAGTCACGTCGACTTCGAATCGATGCACCGTCTATAACTCAATTCAATAAATCGACGCATACGTCGATAGGAAACCCTATCATCCCAAACCTGAATATATTGACGCTCATGACGAATTCCACTCGACGTAACATCTACTTCATGAAAACGAGCGCCAATACCAAAATATTTCAGTCACATCCACTGTTGTACCGAATAAGCCTCAAATTGTGTCTCGTTTCGACGTTTCACCTGACTAAAATAGACTCTTCAGTTAGAAACCTTCACGACCTCGACCGCTGCATCTTTATCCCTCTTGCTCCTCACTCCAACTATTCCTTCCTCTCTCTCACTGACCTAAAATGGCTCCTAAGACCAACTCAGGATTCGACATTGACCTCAAATCCTTCCAAGCCGCCGCCGAAAACTATAAGAGCATCATAGCTCTGTTTACAGAAGCTGGATTAGACAAGCTCATCTCCACAAGATGCAAGCTCCTGGAGACAAAACTTACAGAACTCATGACTCATGCTCAGATATCTAAACAAGGAGAAATCCAAGGAACAATCCATGAGACACCTGTCTCAATCTCTGCAGAACACATTAGGACTACCTTTGATCTTCCATCAGGTACATTACAATGTTATTTTTGTCCAACTCAAATAGGGAAAGAAAATCAGTTTCTAAAGAGTAACTAAATAAGTCTCCTTCATCATCAGGTGATGAACCTGTGGAACTCCCCCCTGATGAAATCAAGAATCTGTTAATCACCATGAAGTTTTCAAAAGATAGACCAATCCACCTGAAGAAAATTGACTTTTCTGATGAATATAGATTACTGGCAGATATAGTAGTAAAAATTCTACTATGCAAGATCTCTGCCCATGATGCAGTACCCAAACAACAACTAAACATCATGGGGGCCCTTGTGCTGAAGAAGAAAGTAGACTGGGCCAGCCTCCTGCTCAAAATGATAGGCTACAAATACTCTCATAAAGAGAATGCATATATGAGAATCATGAGTCAAGTACTCTTCCACTCCTTCCCTGACCTATGTAGGTCAAAAGGAATCCCTATCCCTCCTGGAAAAAGGATGTCAATAGCCCTCTTCTCAAAATGGACCAGGCAAATTCCCAAGCCTGGTTCCATTCCTGAAAGAACTCCATCTCCTCCTAACTCTCCTGATCATCCATCTTCACCTCTTCCTCCTCCTCATACAGACATCTCTTCTGTACCACCATTATCCACACCTTCACAAATACCAACTCAGTCACCTGCTCAACCCTCTTCTATTCCTCCACCTCCTCCATCAAATACACCTCATCAACTTGATATAGTCCCCTCTCCACCTTCCTCACATTCACCTCGACCATTATCTCCTCCTCCATCACCATATTCTGAACCATCCACTGTAAACCTCATCACCCAGTGTATCCAGTCAGCATCCCAAAGGTTTCAGGACTTGCTGGATGGATACTGCTCTCAAATTCACTCTTCCATCATGCACATGCAAACCCAAATAGATGGGGTGAATGCCTCTATGCAAAACCTAAAATCCTCTATCTCTTCATCTAGGGTCACCAAGTCTTTCTTCACCTCCTTGGCTAAGAAGGTCAAGAAGGGGGAGAAGTTAGATGAAGAGCAGCTCTCCAGCCACAAAACTCCCTCTCACAAAACCCCTCATCCTTCAAAATCTGACAGTTTAGCTCTACTCAAGACAATTGGGAATGAAGTATTACCAGAGCTACATACTGAAGAGCAGATATCAAATATACTGATTATAGCAAGAAAAGCTGCACAACAAGTGGATCTATTACAAGGGGAGGAAAGTAGAGTAGAAGATGTAGCTGAAGAGGAAGCTGAAGCTCAGGGGGAGCCAGATGCTGGTATACCTGAAATTGGAGATGAAAGAGAGACTGAAGAAGAAGCAAAAGGCTCAAAGGAAGGTCCATCCCAGGGGGAGCAAACTACTTTAACTCAGGGGGAGCAAATTGCTGAGACTTAGGGGGAGCTGAGGGAATCACCTGCTGCTGAGAAGGAGCAACCCACAAAAGTATTCACTAGAAAAAGAAAAACTCCTCCTACCCCTGAATAATGATGATATACTCTATTTAAACATTTGTCTATGCTTAAATGCTGATTACCCAACTAAACATGAAAGTTGTTTATATAAATTCTTAGCATATCTCTTCTCTCTATAAATGCTTTGCTTTGTTGATTAAAAGCTAATACAATTTCTCTCTATATAGGGTTAAGACAAATAGGGGGAGATTGTTGGGGAAATGATTTATCTTAACCCCTAGAATTGAGTAGAATATAAATTCTAAGTATAAAAAATTAGGCTAAGTAAATATGCGTAGAATAGTATTCGATGCAATGTCGAAATATAGTCGACGTTTCTCTCAGGAATAGTCGAAGTAACACTTAGAAGAATTCGACGTAATCCTAGTCGACGTACCTCTGACTTCCAGTCGACGCATGTGATAAAGTCGACGCATCCTATTCGACGCACCTTCCTTATTCTCCTCTCGATGTCCATCCAGGATGAAATCGACGTTTACGTCGAATAGTAATTGACGCACGTCGATATCTATAAGTAATTCAAAAACACGCCAGATCTCTTTCCTTCTTTCTGTAGATCTGATTTTTATGGAATAATATTATTCTTTTATAGCCGTTCTGAATCAGCCTTTCCTTCTATTTGATTCTTGGCTTATTTGATTCATATTATTATGGATATTATTTGAAATCAGAATGAATTCTTTTCCTTCTACAGAAATATTAATTATGGAAACTCTTACCTCTTTCTAATTCTTTGTCTGCTAATTGATTATTCTCCTTTAGCATTATGTTTCAAACAGAGCTATAAATAAGAAGGAGGTCGGCAAAGAATAACAACTAGTGATCCACTTCATCCATTTTGAAATAGAGGAAGAGCTCCCAAGTGAAGAGTGAGAAAGTTGAGAAAAGAAATAGTGTGCTGCAGCAAAAGAAAAAGCCTTCATCTTCTCCTTCTTCTGAAGCCATTCTGCTGCAAATTCTGAAAGCTCTCATAAAAGAGAGAAAAGCTTACAATCTCCTTCTCACTATAGAAGAGAGATCCTATTCACTATACTTGTGCTTCTAATCTTCTTGCTAGGAAGAAGATTCCTTCTTACATATATTGTTTCTTGTTCTTCTACTTGTTCTACTTCTTCTTTTCTTTCTTACTTCATTTTCAAACTGTGTAAAAGAGTTTTTAGAATCTCTCTTCAAAAAATTCAGTTGTAGTGGTTCTAAGAGTCTCCTTATCAAAAGACTCAGTCTGGTTCTAAGAGTCTCCTTATCAAAAGACCCAGTGCAAGTTAGTGAATTCCTACCAAAGGGGGTAGAAGAGTGGACTACCCAAAGTTTGGGGAACCACTATATTTTCTTGTGTTGTGCTGTGATTTTCTACTTGTTATTTTTCTTATTTGCTTGCTTAATTCTTGTTGGTGTGTGGGAAGTTTAAATCTGTGATTATTACACACACATATATATATATATAATTGCACAAAGTATTTTTAATCTCTATTCACCCCCCTAGAGAATTCTAGTGAGGTTAACTGTGCACTTTCATTAATAATACACACACCCACACTCCAGCATAGTTGGTTTAGAACTACAAGTGGTAGGCTTGGTGGTTGATGGCACGGACGGGTTAGTTCGGCGAGCCGGTGGCTCGGAAGGTTATTGTGACGGACGAGTTAGTCCGGGGAGCCTATGGCTCGGGATATAAGTAGGACTCATAAATGTATATGCATAAGGTGGTGGGTCAATAGTGTTGACGGTAATCGCACCGACGTCGTTACTTTGGCTGGTGGACTGGCCAACAAGAGTATGCAGATACCACTTTACCAAGAAAAGTTTGGTGGACTGGCCAGCAAGAGTATGTAGGAGCTCCTCTGTTGTGTTCTTAACATTGAGGCATACGATAGGTCTAGGTTAGGTAGTGCAGATACCAACCTAGAGGTGGGCAAGGCCCAACCCACCACTTCTATTTGCCACTACGGGAGTATCCTAGTAGTTTTGCTAGCTCCGAAAAAGGGGAACTAAAGGTCTGTGTGCATAGAGTCGAAATGTGTGAGTTGCACTTATATGAACATAACATTAAACTGCATAACCTTGCATGACATAGCATAAACATTGCATTTCAACCTTTACCCTATCGTATAAATTGGTTATGGGACTTTTTATATGATAGGCCCTGCTAAACGACCCCTTGGTCTATAGGTTTGTATGGGCATTCCTATAAATTAAGGTCACACTTCTTTAATACTGTTTCCTTATTAATATTATGCTTAGTACTGCTTTACTTATTACTACTGCTTACTTGATACTGTTTTACCTCCTACTGCTTTACTCACTGTACTATATGTTGCATAATGGTAGAACTTTCTGTAGTTAGACTCACCGTCACCTGCTATTGAATATACCCCTAGTTGTCCTCCGCTTCATTCCTCCCGCTCGGTGCCTAGGAGTCACCGGGAGAGGGGTGGGGGATTGGCTTAGTCTTTTGACTAACGGTCGGTGGAACTTATCATTTTAGGCTACCGAGGAGACGCTGCAGCACCAGAGGCCAGTGCAGATGGAGGCAGGATAGTCTAGCACGGGAACAATGATGACAGGATCCGTGAGTGTTCTTCTAGTTCTAGTAGATTATGCTTCCACGAGTGACTTTTGTAGTGACGCTATGATGTATTGGGCATGAGCCCTATTATTACTATCTTTTATTCAGTTACTTCATGTGGAAATTTTAAATCTGAGATATTATATTCATGGAATGTGGACTTGATTTCTAGTTAATCAAATATATACTTTTCTTCTGTGTGATCGATATGGCAGGCAGGATCAGTGTTTTTTAGTGGCGACCTTCCTGTAGCGAGGGTCTCACCACAAAGAGGCGGTTCTGGGCATAAGACCCAAGTTTTCAAAGAAAAAAGGGGTCTTACAGAGATAGTCGGTCTGGGTGGTCTCCCAAAATTAAAACCACTAGAACTAACCTTTCTAACCGGAATGAGAGGTAGCTGATAAGAAGGATTTATGCTTATTTTAATTATAGTATTTAGGTTAAGTTTAATATAATTTTGTAAATATTATTTATATTTTAGTTAAAAATCACTTCTTTTATAATTTTAGTTCTAAATATAATTGTATTTTATTTTTGCAGATTTTTTGGAGATTTTGGTCAAATTTCATAGTACACGCCCTAGGTCACGCCCGTGACCAAGGGCGTGTAACATTAAGATCAGTCCAGGAGTTGTTGCCGCGCATTTGAGCTAGTCCACAACAAGTCACGCCCTCGGTCACGCCCGTGACCCAGGTCACGCCCGTGACCAAGGGCGTGTAAATTTAAAGATCACTTCAAGCTTTCCACGTGGACCTGTCAGCCACCAAATCCAATGTTGACCCAAGTCACGCCCGTGACCCATGAGTCATGCCCGTGACTTTTCACGCGTGATCGCTTTTTGCTGCAGCGCCGCACTCAAGCCCACGCCGCATTGATGAAGCCGCCCAAGTACACGCCCAGGTACACACCCGTGACCAAAGTTACACGGGCGTGTAATGTCCTTTTTCGCGACACAGTCACGCAAGACCCACGCCGATGTCGCAGCCGTGCAGAACAAGTATTACACGCCCTCGGTCACGCCCGTGACCGAGGGCGTGTAACCTGGATTTTTTTCCTATAAATTCAGAAGCTCCCCTCCAGCATTCCATTCCCTTCCCCCTGCCCATTTGGGCTGTTCTTGTATAGTTTTCCTTATTTTTCATGTTTTAGGTTTAGATTTAATTTCATGTAATTCTCTTATTTTTTTTTTAATGTCTTGTTTTCTCTTCCATGCAAGGTAGCTTAGCTTTAATTTCATGCAATGTAATGTAGCTTCCAATTTATGTAATCTCCCTTTTTTATGAAATGAAATTTTGTTATCTCTTTCTTTTATGCAAACTCTCTTTCTTCCTCTTTCTCTCTTTTTCTTGTTTTAATTTTTCCTTTAGCTAGTAATTAGTTATTCTTGATTCTAGCAAGTTTTGAATCGAAATTATCTCTATACCTTATTATCGCATCTTCTCTCCTTCGATTTATTCTCGAAATATAACGATATCGAGTTCATATTCCGGTTATGAATTTCGGTATTTGTTTTCGTATTCTAGCTAGCCGAGAGGACGTGCGTACGAATCAATCACTCAAGAATAAAAAGAGTTGCACGCACCCCTCGAGAGAGGATGACGTAAATCTTCCGGATAGGAGTCAAATCCTATAGTGGGATTCACAGCGCAAAGCAAGTCTTAGGTAATCAATTATAGGACGAGAGTCTGGTTGATGTTTCCTAAACTTAGTTGGGCATTAACCTCGAGAGAGGCATGTTCGAGCTTCGGGAATCCCCACGGTCAAGGCTTAGAGTTGAATGATAGTATTTATCTTTTAATTTCATTTCAAAGCGAGTTTTAATCAAGTTTTATTTTCTTTCTTTATTTTCGTTCTCTTTTATTTAGTAGCAATTTAGTTCTCTTTTCCGCTCTCTCTCCGATAAAATAATAGTCCGCTTTCTCGAAGTAGAAGTACTCGACAAACCCGAGTTTAATACGACCTTGATATTTTTATAAAATATCCTATATTATATACGATAAGGTACACTTGCCTTCATCGAATATAGTTTTGGAAAATATCATCAATCTTCTTCGCATTTTTATAAATCATAAACCCTAAGAAGAAGAAGTTTAATTTTTCTTATCAAGTTTTTGGCGCCGTTGCCGAGGATATTTTGTCGATATTTTGAAAAGAGAAAGCACTATTACTTTTATAAAATAAAATAAAAAATAAAAATAATAATAATAATAAGTAACTTTTATGTTTTAATTCTTTTGATTTTGTGTTTGTCTTATGGTTTTGAAAGAAAATTTTTGCAGGTAATCATGATGGTCGTCCGTCTCCATCAGGGACGTACTTCTTTTCCTCTCCTTGTTCTTTTTCTTTCATAATCATGCTCTTGTATTTTCTATTTTATTATTCTCCATACTTAGCTTTCAACATTGGGGACAATGTTGAACTTTAAGTATGGGGGTGTATTTCCCTTTCTTTTAAATTATAAAATCATAGAAAATTTCCAAAATTTTTTTTGAAAATCACAAAATTCCAAAAATATTTGTGTACATAGTTTTGTAAATAGTTTATTTCCTTTTTATTGTCTTTTACAAAAGAAAAATTAGTTTTTTCAAAAAAAAAAAATTAGAAAACCCAAAAAAAAAATTAAAAAAAAAATTAGATAATCGAAAATTTAAATTCTCGGAAAGGATGCCTTGGGCTTGAATTCCCATCACAGCCTCTAGTACCTTGCGAGCCCTTCACCGGGTAGACCTCGGGAAGTCCAAGAATTAACAAAAAAAAATTAGGTTTTTTTAAGGTTATGTTTAACATTTTTAGTATTTATTTCTTATCCTAAAAAAATTCCAAAAAAAAAAGATAATATTAAAAATTCCAAAAATAGATAACATCAAAAAAATTCCAAAAAAATTATTACATAAAACTTATAAAAAATCCCAAAAATATAATAAGCCCTTACTTTGGTTTTTGTCATTTCCAAAATCATTTTGAGTTTATTTATAAACATTTATACTTTTTTATTTGCTAATCATTTATTCTATCATGGTTTGCTAAATCTAATTTTTGTTTAAGTGATTTAGTGTTAAGAAATATTTTATGATTTTAATTTGATTAGAGGTATTTCTTTAGCACTTCTTCTCTTTTATTTTAAATAGTTACAAATTTTTAGTAATCTTGCTTAAACACCTTTAGATTTTAATTATTTCTACCTCAAGCTTTTAAAATCTTAGGAAAGTTTAAAGTACTAAAATTTGCTCTCAAAATAATTTAATTTATAAGCTAGAAGTCTTTTCTCTACCCTACCCCTTTGATGGCATAAAAAAAGTATTTTAAAAGATCATATGTCATGGGAATAAGAGGATAAAATTCATTAGTCCCTAAAACATATGCACCCAAAATATTTGAAAAGATTATATGGCATGGAGTAAGAGGATAAAATTCATTACTCCTAAACCATATACATTTTGGGTTGTTGTTAGAAGAGAAAAAAAAAATATTTACTTAAAAAAAAAACCACTTTGGTGAAATGGAAAATCCATCACCTTCATTCAAAGATCTCTTCTTATGCCAAATTTTATGAAACCCCCCTAACCCAATATCTTTGATCTAGATTTAAATTATGTTATGGAGAGAGCAATACTTAGTAAGTTACATTTTTCCTTTAGATTTTTCAAAGTTATGTTTTTTATAAATTTTAAATCTAATTTTGTTTACTTATTACTCAATTTTGTTAACTAGTTAATATTTTTGAGAACTCTTGGCTAAATATTTTTCTCTTATTATTTTAATTTCATAATTTAGGACTTAATTCGTCGATCCTTAAATTTTCTTTTTAGCTTACTTGTGATTCAATAAATTTTTAGTCTTAATTAAAATTTTTATTAAATGTCTTATAAATATTTCTCATACTTTTGCTCTGGAATAACAAAAGCTTAAGTATGGGGGTATTTGATAAGAAGGATTTATGCTTATTTTAATTATAGTATTTAGGTTAAGTTTAATATAATTTTGTAAATATTATTTATATTTTAGTTAAAAATCACTTCTTTTATAATTTTAGTTCTAAATATAATTGTATTTTTGTTTTGCAGATTTTTTGGAGATTTTGGTCAAATTTCATAGTACACGCCCTAGGTCACGCCCGTGACCAAGGGCGTGTAACATTAAGATCAGTCCAGGACTTGTTGCCGCGCATTTGAGCTAGTCCACAGCAAGTCACGCCCTCGGTCACGCCCGTGACCCAGGTCACGCCAGTGACCAAGGGCGTGTAAATTTAAAGATCACTTCAAGCTTTCCACGTGGACCTGTCAGCCACCGAATCCAATGTTGACCCAAGTCATGCCCGTGACCCATGAGTCACGCCCGTGACTTTTTGCGCGTGATCGCTTTTCGCTGCAGCGCCGCACTCAAGCCCACGCCGCATTGATGAAGCCGCCCAAGTACACGCCCAGGTACACGCCCGTGACCAAAGTTACACGGGCGTGTAATGTCCTTTTTCGCGACACAGTCACGCAAGACCCACGCCGATGTCGCATCCGTGCAGAACAAGTATTACACGCCCTAGGTCACGCCCGTGACCGAGGGCGTGTAACCTGGAATTTTTTCCTATAAATTCAGAGGCTCCCCTCCAGCATTCCATTCCCTTCTCCCTGCCCATTTGGGCTGTTCTTGTATAGTTTTCCTTATTTTTCATGTTTTAGGTTTAGATTTAATTTCATGTAATTCTCTTATTTTCTTTTTAATGTCTTATTTTCTCTTCCATGCAAGGTAGCTTAGCTTTAATTTCATGCAATGTAATGTAGCTTTCAATTAATGTAATCTCCCTTTTTTATGAAATGAAATTTTGTTATCTCTTTCTTTTATGCAAACTCTCTTTCTTCCTCTTTCTCTCTTTTTCTTGTTTTAATTTTTCCTTTAGCTAGTAATTAGTTATTCTTGATTCTAGCAAGTTTTGAATTGAAATTATCTCTACACCTTATTATCGCATCTTCTCTCCTTCGATTTATTCTCGAAATATAACGATATCGAGTTCATATTCCGGTTATGAATTTCGGTATTTGTTTTCGTATTCTAGCTAGCCGAGAGGACGTGCGTACGAATCGATCACTCGAGAATAAAAAGAGTTGCACGCACCCCTCGAGAGAGGATGATGTAAATCTTCCGGATAGGAGTCAAATCCTATAGTGGGATTCACAGCGCAAAGCAAGTCTTAGGTAATCAATTATAGGACGAGAGTCTGGTTGATGTTTCCTAAGCTTAGTTGGGCATTAACCTCGAGAGAGGCATGTTCGAGCTTCGGGAATCCCCACGGTCAAGGCTTAGAGTTGAATGATAGTATTTATCTTTTAATTTCATTTCAAAGCGAGTTTTAATCAAGTTTTATTTTCTTTCTTTATTTCCGTTCTCTTTTATTTAGTAGCAATTTAGTTCTCTTTTCCGCTCTCTCTCCGATAAAATAATAGTCCGCTTTCTCGAAGTAGAAGTACTCGACAAACCCGAGTTTAATACGACCTTGATATTTTTATAAAATATCCTATATTATATACGATAAGGTACACTTGCCTTCATCGAATATAGTTTTGCAAAATATCATCAATCTTCTTCGCATTTTTATAAATCATAAACCCTAAGAAGAAGAAGTTTAATTTTTCTTATCAGTAGCGTACTTCTGGGTAAACATTAAAGGCCCCTCATGAGGAAATCCAGATGGCCCATCATGGGCAATTTGTGTTTGGTACCTCATCCCCTTCACTCAAAATGATGGAAGATGCTTCTTCCAAATCCTTTTCCGCAAAACCCGTGGCTGCTATCAGGCCTATAAACAAGTCTAACAATGTAGTATCTAATGCCATCAACTCCTGCTTAGCTGCCAAGCTAAAATCAGATGATGTAAAGAAGATAATGTCTGCAAAGACCAATTATAGGAAGGCAACTAGCCAATTAATTGCTGACAGGAATAAGAAGAAAGCAGTTGTCCTCTTTACTGAACCAAAACAGGAAGTCCCCACTTCTAAATCTGTTCAGAAAAGAAGATACAATATTCATGAGTGTTGGTGTTGTAGCAAAGTGGGTCACTTTGCAATTGATTGTTGGCATAACCCCAATGTGCCAAATGCAAGGAGAGGCATTCCAGCCAAGCAAAACCCTTCCAGGAAAGTATTTATTGCTTCTAATAAGGACCTAGGACCCAAAATTAATTGGGTACTTAAAGCTAAGTAAATTCTATCTTGCAGATTATTTAAGGTACCCATCTAGATCAGATATGGAACTTGGACATTGGGTGTTCCAGACACATGACTGGAACAAGGAACTTACTCAAAGAATACATACCAACAAAGAATAGACCAAAGGTGATCTTTGGAGGATCTGACAAAGGTGTCATAATAGGATATGATATGATTACCAATGGCATAGTTTCAATAACAAGGGTAGCTTATGTTGAAGGGCTTCAACACAACCTTGTAAGCATAAGTCAACTATGTGACTTGGGTTATGTCATTGAATTCCACAATGACAAGTTCTTGATCCAAAAGTCAATTGACTTAGAGGTCATTCTCTCAGGCATTAGGAGTGGAAATGCTTATTGCTTAGATTTCATTTGCAATAGTTCTTTATCTCATGTGTGTCTTGTAGCTAATGAGAGTGAGTCACTTTGTGTTCAATGACACAAGTGACTTGCCCACATTAATTATAAGACAATTTATAGATTATTTCCCTAAAAACCTAGTTAGATATGGTCCAGATTTAAAATATGTTAAAAGTGGTCCTTATCATGCATGCCAAATGGGTAAGCAAACTAGGACCACCTTTAAAAGTATTGGCTCCAAAGACACTGAAAGATGTCAATATCTGTTGCATATGGACTTGTTTGGTCCTTTGCCCATTCAGAGCCTAGGTGGGAAGTTGTATACTCTAGTGATTGTTGATGATCACTCAAAGTATACATGGGTATTCTTCCTTAAGAAGAAATCTGATACTTTAGATATCTTTATAAACCATGTCAAGGAAATTCAGAATGAACTACAATGTAATGTGGTCAAAACAAGAACTGACTATGGCATAGAGTTTCATTCTGGGGCTATGACAAAGTTTTGTCAAGATTTTGGTATCACCCAAGAGTTTTCCTCCCTAAGAACTCCACAACAAAATGGAGTGGATGAAAGGAGGAATAGGACCTTGATAGAGGCTGACAGAACATTGCTTAGTGACTCCTCATTCCCAGAATATTTCTGGGCTTAGGCAGTCAATACAGTTTGTTATGTTCTGAATAGAGCATCCATCAATAAGGCCCTTGGAAAAACCCCCTATGAAATTCTGAAAGGCAAACAACCAACAATTTCATATTTTAGAATCTTTGTTTGCAAATGCTACATTTTAAATAATGGAAAATCTCAACTTACAAAGTTTGCTTAAAAATGTAATGTTGGTGTTCTTGTTGGATATAGCTCACAGAGTAGAGCTTATAAAGTATTCAACAAGAAGACTCATGTAGTTGAGGAATCTATGCATGCTATTTTTGATGAGACTAGCCTACTTTATAAGGGTTGGTCCAGCACTTCTATATTGATATGAAATGTTCAAAAGATGCAAGAGCTATCTATACAAGATATGCCTAGTGTTGGGAACATTTCCCTCAATGTTCCCTTGATTTGAAGAGGCATCACTCACAATGTTAAGTACATATTGTATTTATTAAACCCTAGTTTGCATCAGCATTATGCAAGGTTAAGATATTCTAAGCATTGCAATAAGATCAGTGGTTTGCTGACAAAACCGCTAAGAAGAACTCATTGTATCAGCGGAACAGCTAAGACGAGGCCAGGAGCCGCTGAGAAGAGGTCTGCCTCAGTTGAGCTACAGATAGACAAAATCTGCTGAGAGGACTATCTGTCTCAGTGGATCCGCTGAGACGAAGGCAGCTCAATCGCTGAGACAGAAGGCTGTCTCAGCCCAACCGCTGAGACAGATTCAAATCTGAACAAGACATTGGCGGGATTTGCTTTTGGCGCAAACAACTATAAAGCTAGATAAAGTATGTTATCCTTCTCCTTGCTGTGTCAGGGGCCTCCTTAGATCTGTTGAAGATGAAAGGAGTATAAAAGAACATGATTGGGCATTTCAGAAAGGAGTCTTTTGGGGTGCTAAGTGCTAAAAAGTAGAAAGCAATCTACTGTTCCATTGACGGCTTCCAAGAGTTCTCTCCTTCTGCTTCCATACCTAGCAAGAAGATACAAGGAGAGAAGATAGCTCTTCGATTCAGAAGAGCAGGGTGATCCTTTATCATCCACTAACGTGAAGGATCAGATAGGAGCAAGGTCTGAAGATTTGATTCAGCTCTGTTTCAAGGTTGCACCTACTGTGCATATACAACAGAAGACAAACAATGTTGTCAAATGTTGTAAGCTATACTTATATCCTTTTGTATTAACTGTATTGCTTTGAGCTCGTAAGGCACTCTGCCTGAGCTTGTAGGGTTGTTGAACCTGAGTAGTAGGGTTGTTGAGCCTGTGGTTTGTAAGGTTGTTGAGCCTGAGCTGTATGGCATCTTTCCTGAGAAGTAGGGCTTTTTGATAGGCCTGAGGTAGGAGGTCAAGGGGATCTCTGAGCTATAGGAGTGGGAGCACACTTAGTGGTAGGGTTGGTTGGCCTAAGGTAGGGCTTGGAGCAAGCCTGAGAGATCTTGAGGGATCTGTGTTGTAAAATCTTGGAGCTGAGATTAGAGGAGTAGGCCTTATATAACACACTGTTAGATAGGTGTAGAGGGAAAGTGGACTACCCATAGACACACTGTCTTGGGGAACCACTATAAACAACTGTGTGTTTTCTGTTTTTGCTTGTTATTTTGTTTGCTGGTAATAACAATTAAGTAAAAACCAAAGAGACCTATTCACCCCCAGGTGAATTAGACTACTAACCTATAAACTAACAAGTGGTATCAGAGATAGGTTGGTCAAAAAGGACTTAACAGTCTGACCAGGTCCTACATAGGTATAGTAAGATCTAAACCCAATGGCTACCAATGGAGTTCAGAAGGAGATGGGGTTTATGAAGCTTCCAATATGCAAAAAGGAAATCTTTGACATTTGGAAGCAAAGGGTTAGGCTTTTCATGGAGGCCTCAGACCCTAGGATTTTTATCACTGTCCAGGAGGTCCCCTTTCTTATCACAAATCCCTCCACCATTGATCATACTAGGTGTAAGTTTATAAGGGTTGTAGTCTAAATCACCTAGAGGAGGGGGGGGGGGGGTGAATAGGTCTCTTTTAATTTTCACTTGTTTCATTCACTATCCTAAAGTACCTCTCATAGTACATGGAAATGCTCTCCTGACTCAACTGCCTAAAAGCTTCATACTCTTGGTTTAGGAGTGACTTTCTATCATCTCCCACTTCTGCAGTCCCTTCCATATAAACTATTAATGTGTCTCACATTTCCTTGGCAGTATTGCAATATACTAAGTTTTGAAATGTGGAGTCATCAATATCATTTACTATGATGTTCCGGGCTCTCTTGTCCATAGTGAACAGAGTGAGTTCATTTGTGGTTAAGTCATTAAATGCCTTGTCCACCCTTCTGGTTGGATCTATTGTGGAGGCAGTTTTGAAAGTGAAGGGACCTTCCTTGATAGTAATATAGATCCTAGGGTCAGATGCTTCCATGAACAATCTAACCCTCTGCTTCCATATGCCAAAGTTGGCTTTGTTGCATATGGGCAACTTCATGGAGCCCATCTCCTTCTGCATTCCACTAGAGGCCATCTGATTATGATTTGACTATTCCTTAATAGGATCTGGTCAGACACTTATGTCTTTCTTGACCAACCTCCCTCTGATACCACTTGTAAGTTTATAAGGGTTCTAGTCTAAATCACCTAAGGGGGGGGGGGGGGGGGGGGGGGGGTGAATAGGTCTCTTTTAATTTTTACTTGTTTTATTTAGATGTTTAAGATTATTCTAAACAAGTAATCAACCACACAGAAAACACACAATCATTTATAGTGGTTCCCCAAGACAGTGTGTCCATGGGTAGTCCACTTTCCCCCTTCACCCTTCTAACAATGTGTTAGACAGGGCCAACTCCTCTAATCTCAGCTCCAAGAGCTTACAACACAGATCCCTCAGGATCTCTCAGGTTTTCCCAAACCCTACCTCAGGCTCAGCAGCCCTACCTCAGATCATCCACTGATCCTACAACTCAGACCACAACATGTCCTACAATCTCAGGCCAACAAGCCCTACCTCAGAGGAATCCACCTCCTACAAATCAGACCTCTTCCAGGTCCTACCTCAGAGGAATCCTCCTCCTACAGCTCAGGCAATAAAGCCCTACAACTCAGGCTAAACAGCCCTACCTCAGATCTTCACAGATCCTACCTCAAGCAGTCCTCACATCTCTACAACTCAGGCAATGAAACCCTACAAACTCAGGCTAAACAGCCCTACCTCAGATCTTCACAGATCCTACCTCAAGCTGTCCTCACAGCTCTACAACTCAGGTAGTGAAGCCCTACAAACTCAGGCCTTCAGCCCTACAGTAAAAGAGTATTTGAAGCTTACTACAGCAGACAGCAGAGTGTAGAAGTCTTCTGTAGTTCCTGCACAGCTTGTGCTATCTTGTAGCTGGAGATGTTGATGGCTGCTACAAACTGATCTTCCTCTTCAGATGAAGGATGGAAGATCACCTTGCTCCTTCTTGTAGAGGAGCTTTCTTTTTCTCTCTTCTTCTTCTTGCTTGTTCAGTGAGCAGGAGGAGAAAGACGAGAGCGGCAGCCATCAATGGAAAAGCAATTTGTTTAGCACTCGACCAACACTTCTCCAAAGTGCCCTAACTTCTTCTCTTATACATCCCCGACCCTCAACGACTCTCAACCATCCTTCTGGGTAGGATGGGAGAGACTGATGGAACCCACAATGTCATTCTGCAGCTTACGCCATGGGCAGAACTCGTAATCTGCATTCGACGAACTCGTTATTCTGTGTTCGACGAACTTGCCAAACTCTGCGTTCGACTAACTCGTCAGACTCTCCGTTTGACGAACTCACCATACTCTGCGTTCGACGAACTCGCCATGCTCTGCGTTCGACGAACTTCATTCTTCATTTGAC
This sequence comes from Dactylorhiza incarnata, assembly GCA_033032865.1. Taxonomy (NCBI): domain Eukaryota; kingdom Viridiplantae; phylum Streptophyta; class Magnoliopsida; order Asparagales; family Orchidaceae; genus Dactylorhiza; species Dactylorhiza incarnata. Next base: position 758,088 of record JAWHQI010000525.1, on the reverse strand, counting down.
GAACATGCCAAGTCTCAGTGCTTGCTTCTGTTCTATCTCTACGTTTGACGAACTGTGTTCCGCGTTCGACGAACACGCCAAGTCTCAGCTGTTTGCTTCAGTTTTGTCTCTGCGTTCGATGAACTGTGTTTTGCGTTCGACGAACACGCCAAGTCTCAGCTGTTTTCTTCTATCTTGTCTCAGCATTCGATGAACTGAGTTCTGCGTTCGACTAACTGTGTTCTGCATTCGACGAACACGCCAAGTCTCAGTTGTTTCTTCTGTCTTGTCTCAACGTTCGATGAATTGAGTTCTGCGTTCGATGAATTGTGTTCTGCGTTCAATGAACACACCAAATCTTTCCCAAATGCATGCTGCTCCTTTCCCATCTCAGTGGATCCGCTGAGACAGTGAGCTCATCTCAGAATATTTGACCCTTCGTCTCAACGGTTCTGCTTAAACAATTCTTCATCTCTTAGGAGATGATTTCTCCTGATCCAAGGGCATGATTGGCCCTTTCTCTTGAGTTACCCGAGCCTGTATATCTTACACAAATATGGATTTATCAAATACAACTTTGTACTTAGCATTGTCAGTGACGCCTCTTCAAATCAAAGGAATATTGAGGGCAATATTCCCAACACTAGGCAGGTAGGTAAGTCATACACTGAAATAACAAGGGATGAGATAACATTATAAACAATGGACAAAAGTGCTCAAAACATTATAGTTAATGCTATTGCTGATTCAACATTCTAGAACTTGGTAAACTGTGAGACTGCCAATGACACATGGGATACACTGATAGTGTACATGGAAGGGACTGAAGAGGTGAGGGATGATAGGAAATCCCTCCTCAATTAGGAATATGAAGCCTTCAGACATCAAAGCCTGGAATGCATAACTGATTTTAATGAAAGATTCTTTAGAATAGTAAATGAGTTGAGGACCTATGATAGGACCTTCACTCATTATGAGCTAAATGACAAATTCCTAAGATCTCTAGAGACTGGGATACCAAGATCTGTGCCATCAGGGGGGTGGCAAAGCTGGGTGAGACTCCTCCCCACACTTTGTTTGGAAAGTTGCGTTCTTACGAGATGCAGCTATCTACCAGGAAGAAGGAGAACACTTCCTCCTGGCCTCATGCAAGGGAAAGAACTGTGGCCCTCAAGGTTGAGGGCTCCAAGAAGAGCAAGGCAAGGATGCATACACCTCTAAGGAAAGTTGCTGGATCAGAAAATTCTGAGTCCAGCTCATCTGATAGCAGCTCTTCTGATGAGGAGTTTGATGCCTTCTCAAGGCAGTTAAGGAAAATAATGAGGAGGAAGCAGTGGAAGAACAATCCCTCCTCCTCCTCACATCCCAGGAAGGATCTCAATAGATCAGACATTCAACACCCCAAAGGGGACATGTATGATTCTAAACATGTTTCATCTAATGTGATTTGTTATTGCTGGTGTAAGCCAGAACATGTCATTGCTGACTGTCCAGTCAAGAGGAAGGAGAAGGGTGATTAGAAATCCTATCACCAGAAGGTAAGGAAGGGAGAAAAGGCCTTCATATCCAAGAAGGACAAGAGCTGGAGTGAATCTGATTCATCATCCTCAGACTCAGAAGAAGAAGAAGCATATATTGGACTGTTTGCAGCTGAGTAAGATGAGGACTTTCCTGCTGCAAAGGTGGGCACCAAGGCCCCTCTATCACATTCAGACAGTGATATAGAGGAGGATGAAGATGCAAGAGAACACCATGGCTTAATGGCTATAACAGATGATGATGAAAATAGTCAGGACATTCCTGACAAGGTACATACTCTTGCCCCTTCTTTTGAGTATGAGTCAATGCCAGACTCTGAACCATGCTCATCAATTGATGAAAATGATTTAGAATCTGAAGTGGTTGTCAATCAATTGATTGATAAGTATGATGCTTTGTTAGATGCTCTGAAAATAAGTAAGAAGCTGGCGAAGAGGCAAGCTCAAGAAATTGCTTCCCTTAAGTTGGCTAAGCAAGATTACACTGAGTCACCTACCTTGGTGGCTCAGATGATTAGAGAGATAAGTCAACTCAAGGGGATAACAGTTGTCCAATTGAGCACCATTTCCCAAACGAACAAGGTCATGAAGGACCTTGATGAGAAGCTTCTCAAAGAAAAGAGCCCAGTGGCTCAATTCTCCAAGCCCAAATCAGTGCTTGCAATTATTAACACCTTTTCTTCTCAAACCAATGGGAGAGGACTAGGGTTCAATAAAATGGAAGTGGGTGAAGGATGTGGAGAAAAGAGAAAGGCTAAGGCTAAATATCATACCACCTTTCAAAAGGTATTCCTTCCCTCTAACAGGTACAACCATGATAGTAGGAATGTACACTAGAAGAATGGAAGTTCCTATAGGAAGGAAAGCACTCCTTCCCATAGTAGAAGAAAGGGCATGGGGATGAGTTCTATGAAGGCTCCCCATGAATAAATTCATGGCCTAATCTGAACCATTTGTATTTGGTACTTCAGATCCATCATTCAAAAGTAAGGAAGTATTCTCTTCCAAGTTCATTCCAGCAAAGCACCTGGCTGTTGTCAAACCTGTAGACAGGCCCAACAGTTCAGTATTGTTAAAATTTTGAAGTGGAAGTGGATTTGAGCTGGGCGGTCTGTGGATTGGAGACCGCAGAGACAGCGCAGTCTGCGTTGGTTCTCTGGTCAGTTTTGTCTTAGCAGTTTGTTCTGAGTGGTCTGATCTGGGAGACCGCCTCTTCTGTCCGGGCGGCTTGCGCAGGTTGGTCTGGCGACTTGTCCTAAGTAGGCTAGATGTTCTTGATGTTTTCTTTGGAAGAAGACCGGGTGGTCTGCTTATTTAGACCGCAGTGACCGGGCGGTTTGGTTGTAACCGCAAGGTTTAATAAAGGAGTTGTGAGCTATGCCGAGTTTGGGCGGTCAGCTTTGCGAGACCGCTCACGATCTGATGGGCGGTTATTGTATCCCGGTTGTGCATTGACGACATCCGTCTGTCCGCCTATAAATAGGGGTGCAGGGCCCGTCATTCATAATGAGAACTGTAAGAACCAAAGTTGGCTTGATTGTGCCGATCTCTCTTTGAGGCCGTGCAGTCTGAGATCTTTGTCTAACTGGTTTCTGTGTTTGCAGGTTAGCGGATTGCAGCTCGCGGTCAGCTTGTCTCCCTTCTTCCAGCTTTGAATAAACCAGTCCAGGCGGACTGTGTTTAGGTGTTCGCAGTCTGTGGTTGCAGTCTGCCAGGTGCGGTCTATACTCTGTTCGCGCGGTCTCAGCGGCTTCCGTCCGACTTGTCTGTTCGCGCGGTCTGGCGGTCTCAAGAGTCAGATTGCTGCAGCTTGTTTTACACTTGTGTTTTGTGCTTCTCTTCTCCGTGATTCTTATGAATCATGTCTCGCCATGTATACCTCGTATTGTAAAGAGATAGTTAATGCCATAGTACTATTCGTTCTTCTCATTGTCATTGTTGTGCTACACTTGTGAAAGGATTTGTGAAGTGTGTTCCGCGTATTTACTTCACCTCCGGACCTCAAGTTTTTTCAACATGGTATCAGAGGTAGGCTGCTGAGGTTGCGAAGCTGAAATTGCTGGTACTTCTCTCGGGTTTCTCAAGTGGTTAGCAATCAGTGGGATAACAATGGAAGGAGGATATGCTAGAGGTCTTAGTATTGAGCTCCTTACGCAGACTAACTTTAAGAAGTGGAAGTCTAGCATGGAGAGCTATCTTCTTGGCAAGGATTTGTGGGAGGTTGTAGGAGGAGAAGCAAGACAAGTTGTTGTTCCTGCTGATGGGAATGCTGAGCTCGTGAAGGCTTGGAGAAGAATGAATGCTAAGGCAGAGTTCACTCTCAAGAGAGCTATCATTCTGAAGTTGTTTGATCACATCATTGTATGCGGATCAGCTGCTGAGATTTGGACAGCCTTGGATGACTTGTTCAATAAGAAGAATGTAGCGAGGCTACAGTTCTTGGAAAATGAGTTGGCGAAAGCAACTCAGGGGGATTTGTCTATCTCAATGTTCTTCTTGAAGATGAAGAACCTCTGCGCATAGATATCGGCTTTGGACCCGGATGAGCCTATCTCAGATGCTAAGCTGATGAGGCACATAATTCGCTGCTTACGGAGGGAGTATGTGGCCTTTGTGACTTTTTTTCAAGGCTGGGCAAATCAGCCTTCGTTGCTGGAGCTGGAGAACTTACTTGCTTCACAAGAAAGTTTGGCTAAGCAAATGGCTGGGATGTCTGTCTCTGAGGGAGAAGGCGAGGTTCTCTTCTCTGGCAAGAAGAAGAGATGGGACAAGACGAAGAAGACATCTGGAGATGATGGTCCGTCTACTTCATATTAGCAGGAGAGGAGCCATGCTCCTAAGCGTGATGGGAAGAAGCAGGAAGGACCTAGATGCTTCAGGTGCAACAAGCTTGGTCATTTTACAAGGGACTGCAAGGTCAATCTTTAACCGAGGCATGCTGTAAGGAAGGAGGAGGCTGGTTTCAATTCAGAAGGTAGTTGGGGTGGTGGAGGTGCATTCATGATGGGCATGTGTATTCGGGCTATGACTTCCATCAACTATCAAGACAAATGGATAGTGGACTTTGGGTGTGGTCATCACCTCACCGGGGATGAGTCGAAGTTCTCCTCATTCCAGACATATACAGGTAATGACGTAATCATAACGGCTGATGATACTGTTCATGCAGTTGAGAAGGAGGGTGTGGTTTCATTAAATGATGATAGAGGTACTCTTACGTTGAAGAGTGTCTATCATGCTCCGGGGATGAAAAAGAACCTATTCTCGGTGACCAATGCGGTGGATGCTGGATATCACGTTCTGTTCGGTCAAATAGAAGTGAAATTTCTCCGAAATGTATCAACAGTGAAAGCTGAGGTCACTCATGTTGGGAGACGAGTGAAGGATTTGTTTGTTCTTTCAACAAATTCTTATGTTGATAAGATGAGGGCTAACGACAGCGATGCTATCTGGCACGAAAGGCTTGGGTATGTTGAAATGGATAAGCTGAAAGCTATGGCGGGAAGAGGCTTGGTGAATGGTCTGCCTAGCTTGTCATCTTTTGGGGATGGTCACGTTTGTGCAGGTTGTCAATTTGGTAAAGCTCAGTGCTTTCTATTTGACAAATCACAAAGCTGATGTAAGAGACCATTAGAGTGCATCCATGGTGATCTGTTTGGACCTACCAACACTGCCAGTCTTGGAGGTATCAGGTATATGCTGATTTTGGTTGATGACTTCACCGGATATACCTGGGTATATTTTTTGAAGGAGAAGTCGGAGGCGTTCGAGAGGTTTGTGGAGTTCAAGGAGCTGGTGGAAGGTCGGCTAAACCTGCGGGTGAAGAGGTTCAGAACTGACAATGGAGGGGAGTTCACCTCCAAGGCGTTCTTTAACTTCTGCAGGAAGCATGGCAGCCAAAGGGAGCTTTGTGCTCACACTCCACAACATAATGGAGTTGCAGAGCGAAAGATCCGTCACCTGATGGATACCTGCAAATGTTGGCTTCATGCCAAGAGTATCCCAAAGTCCTTCTGGGCAGAGGGAATGTCTTGTGCGGCCTATGTTATCAACCGGATGCCTCTCAGTCCCATCAACAAGAAGAGCCCTCATGAGTTGATGTTTAAGGAGAAGCCAAGCGTGGAACACTTTCGAGTGTTTGGTTTAACCTGCTATGTGCATGTTCTGGATGCCCTTCCAACGAAGCTAGATGCTAAGGCAAGGAAGCTGGTCTTCATAAGTTATGATGACCGGAAGAAAGGGTGGAGATGCATGGATCCCAAGACACGGAGATATGTGGTCTCTAGGGATGTGGTATTCGACGAGTTGACGTCATACCATGGTAACTCTTCTGTTGAGTTACAAGGAAGTAGGGTAGATGGTGGACCAGTGTGAAAGGCCTCTGATATCAGTTGAAAGTAATCTCTGATATCAAAGGAAAGGGAGGTTAGATCTTAAAGTCACTCTAGAGGGGGGGGGGGGGGGGGGGGTGAATAGAGTATTAAAAGATTTTCACTTATTTTTATAGCGGAGTTAAAATAGTGATATATATATGTGTACTTAGTGAGTAATAAAAACAAACACAAAGAGATCACACAGCACAGTACAGAAAAATAACCACAATCACAGAGGACAAAAGGATTTTATAGTAGTTCCCCAATAAACCTGGGTACGTCTACTCTTCTACCACCCTTGGTAGGATTCCACTAGGTTTTTGATCAGGTGCCCTATCACTAATGGGGTTTTGATCAGGTGCCCAAAACACCAACTGAGCTTTTGATCAGGTGCTCTAACCAAACTACAGGTTTTTGTTCAGGTGCCCTGCTACCAAGGGGTTAACTTTTGAAGGGAGTTATAGCCCTGTACAAGAAAGGATAAAGAGGGTTAAGATGTTCTTCTCTGTCAATAATCTGAGAGAAGTCTAGTGGAATGTGTTGATGTAAAGCTCCCCCTGTATGATAGAAAATAGTTGACAGTTGAGGATGGAGCTTTCTCTTGAATGTAGATCTTCCTTGATAGCTGATGAATCCGAGAGACCAAGATTTCTCAGATTATTTGTTGCTCTTGAAGATCTTGAAACTTGTAGCAGGATACTGAGAGAATAGTGTTGATGTTCTCAGAGATTGAGAGTGCTGCTGCTTGAGGAAGATGAAGAGTTGAAAACTATTTTGGCTTTCTGTATTTCTCTCTTTTTCCCAACCCTTTCTTCTTCCTCTCTTTCTATCTTGTTGTTATCTATAATACTACTGTATATCCTTCTTCTTCTTCATTCCTTTGATAATATATCTCTGATTTGAAATTCAAATCCTATGAATAAGGAATAGAATAATCAGGAGGATAATTTCTTGGAACTGCAAGCCAATTTTAATTCCTTTTCCTTTTTAATTAATGTATCCTTTTCCGCCAAACGACTTTTTTCTCTGGAAGAGAATGGAAAGGAATAAAATAAAAAGGAAAGATAATATCCTTGACTTATCTGGAGAAATAGAGCCGTTGCTGATGATCTGAGTTTGGAGAATAGAATAAAATTGATCTGTCTGAAATAAACAAGCTAAATAGAAATTTTTGTCGACCTGAGAGCTGAGTTCGTCGAACTGAATGTTGAATTTCGTCGAACTGAACTTCTATTGCTGATTCGTCGAACGCAGACTGGAATTCGTCGAGCCCAAGTTGGGGTTCGTCGAACTAAAGAATAAACTGCTAAATCTGGCTGGAAGAATTCAATTAGTCGAGCTGAGATGATATTTCGTCGACCGCTGAGACTTGGCAAATCCGTCGACCGCCGAGACTGAGCCAATTCGTCGACCGCTAAGACTGAGCCAATTCGTCGACCGCTGAGACTGAGCTAATTTGTCGAGCATTGAGGCTAAGCAAATTCGTCGACCGCTGAGACTGAGCAAATTCGTCGATCGCTGAGACTGAGCTAATTCATCGACCGCTGAGACTGAGCCAATTCGTCGACAACTGAGACAGAGCAGGTTTGTCGACCGCTGAGACTGAGCAAGTTTGTCGAACGCAGAATAGAGTTCGTCGAACACAGAACCTTGGCAAGTTCGTTGAACTGGAGCATGTCGTTCGTCGAACGCAGTATGCATTTCGTCGAACGCAGAAACTTAACTTTTCCTTAAGTTCTAGCTAACTTAACAGCCTAAAACCTTGACCCTTTAGACTATACAATGGAGTTAACTTAGTCCTAGTCAACAGATAGTGATCCTAGCCCAAATCAGTAATAGGGTTGTTCCAACAATCTCCCCCTATTTGGGTTAGGACACTATTTGACAAAAATCAAATAAAATAAACAACAAAACAACAGAGCATATATATCTGACAGATTTTAAACATTTCAGCAGATATAAAATATGATACTCTGTGTTTTGAAATTTTACAATGAAAATAAAAATAATAAAAACAAATAATCAGAACCTTTTGCTTTCTGAATTCTGACATTGCCTTCAGCTTTCTGAATTTGATTATCTGAGCTGTATCTTCAGCATTTTTCTTTGTTTATCTGAACTGAATCTGTCATATCTCAAACTGCATTTGTCAGCTTTTGCTTTTGTAGATCTAAACTGTATCAATAACTGAATTGCTTTGTTGAATCTGCATTTGAATCTGTCATATTTGAATTTTTGAATCAAAACTGATGTGAGCTTCTTCTTCAAGAACTGATTTTTCTTTTTCATACAACATCTCCCCTTGGAACTTGAGCATCTTCATAAAACATCTCCCCTATCATAAAGGGGAGCATCTCCCCCTAACAAAAAGGAGTATTTTCAAAAAATCTCCCCCTGTCAAAAGGAGCTTCTTCAAAACATCTCCCCCTGCCTAGTTTCAGGAAGCCCTGGCGCTAGGCCCTTAGAAGAAGAGACATTTGAAGAGGAGGCTGGGAAGGATGCAATTTTAGAAGAACGATTGCCATTGTTCCTGCAAAATGAAAAAGAGAGATCAAGTGCAAAGAAACTGGAAAGAGAAGCAATTCTGCAGGCATACAGTTAAAATGAAATAAAAGATTTGATTATAAAGAGAGATCAGAAACATAGGCTTCATCAAAACTGCGTTCGACGAAAAATAAATTTTTGTCGATTTCAGTTCGATGAAATGATGGGATAAGTAGAAAATTTATTTTTTAATTGATTGAATCTCCATTTATCATGCCTGGCTGATTTATAAAGATGATATGTTTCTTTTCATCCAAGGGTTTGGTGAAAATATCAGCCCTTTGCAAATCAGTAGAAATGAATTGTAGGCAAATTTTATTTTTATCCACATTATCTCTGATAAAGTGGTGCCTAATTTCTATTTGTTTAGTCCTACTATGGAGTACTGGATTTTGTGCTATAGATATTGCACTAGTATTGTCACAAAATATAATTGATTTATTTAGATTGATACCATAATCTAGAAGTTGATTTTGTATCCATAATATCTGTGAGCAGCAACTGCCTGCAGCAATATATTCTGTTGAAAATGTTGAAGTGGAAGTTTGTAAAGTTGGCGGTGTGGGGGGAGACCGCGCGGTCTGGTCTGACCGCATGGTATTGCGTTCTCCTCTGGCGGTTTGAATTCTCTGGTCTAGCCGCGTGCTATTCGGCGTGACCGCCATTCTTCTGTCCAAGGGTGCCGAGGTGAGGCCGCGCGGTCTGGTCTTGTGACTGCGTGGCGAACTATCTTCTGTTCGGTGTAACCGAGCGATCTGGTGCTTGTGATCGCGTGGTTGGGGGCAGCCCAGTCTGGTGGCTGTCCAGTTTCTTTGTGGTACGCGTGGACTAAGGTCTTCTTAGTAGCACGGTCTCTGGTTTGTGTTCGCATAGCTAGTCCCTTGGCGATCTGCTGGTATATGCGATCACAGGTGTTTGGTCGACTTGGCGGACTGGTGTCCTAGTCAGCCTGGTGTGTTCGCAGTCTCTGGAGGAGGTCGGGTTGCGAACACAGGTGGTGAGCGTCTGATCGTGCGACTTCTATTGAAGTCAGCGAGCTCACTAAGCAGAAGGTTCTTTTGCTGATCGTGCGGGTTGACCGGTCTGGTCGCGCGATCAAGGGGGGGGGGGGGTGATCCTATCTCATAGGGTGGTGACTGGATCAGGTCTCACGCCTATAAATAGGAGCCAGTGTAGCAGCAAAAATATCGCACCAAGTGTAAGCAGAACTCGCGGCTAGTTCTTGCGGTCTCATTTCTTATGACCGGTCGGTTTTGCTGATTGAACTTCTTTTGTGCAGCTTCTGTGGATTGTGCGGGCAGCAGCGGTCACCTCCTCTTCTGAAGATGTTCGGGCGGTCTCGTGGCTTGCAGTGGGCGTTGCTGGAGTTCGGGAGGATCAGTGGAGTTCGGGAGTTCGCGGGGTTCTCAGTTGGTGTTGTTCAAGGCGTAGGCAGGCAGTTCGGACAGTCTCGTGTTCTAGCCGAGCGAACTCGCAAGTCGGGCAGTCAGGCGGTCTCATCAAATCAGACCGCTGGTTATCTTTCAGCTTGTTTTTCTCTTCTGTTTTTGTGTGCTGGCGAAATCATGTCTTGTCATGTATACCTCACTCTGTAATGAAGAATTTTTGCTTGATCAATAAAGGTTATGTTTGCTTCATGTGCTTCTGGTTGTTGGCTTGAACTTTGAGTTATTCTATTCCCACTCACTCCTAGATCTACGGAAAATTTCACATGGTATCAAAGCGTGGTTGGAGTGGATTGAGCAGTGATTAACTCATAAGTTGCCATCGCCTTTGTGAAGAATGACCAGTGGTAGAGCCATGGAAGCAAGGGGTCTTGGAATTGAGATGCTCAACTTGACCAACTTTAAGAAGTCGAGGTCTTGTATGCAGAGCTATCTTTTGGGTGAGGACCTCTGGGTGGTGGTTGGAGGAGAGAGCACGGAGGAAGTTATTCTGATTGGGGATAACAGTCATGAGGTGAGGAACTGGAGGCGGATTAATGCCAAAGCAGAGTTCGCCCTGAAGAGGGAAATATCACCTGATCTGTTCGATCACATCTTGGGGTGTGGATCAGCTGCTGAGATCTGGAGAGCCCTGGATGGGCTGTTTCATAAGAAGAATGTAGCAAGACTGCAATTCCTGGAGAATGAGCTGGCCAGATCGGCTCAAGGTGAACTTTCTATCTCTACGTTCTTCTTCAAGATGAAGAACCTGTGCGCTAAAATTTCAGCACTGGTTCCTGATGAGCCAATTTCTGAGGCGAAGTTGAAGAGATACATCATCCGTGGCTTGCGGAAGGAGTATGTGGCCTTTGTTACGTTGGTGCAGGGTTGGGCAAATCAGCTGTCTCTGTTGGAGCTGGAAAATCTGCTTGCGTCACAGGAGAGTCTGGCAAGGCAGATGGCGGGGGTGTTAGTGTCTGGGGGAGATGGTGAGGTTCTCTTCACAAGGAAGAACAAGAAGTGGGATAAGAAGAAGACCGTTGGAGGAGGCAATGGGCCTTCAACTTATGGACAGCAGGAGAGGGGCTATGCTCTTAAGACTGAGGGGAAGAAGAAGGGAGAAGGTCCCAAGTGCTTCAGGTGCGGAAAGCTTGGTCACATCAGGAAGGATTGCCGGGTGAATCTTTAGCCGGGGCATGTTGCCACAGGAAAGGAGGAAGCTGAAGCCAGGCAGATTGATGGAGGATGGGGAGGAGCCTCCTCGGCTTCTGTTGGAGCTGCGGCTCCTATCAACTATCAAGATGACTGAATCGTGGACTCGGGGTGTGGTCATCACCTCAGCGGGGATGAGTCGAAGCTTACTTCAGCACAGCCTTACTCAGGTAACGATGCCATCATAACTGCTGATAATACTGTGCATAGTGTCAAGAAGGTGGGGGTTGTTTCCCTGGGCAGTGATAGAGGGCCACTAACCTTGAGGAGTGTCTATCATGTGCCCGAAATTAGGAAAAACCTCTTCTCCATGACAAATGCTGTAGACGCTGGGTATCACGTTCTGTTTGGACCAACAGAAGTGAAGTTTCTTCGAAATGTTGAAGCGGTGAAAGCGGAGGTCGTTCATGTGGGGAGAAGGGCAAAAGACTTGTTCGTCTTATCGACAAGTTCTTATGTCGACAAGATGAGGACGAATGATAGTGCCGTCATATGGCACGAGAGGTTGGGGCATGTAGGGATGGACAAGCTGAAGGCTATGGCGGTGAAAGGTCTGGTCAAGGGCCTGCCTAGTCTATCCTCCTATGGTGACGATCACGTTTGCACGGGATGTCAGTTCGGTAAGTCCCATCGACTGCCGTTTGATAAGTCACAGACAAGGAGTAGTGTGCTGTTGGAGTGCATCCACGGTGACTTGATGGGACCGACTGCTACCCTAAGCCTCGGAGTCAGCAGGTATATGCTGGTGTTGATCGATGATCACACCAGATATGTCTGGGTTTGTTTCCTGAAGGAAAAGGCGGAGGCGTTTGCCAAGTTTGTGGAGTTAAAGAAGCTCGTGGAGGGTCGGCTTGGTCTGCGGGTAAGAAGCTGAGGACTGACAATGGGGGGGAGTTCACCTCTGGTGAGTTCTCTAGTTTTTGCAGGAAGGCGGGCATCCAGAGGGAGCTTACTTGTGCACATACTCCACAAAAAAATGGAGTTGCAGAGCGAAAGATCCGTCATCTGACGGAGACCTGCAAGTGTTGGCTGCATGCCAAGAGTATCCCAACGTCTTTCTGGGCGGAGGGAATGTCTTGTGCTGCCTACGTCATTAACAGAATGCCTCTCAGTCCCATCAATATGTTGACCCCGCATGAGATGATGTTCAAAGAAAAGCCAAGTGTGGCACACCTTTGGGTGTTTGGTTCCACCTGCTATGTGCACGTTCCAGATGCGCTTCAGACGAAGCTAGATGCGAAAGCAAGGAAGCTAGTCTTCGTGGGATATGATGATCGGAAGAAGGGCTGGAAGTGCATGGACCCGGAGACGCGGAGATTTGTTGTATCTCGCGACATTGTGTTCGACTAGGTGACGTCTTACAAGGGAAGTTCTGGTGTTGAGCTACCAGAAAGCAGGGTGGAGGAGCCGGAGAAAGCTGTGGAAAATCTTCAGGTGGAGCTACCTGTGTCACCAGGTGGTCCATCTACTTCTAGTTCCGAGACAGAGGCTTCTGGATCAAGAAGCAGGGGGAGCGATGCTCCTAGTACGTCTGGAAGGGGAGCTAGGGAAGAAGCAGCTGAGGATGTTGGGATTCAGGGGAAGGAGCTGAGGAGATCAAAGCGAACGATCATTGCCCCTGATCGCTATACAAGAGGAAATATGGTGAGCTTTGTCTCTTGTTTCTTTGCTTGTCCCTTGGATGATCGGGAACCAGTGAGCTTCGAGAAGGCCAAAGGCATGGAATAGTGGGATTCAGCTATGCAGGAAGAGATGAGTGCTCTTGAGAAGAATGAGACTTGGTCTCTGGTGCCCAGGCCCAAGGGTATCACCCTTGTGACATGCAAGTGGGTCTATAAGCTCAAGAAGAAGGCAGACGGCAGTATCGAGCGATACAAGGCTCGCCTTGTGGCTCGGGGATTCTCGCAGCAATACGGTGAAGACTATGAAGAGACATTCAGTCCGGTGGAAAAAATGACCTTAGTTCGGGTTGTGATTGCCTTGGCGGCGTGTTGGGGGTGGTAGATTTGACAGCTCGACGTAAATAATGCGTTCTTGTACGGCGAGATTGACAAGGACATCTTCATGGTCCAGCCGCCAGGCTTCGTATCTAAAGATTTTCCTGACTATGTCTGCAAGATGAAGAAGGCCCTGTATGGGTTGAAGCAAGCGCCGAGGGCGTGGTATGGAAAGATTGCAGAATATCTCTTATTCTATGGATTTGGTGCTTCAGACTCAGATTCAAGCTTGTTCGTCAAGAAGAGCGGGGAGCTTCAAGTCATCGTGCTGCTTTACGTCGACGATATGATCGTGACGGTGAATTCGAAGGGGGAAGTAGCAAAGCTTCGGGCTGAGCTATCTATCAGGTTCGAGATGAAGGACTTGGGTGAACTTCACCATTTCCTTGGACTCGAAGTGCATAGGAAGGGAAGTGGAGTGCTGGTGTCCCAGGCTGGATATGCGGAGCGAATCGTGGAGCAGTTCAGCATGAAGGAAGGGAAATGCATTTCCACACCTCTGGAGAAGGCCATGAAACATCGCAAGGATGAGGCGAGGATTCTGGAAGATCCGCTGGTGTTCCGGTCTCTAGTTGGGAGCTTGATTTATCTGACGATCACTAGGCCGGATATTCCATTTGCAGTTGGCAGGGTGAGTCGGTATATGGTGGAACCACGGATGCCTCATCTACTGCGACCAAGAATATATTGAAGTATGTCAAGGCGACTTCGGATATGGGTCTCCTTTACAGGAGGGATGCGGGCTTCGAGGTGCATGGGTACTTGGATGCTGATTACGGGGAGATTCGGATGATCGGAAGTCGACGTCTGGATACGTCTTCATGGCGGGCCACACGACTATATCATGGTGCAGCAAGAAGCAAGATTCTATGTCGGTCTCCACCACGGAAGCAGAATACAAGGCTTCGGCCTTGGCAGATCAAGAAGACATCTGGCTTAGGAGGTTGGTGGGAGATGTCCATAAGGAGGTTCGGGGTCCAACTCTACTCCGCGGCGACAATGAGAGTGCTCTCAAACTGGTTACTAATCCAGTTTGTCACGCGAGGACCAAGCATATCGAGATCGAGCATCATTTCATTCGTGAGAAGGTGTTGGAGGGGTCTCTTTCGGTCAAGCATGTTCGGAGTCATGACAACATTGCTGACATTTTCACAAAGGCGCTGGTGAAGGGGCCGTTTACTCGACTAAGGAGTTTACTTGGGCTGTTTTCAACTTCCCACTTCAAGGGGGAGTGTTGAAAATGTTGAGGTGGAAGTTTGTAAAGTTGGCGGTCAGGGGGGAGACCGCGTGGTCTGGTCTGACCGCACGGTCTTGCGGTCTCCTCTGGCGGTTTGACCTCTCTGGTCTAGCCGCGTGCTATTCGGCGTGACCACCGTTCTTCTGTCCAAGGGTTTCGAGGTGAGGCCGCGCGGTCTGGTCGTGTGACCGCGTGGCGAGCTGTCTTCTGTTCGGTGTAACCGTGCGATCTGGTGCTTGTGATCGCGTGGTGGGGGGCAGCCCGGTATGGTGGCTGTCCGGTTTCTTTGTGGTGCGCGCGGACTAAGGTCTTCTTAGTCGCGCGGTTTCCGGTTTGTGTTCGCATAGTTGGTCCCTTGGCGATCTGCTGGTATATGCGATCACAGGTGTTTGGTCGACTTGGCGGTCTGGTGTCCTAGTTGGCCTGGTGTGTTCGCGGTCTCTGGAGGAGGTCGGGTGGTGAACACAGGTGGTGAGCGTCTGTTCGCGCGGCTTCTGTTGAATTCGGCGAGCTCACTAAGTAGAAGGTTCTTTTGTTGATCGTGCGGGTTGACTGGTCTGGTCGCACGATCTAGGGGTGGTGATCCTATCTTATAGGGTGGTGACTGGATCAGGTCTCACGCCTATAAATAGGAGCCACTGTAGCAGCAAAAATATCGCACCAAGTGTAAGCAGAACTCGCGGCTAGTTCTTGCGGTCTCATTTCTTGTGACCGGTCGGTCTTGATGATTGAACTTCTTTTGTGCAGCTTCTGCGGATTGTGCGGGCAACAGCGGTCACCTCCTCTTTTGAAGGTGTTCGAGCGGTCTCATGGCTTCCAGTGCGGGTTGCTGGAGTTCGGGAGGATCAGTGGAGTTCGGGAGTTTGCGGGGTTCTTAGTTGGTGTTGTTCAAGGCGCAGACAGGCAGTTTGGGCGGTCTCGTGTTCTAGCCGAGCGAACTCGCAAGTCGGGTGGTTAGGCGGTCTCAGCAAATCAGACCGCTGGTTATCTTTCAGCTTGTTTTTCTCTTCTATTTTTTGTGTACTGGCGAAATCATGTCTCGCCATGTATACCTCACCCTGTAATGAAGAATTTTTGCTTGATCAATAAAGATTGTGTTTGCTTCATGTGCTTCTGGTTGTTGGCTTGAACTTTGAGTTATTCTATTCCTGCTCACTCCTAGATCTACGGAATATTTCACATATTCTGCTTCAACTGTTGATGTAGACACAGATGTTTGTTTCTTACAAAACCAAGACACAAGCCTATCACCAAGAAACTGGCAAGTTCCTGATGTGCTTTTCCTGTCTACTCTGCATCCAGCATAATCAGAATCTGAGAATCCAGTTAATTCAAATTCTGAAGCTGTTGGATACCAGATTCCTAGATTTGGACAACCCTTCATATATCTCAAAATTCTTTTTAATAAAATTAGGTGAGATTCTTTGGGGTTAACTTGGAACCTAGCACAAATACATGTAGCAAACATTATGCTAGGTCTACTAGCTGTTAAATAAAGTAGTGAGACAATAATTGCTCTATATACTTTCTGATCAAACGGTTTCCCTGATTCATCATTGTCTATAACAGCATTGGAGGGCATGGGTCTTTTCATAGTGGAAGCATCAGACATACCAAATCTTTTCACTAATTCCTTAGCATACTTGGATTGTGATATGAATATGCCATTTGGAGTTTGCTTCACTTGAAGACCAAGGAAGTAAGATAACTCACCCATGCTACTCATTTCAAATTTAGATTGCATTAGGTTAGAGAACCTTTTGCATAGATTTGAATCAGTAGAGCCAAATATGATATCATTTACATATATTTGAACTAGTAATGTTTGATTTTTATGTATCCTGAAAAATAAAGTTTTATCAACAATGCCTCTATAGAAATTGTTCTCCAAAAGAAAATTAGCTAAGGTCTCATACCATGCTCTGGGAGCTTGTTTGAGACCATAGAGAGATTTATTAAGCTTAAATACATAAGAAGAGTGAGTTAGAGAGATGAAACCTGGTGGTTGTTCCACATAGACTTCTTCTTTGATGTCTCCATTCAAAAATGCACTCTTCACATCCATCTGATATAGCTTGAACTTCTTGAATGCAACAAAGGCAAGAAAAATCCTTATAGCTTCAAGTCTAGCAACAGGAGCAAAGGTTTGATCAAAATCAATTCCTTCTTCCTGAGAATATCCTTAGGCTACCAATCTTGCTTTATTTCTGACTATGATGCCTTGATCATCTAGTTTGTTCCTGAAGACCCACTTGGTGCCAATAACTGGATGGCCTTTTGGTCTTGGAACCAAATCCCAAACCTTGTTCCTTTCAAATTGGTTGAGCTCCTCTTGCATTGCAAGAATCCAGTTTGGATCTTGTTCTGGATCTTTTATGGATTGAGGTTCAACTTGTGATAGGAAACAAGTGTGCATCTTATTTTGGTGTAGTTGATGCCTTGTTTGAACACCTGTTGAAATATCTCCAATGACTTGAGATATTGGATGATCTCTAACTGTGTTGTGATCAACAGTTGGAGTTGGTTCAGCAATAGTTTCTTCTTGAGGGACTTATTCAGCTGTCACTTGATTTGAGTTGTCAGCAAGATCTGGAGTATCCTCTTCTTCACTATCTTCAATTATTTCATTTGATGGAAGTAGAGAATCTTTATTCTGTAGATCCAATCCATTTAGTTCTTCATATAGAAGTGGTGCCTGCAAAGTATCATTGGTAGAGGTGGTGTTCCTCTCCTCATTTAACATGTTAGTTTCATCAAAAGATACATGCATGGACTCTTCTATCTTAAGAGTAGATTTGTTGTAAACTCTATATTCTTTACTTGAAAGAGAATATCCAAGGAATATACCTTCAGCAGACTTTGCTTCAAATTTCCTGAGATACTTCTTATCATTGTTATGCACATAGCATTTACAGCCAAATATCTTAAAATAGTTAACCTTAGGCTTTTTATTCTTGAGTAATTCATATGGAGTTTTACCCTTAAGCTTAAGTATCAGGCTTCTGTTCAACTCATAGTTTGTTGTGTTCACTGCCTCTGCCCAAAAAGAGATTGGCAAGTGAGCATCAACAAGCAATGTAGTTGCTGATTCAATTAAGATTCTATTTTTCCTTTCAGCTACCCCATTTTGTTGAGGAGTTCTAGGAGCAGAGAAACATTTCCTGATCCCTTCTTTTCCATAGAATTCTCTCATCAGAAGAGATTCAAACTCAGTGCCATGATCACTTCTGATCAATGCAACTAGAGTAGAGTACTCAATCTTGATGGACCTGAGAAAGTCTATCAGAACATTTAAGGTGTCAGACTTGTTCCTAAGAAAGAACACCCAAGTGATTCTTGAGAAGTCATCTACAATAACTAGAGAATAATGCTTCCTTCCTAGACTTTGTATTGCAGTGGGTCCAAAAAGATCCAAATGCAGTAAGTACAAAATCCTAGGTGAATCACTTTTGGATAAAGATTTAAAACTACTCTTGGTCTGCTTATCTAATTGACAAGCTCTGCAGAGTCCTTCCTTCTTGTATGAACCAGAAGGCAGTCCTCTAACAAGATTGTCCTTAGAAAGCTTAGATATAGTTCTAAGGTTAATGTGTCCTAGCCTTTTATGCCATAATTCATTTGTTTTACTTATAGAATTAAATAAACAAATATCTGAATTGGCAGAGTCAAAATTGACTAAATAAATGTTTCCATGTCTAATACCAGATAATACATTTATGTTTTTATTATTGGTAATAAGACATAAGGAATGGTTAAAAGTTACTTGATAACCTTCATCACATAACTGTCTTATGCTGATGAGGTTGTGCTTCAACCCCTTGACATAAGCTATGAAAGTGGAGTGTTTTAGTTCTTATTTACTTTATTAAAAGATCTTGATTAAGTTTTGGTTTCAAAACTTAATGACATGTATATTTATATGTGTTTGTTTAAAGAGTAATTAACACAAGCAGTGAGAGTGCATAAAAACAAAACAAACATCCATATGACACAAGATGTATAGTAGTTCCCCTCAACTGGGTACATCTACTCTTCTACCCACTGGTAGGAATCCACTATGAGGTTGTTGATAAGGTGCCCTCACACCAGGTGAGCTGTTGATAAGGTGCTCTAACCAAACTGCAGGTTTTTGCTAAGGTGCCCTGTCACTGAGATTAACTTTTGAAGGGAGTTATAACCCTGTACAAGAGAGGAAGGAAAAAGAGTAATGAAAAACAGAAAATATAATGTTCTTCTCTGTATGAGAAGACTCTTGAAGATCCTGATATGGTGTTGAATGGATCTGAATATTATGTTGAAGAGCTCGCCCTGCCTGATATAGAAGGATGACAGTTCTGGAGGTCTCTCCTTTTGATTGTACACAGTTTCTTTCCTTTTGTGCAGTGATGATCCTGAGCAAGTAGTTGTGATTTGTGTCTTAGGATGTATGTAATCTGCAGGAAAGTGTTAGCAAAGAAAAGAATAGATTTTTGCTCTCTGTGTTTTGGTTGTGTGTGTACTTCATATCCTCATCTTTCTCCTTTTTCTTCTTCTTTTTATAATCTGAGGACCCTTGTCCTTAATTTGAATTCTTCTCCCGGGAAGAAGGAAAGAGCTTAGGTCTCCATCAATGATTTGACTCCTCGAGAAGATAACCTGCCGTTTCTGTTCATTAAAGCTGATCTGCAATGGCTATAGTATTTATTGATCTGCAACGACTAAGTTAAATATTATAAAGAAAGATAGCAAAATAAAATATTAGTCGAGCTCTGGCTAGAATTTGTCGAGCACTGAACGGCATTTGTCGAGCGCCTTTCTGAAGATTTGTCGAGCACCTTTTGATGTGCTGAGCAATTGTCTTCACTTGTCGACCACTGAGACTGGATGGATTGAGTTTGTCGAGTGCCGTTCAGAGAATGCCTGCCCGCTCCAATTGTTCTGACTGGATTCGTCGAGCGCCGTTCGCTATTTGTCGAACGTTGTTCTGATGAATATTTGTCGAGCGCTGTCTGGCTATTTGTCGAGCGCCGTTCGACATTTGTCGAACGTAGAGAACTTATATTATTTGCTTAAGTATACTCTCCGATTCGATCGCATCATATTTAATTTGTGTTAATTTAGATTGATCTAAATTATTAGATTTAACAAAAGGATGGATCCTAACTCAAATCAAAAGCTATGGTTCCAACAATCTCCCCCTATTTGAGTTGGGATCAAATCAAAACTAGTGACCTGGTAATCTTAAAATGGCTTTTAGAATTTTCAGTTGCAGCAGCTCATTTCTTGAAGTTAAAATTTTTAATTTCAGCCTATTTAAAAATTTTTAATTGCAGCAACCTTTATACAGATTTAAGTCTTGTTTGAGATTTGTGTTTCTCATTTTCTCTCTCACTTGGCTTCTCTGATGTTCTCCTTTTCTCTCTCACTTGGTTTTAGTTTTCAATTTTCTTCTGTAGACTCTTTAAATTATTTTATTTAAGCAACTCATTTGAGCTAGATTTGAGTTAATATGTTTTTAATATCTTGAATTGCTACAGCTATTAATGGATTTTAAGGAATGCTTTAGATTATAAAAACATTGCAGACATTTTCTTTCTCATAGAATCCTCTTATCAGAAGAGACTCACACTCAGTGCTATGATCAATACTGATCAATGCAACTACAGTAGAATGCTCAAACTGACTTGGAGAAGTCTGTAAGAATACAAAGTTGTCTTAACATAGTTTTTATGATGGAAACAATCCATGTAAATTTTAGATTTGCTGTTTGAATTGGGATGGAGTTTAATAGTGAGAAACTTATTAATTAGAAAACTTCTTTGAATTTTATTAGAGTTGAAAGGTTTAGCATATATTAGCCTTTTTATTTCATTAAAATATAAATTTGATTTTTTAAGAATTTGTTCAAACCTTTTGGCTTGCATTTTGAGATTTCTCCCATTAGTTGTGCTTGCCCTGAAAGATTTGTTTAAAATTTTTATTTCTGTTATTTCTTTTAAGATTTCTTTTTCAGAGATGGTTATTTTAAAATTAGATTTGAAAGTAATAGAGGTAGAGTTGGGAGTTAATTTTACCTCATTTACCTTTTCTGATTTAGCTTCTGCATCAGGGATTTGATGTGAACCACCATATATGGCCATCATGCAGAAATCTCTAGCTCTAAGTTCTTCTTCTTCTTCTTCTTCACTTAGGTTTGTTGATGGTTCTGCATCAAAAATACAATTAGTTGAAGAGATGAAAGAAGGTTTATTTACCATCCTGGAGAGGGAGGTCCAGATTCCTCTTGCAGAGGTGCAATCTTCAAGCTTTTGAAGAATGTCTTTTGACACTGACTGAGCCAAGATCTGCATGGCTTTGGCATCTGCTTCTGAGGATGGAGAAGGTTCTGTAGATGGGGAAGGTTCTTTATGTTTATCAGTCCGTCCATCATCAGTACCAGCTTTGAATTTATCTGGCTTCATTTTGCAAACACGGGCAGTGACATCAGTTTCTCTGTTGCCACGTTTTATTTCGGTAGTTTTCTTTGAAGAAGATATATCAGCGCCAACATAAATAGGCCCTGTCAAGATAGATTTGTAGATTTCTTCATCTATGGCATTCATATATAACTTAATTCTGACTTGCCATAAAGAAAAATTATCCAAATTAAGTATAGGTGGATCTGAAAACATAAATTTTACTTGAATCATTAAAAAAAACTTTTTAGAGCAAATTTAAGAACTAAGTTATCTTTGTGATTTCAGGTGTTAACCTGTGTGACAAATTAACTTCTCTATTACTGATTGAAACAGGAGTTTTTAATTGAAAGCATTAGATACTAGAAATTGAAATGGTAAAATCAACACCCTCTGATACCAATTGAAAGTGGAGTGTTTTAGTTCTTATTTACTTTATTAAAAGATCTTGATTAAGTTTTGGTTTCAAAACTTAATGACATGTATATTTATATGTGTTTGTTTAAAGAGTAATTAACACAAGCAGTGAGAGTGCATAAAAACAAAACAAACATCCAGATGACACAAGATGTATAGTAGTTCCCCTCAACTGGGTACATCTACTCTTCTACCCACTGGTAGGAATCCACTATGAGGTTGTTGATAAGGTGCCCTCACACCAGGTGAGCTATTGATAAGGTGCTCTAACCAAACTGCAGGTTTTTGCTAAGGTGCCCTGTCACCGAGATTAACTTTTGAAGGGAGTTATAACCCTGTACAAGAGAGGAAGGAAAAAGAGTAATGAAAAACAGAAAATATAATGTTCTTCTCTGTATGAGAAGACTCTTGAAGATCCTAATATGGTGTTGAATGGATCTGAATATTATGTTGAAGAGCTCCCCCTGTCTGATATAGAAGGATGACAGTTCTGGAGGTCTCTCCTTTTGATTGTACACAATTTCTTTCCTTTTGTGCAGTGATGATCCTGAGCAAGTAGTTGTGATTTGTGTCTCAGGATGTATGTAATATGCAGGAAAGTGTTAGCAAAGGAAAGAATAGATTTTTGCTCTCTGTGTTTCGGTTGTGTGTGTACTTCATATCCTCATCTTTCTCATTTTTCTTCTTCTTTTTATAATCTGAGGACCCTTGTCCTTAATTTGAATTCTTCTCTCGGGAAGAAGGAAAGCGCTTAGGTCTCCATCAATGATTTGACTCCTCGAGAAGATAACCTGCCGTTTCTGTTCATTAAAGCTGATCTGCAACGGCTATAGTATTTATTGAACTGCAACGGCTAAGTTAAATATTATAAAGAAAGATAGCAAAATAAAATATTAGTCGAGCTCTGGCTAGAATTTGTCGAGCACTGAACGGCATTTGTCGAGCGCCTTTCTGAAGATTTGTCGAGCGCCTTTTGATGTGCTGAGCAATTGTCTTCACTTGTCGACCGCTGAGACTGGCTGGATTGAGTTTGTCGAGTGCCGTTCAGAGAATGCCTGCCCGTTCCAATTGTTCTGACTGGATTCGTCGAGCGTCGTTCGCTATTTGTCGAACGCTGTTCTGATGAATATTTGTCGAGCGCTGTCTGGCTATTTGTCGAGCGCCGTTCGACATTTGTCGAACGTAGAGAACTTTAATTATTTGCTTAAGTATACTCTCCGATTCGATCGCATCATATTTAATTTGTGTTAATTTAGATTGATCTAAATTATTAGATTTAACAAAAGGATGGATCCTAACTCAAATCAAAAGCTATGGTTCCAACAAGCTACCTCTTTGAAGGTGACTGCTCCAACTTTGATCTGTCCATAACCTTTGGTTTGTCCACAGTTGGAGTCTCCAAAGATCACTTTGGGTCCAAGCTTTGCCTTGTAGTTGCTTAAGTTGGCCTTGTTCCCTATCATATGCTTTGAGCAACCACTATCCAAATACCATTGTTCTTTTATTTTTGGATAGCCCTGTACCTGCAAAACAGAAAACATTCTAGTTGTTCTTGACCCAAACTACCTTGGGTCCTTTTGTTTTTCCACAAAATTCTGAAAAGAAAGACATCTCAGGCTGATCCTTATAACCTCGTGGATGATATCTCCTTGGAGGAATTATCCACTCAGTAAAAGGATTTTTTGTATATTGATAATAAGAGTTCTTCAGATTCTCTGTATATTTTCCGTTTGATGAATTTGGGTGAATTTGTCGATTGCCGTTCGCCGAATGGACGTGATTTCGTCGAGCGTCGTTCGAATTATAACTATACTGAAATTCTGTCTTCAGAGTTCGTCGATCTCCGTTCGACGAAATGAATTGATTTTGTCGAGCTCCGTTCGACGAATTCTGCTGAATTCCTTTATTCTTAACAACCTTGCTTGAAATGTTTTTATCTACTTCTACTGCCTCTTTTCCCTTGGCAGAAATGTATTTTACTGGCGTAGATAAGATGTTTTTCTTAATCAGATGTGGCTCACTTGATGATGCACCCAAGCCCAATTTGCCACTAAGTCTGGCATTCACTGTGCTTGTGATGTCCATCAGTTTGATACTTCTCCCATTGAGGGATTCTTCAAACTTCTTAGCTTCAGACAACTTGTTCTCAATGAGAACAATGTGTTCTCCGGAGGCAGCAAAATCTTTCTTAAGATTTGCATTTTCTTCACTTAGTTGGTTCATGTCAACCAACATATTTCTAAGGGAAATTATTTCCTTCTCAGATTTACTTAAATCTAAACAAAGACTTTTAAAATCATTTTTAAAATCATTTAAATTAAAATCAAAGTTAGATATTACTTGATCAGCATCACTTTCAGATTCTGATTCATCTGAATTGTTTGTTGATGCATTGATTGCCATCATGCAGAAACTTCTTTCATCTGCATCATCTTCATCATCACTGGAGCTGGATGATAATGCATTTTCTGACTCACTGCTTGAGTCATATATAGCCATCAAGAAATTATCCTTGTTATTTGATTCAATTTCATCTTCAGATGAGCTGGATGAAGACTCTGACTCTTCTGCAGAACCTTCAACCATGTTGTTGAGGGTATTCCAGATATCCCTGGCTGAGGTGCAGACCACAACCTTTTGAAATAGTTCATCAGATATTGTCTGTGCCAATATATTCATTGTTTTGGCATCTGCACTTCTTTGCTTCTTCTGAGCATCTGTCCACTCAGGAGGTGGAACAACATTATTTGTTATTGTGGTTTCAGCACTTGTTGTTGCCGTAGGTGTAGGAGGTCCTGTCAAAATCACATTAAAAATATCTTTATCAATAGAGTTCATATATAACCTGATCCTTGCCTTCCATAATGCAAACTTATTTAGATTGCACATAGGAGGTCTTGTGCTTGAGTATTCTTTGTTCTGTGCCATGGATTTTTAGGAAAAAAAAATAAAAGTCTAGAATAAATTAAGATCTAATTGATCTTTGGATTCAGGTGTTAGCCTGTAAAGAATCAACCAACCTCTGATACCAATTGAAAGGCCTCTGATATCAGTTGAAAGTAATCTCTGATATCAAAGGAATGAGAGGTTAGATCTTAAAGTCCCTCTAGAGGGGGGGGGGGTGAACAAAGTATTAAAAGATTTTTACTTATTTTTATAGCGGAGTTAAAATAGTGATATATATATATGTGTATTGAGTGAGTGATAAAAACAAACACAAAGAGATCACACAGCACAGTACAGAAAAATAACCATAATCACAGAGGACATAAGGATTTTATAGTAGTTCCCCAATAAACCTGGGTACGTCTACTCTTCTACCACCCTTGGTAGAATTCCACTAGGTTTTTGATCAGGTGCCCTATCACCAATGGGGTTTTGATCAGGTGCCCAAAACACCAACTGAGCTTTTGATCAGGTGCTCTAACCAAACTACAGGTTTTTGTTCAGGTGCCCTGCCACCAAGGGGTTAACTTTTGAAGGGAGTTATAACCCTGTACAAGATGGGATAAAGAGGGTTAAGATGTTCTTCTCTGTCAATAATCTGAGAGAAGACTAGTGGAATGTGTTGATGTAAAACTCCCCCTGTTTGATAGAAAATAGTTGACAGTTGAGGATGAAGCTTTCTCTTGAATGTAGATCTTCCTTGATAGCTGATGAATCTAAGAGACCAAGATTTCTCAGATTATTTTTTGCTCTTGAAGATCTTGAAACTTGCAGCAGGATACTGAGAGAATAGTGTTGATGTTCTCAAAGATTGAGAGAGCTGCTGCTTGAGGAAGATGAAGATCTAAAAACTATTTTGGCTTTCTGTATTTCTCTCCTTTTCCCGACCCTTTCTTCATCCTCTATTTCTATCTTGCTGTTATCTGTAATACTACTGTATATCCTTCTTCTTCTTCATTCCTTTGATAATATATCTCTGATTTGAAATTCAAATCCTCTGAATAAGGAATAGAATAATCAGGAGGATAATTTCTTGGAACTGCAAGCCAATATTTAATTCCTTTTCCTTTTTAATTACTGTATCCTTTTCCGCCAAACGGCTATTTTCTCGGGAAGAGAATGGAAAGGAATAAAATAAAAAGGAAAGATAATATCCTTGACTTATCTGGAGGAATAGAGCCGTTGCTGATGATCTGAGTTTGGAGAATTGAATAAAATTGATCTGTCAGAAATAAATAAGCTGAATAGAAATTTTCGTCGACCTGAGAGCTGAGTTTGTCGAACTGAATGTTGGATTTCGTCGAACTGAACTTATGTTGCTGAATCATTGAACGCAGACTAGAATTTGTCGAGCTCAAGTTGGAGTTCATCGAACTAAAGAATAAACTACTAAATCTGGCTGGAAGAATTCAATTAGTCGAGTTGAGATGATATTTCGTTGACCGCCGAGACTTGGCAAATTCGTCAACCGCTGGACTGAGCCAATTCGTCGACCGCTGAGACTGAGCCAATTCATCGACCGCCTAGACTGAGCCAATTCGTCGACCTCTGAGACTGAGCCAATTCGTCGACCGCTGAGACTGAGCAAATTCGTCGACCGCTGAGACTGAGCCAATTCGTCGACCGCTGAGACAGAGCCAATTCGTCGATCGCTGAGACTGAGCAGGTTCATCGACCACTAAGACTGAGCAAGTTCGTCGAATGCAGAATAGAGTTCGTTGAACGTAGAACCTTGGCAAGTTCGTCGAACTGGAGCATGCCGTTCGTCGAACACAGTATGCATTTCGTCGAACGCATAAACTTAACTTTTCCTTAAGTTTTAGCTAACTTAACAGCCTAAAACCTTGACCCTTTAGACTATACATTGGGGTCAACTTAGTCCTAGTCAACATAAAGTGATCCTAGCCCAAATCAGTAATAGGGTTGTTCCAACACAATGGAAGTTGCACGGGAAGTTCTTGTGGAGTTACCTGTTTCTCCAGGTGCTCCAGGTATTTCTAGCTCAGGATCATGTGCTTCGGGTTCTGGAAGCAGGGGGAATGAGGCTCCATGTTTACCTGAGAGGAGAGCTAGTCCAGAAGATGTAGTGGAAGAGGTGGTTCAAGGTCAATCTCTGAGGAGGTCCAAGAGGACCATTATTCCACCTGATCGGTATACGGGCGGGAACTTGGTGAGCTTTGTCTCATTTTCTTTGCAGTTCCCCTGGATGAGAGAGAGCCATCTTGTTATGAAAATGCCGTTGGAGTCAAGGAGTGGGAAGGAGCCTTGGATGAAGAGATGGCTGCCCTCAGGAAGAATGAGACTTGGGACTTGGTGCCTAAGGTTGAGGGTGTTACTCCGGTGACTTGCAAGTGGGTTTTCAAACTGAAGAAGATGGCTGATGGAAGTATTGAGCAGTACAAGGCTCGCCTTGTAGCTCAAGGTTTCTCTCAGAAGTTTGGGGATGATTATGAAGAAACATTTAGCCCCGTTGCCAAGATGACTTCGATCAAGGGTGGAAGATTTGGCAACTCGACGTGAAGAACGCTTTCTTATATGGCGATATTGACAAGGATATCTTAATGGATCAGCCACCTGGTTATGTATTCGAAGAGCACCCAAGATATGTTTGCAAGCTCAAGAAGGCTCTTTACGGCTTGAAGCAAGCGCCTCGGGCGTGGTATGGGAAGATCACAGAATACCTCCAGTTCTGCGGATACTTTGCTTCTGATTCAGATTCGAGCTTATTTTCGTAAAGAAGATGGGGGAGCTTCAGGTCTTGGTGTTGCTGTACGTTGACGATATAATCGTTACGGGGAATTCTGAGATGGAGGTAGCTAGGCTTCGTACTGAGCTAGATATCAGATTCGAGATGAAGGATTTGGGCGAGCTCCACCATTTCCTTGGGCTCGAAGTGGAGAGGAAAGAGAGCGGGATGCTTGTTTCCCAAAAGGGCTATGCGGATCGAATCATGAAGAGATTCGGCATGGAAGGGGGGAAGAGCAGCTCTACTCCACTGGAGGTTGGAGTTCATCTTCGTCGAAATGAAGGGAAGGTTCTTACCGATCCTTTGGTGTTCCGGGCTTTGGAGGGAAGCTTGAAATACTTGACAATCACAAGGCCAGATATTGCTTATGCAGTTGGCAGGGTGAGTTGGTTTATGGAAGAGCCTCGGAAACCTCATCTTGTAGCGGCTAGGAGTATATTGAAGTATGTCAAATCCACCTCGGATTTGGGTCTTTTCTATGGGAGAGATTCAGGCTTTTGCTTGCACGGGTACATGGATGTTGATTATGGAGGAGATTCGGATGATCGGAGATCAACGTCTGGGTATGTCTTTATGACAGGCTCTACAGCTATATCATGGTGCAGCATGAAGCAGGATTCTGTGTCTGTCTCTACCACGAAAGCGGAGTACAAAACTTCGGCTTTGGCGGCTCAAGAAGCTATCTGTCTTAGGAGGCTTGTGGAGGACATTCATAGGGAGGTGGGAGGTCCTACTCTGCTACGTGGTGACAACGAGAGTGCTCTCAAACTAGTGAACAATCCAGTTTGTCACGTGCGTACGAAGCACATAGAGATTCATCATAATTTCATTCGTGAGAAGGTGTTGGAGGGATCTCTGATTGTGGAGCTTGTGCAGAGCAAGGAGAGCATTGCTGACATATTTACTAAGCCGCTGGCGAAGGGACCTTTTGGTGGGTTGCGGAGTTTGCTTGGGATGACTTCCACTTCCCACTTTAAGGGGTAGTGTTAAATTTTTGAAGTGGAAGTGGATTTGAGCTGGGCGGTCTGCGTATTGGAGACTGCAGAGACCACGCGGTCTGCGTTGGTTCTCTGG
Organism: Dactylorhiza incarnata; assembly: GCA_033032865.1. NCBI lineage: Eukaryota > Viridiplantae > Streptophyta > Magnoliopsida > Asparagales > Orchidaceae > Dactylorhiza > Dactylorhiza incarnata. Next base: position 730,167 of record JAWHQI010000525.1, on the reverse strand, counting down.
TTGGTTTTGTCTCAGTGGTTTGTTCTGAGCGGTCTGATCTGGGAGACCACCTCTTCTGGGCGGCTTGCGCGGGTTGGTCTGGCGACTTGTCCTAAGTCGGCCAGATGTTCTTGGTGTCTTCTTTGGAAGAAGACCGAGCGGTCTGCTTATTGAAACCGCAGTGACTGGGCAGTTTGGTTGTAACCACAAGGTTTAATAAAGGAGATGTAAGCTATGCCGAGCTCGGGCGGTCTACTTTGCGAGACTGCTCGTGATCTGATGGGCGGTTATTGTATCCCGGTTGCGCGGCGACGACATCCGTCTGTCCTCCTATAAATAGGGGTGCAGGGCCCGTCATTCATAACGAGAACTGTAAGAACCAAAGTTGGCTTGATTGTGCTGGTCTCTCTTTGAGGTCGTGCGGTCTGAGATCTTTGTCTGACCGTTTTCTGTGTTCACAGGTTAGCGGCTTGCAGCTCGCGGTCAGCTTTGTTGGACATGTGTGTCACATCCCTTTGTTTGAGAATAACAAATCCCACATTGTATTTGATCTTGCTTGTTGTGTGTTTATAGTGTGCAGGAACTATAAGTGCAATACTCCACAGGTAGAAAGCAGCTGAATTCTAAAATCTGGAAGAATGCGCTATCGCCAGCGCTAGCGCTACCGCCAGGTGCTAGCTCAGGTTCCGTTCGACGAACTTCGAGCTGCGTTCGACGAAATTTCCGTTCGATGAAACTTTCGTTCGACAAAAAGTTCCGTTCGACGAACTTCGAGCTTCGTTCGACGAACTTCGAGCTCCGTTCGACGAAAATTTCGTTCGACGAAAGTTTGTTCTGCCACGCCGCCGACGGTTTCGCGAACACTACCGCCAGTGCTAGCGCTACCGCCAGGCGCTATCTCAAGTTCGTGCACAGCGCCACGCCCCCGACGGTTTCGCAACCGCTCCAAACGAACGATACCACAGGCGCTAGGAGCTACCGCAGGCGCTAGCGAGAAGTTCTATATATTGGAGCTTTGCTTCTCGTTTTGGCAAATCCATCCCAGAGAGGTTGCTTGTGCCATAATTCCAGTGCTGTTATGCTGCCGAAGATGGATCTCCCACAAAAAGCTTAAGGAGAATTCTGGAGGAGGACTACGTCACGCTACATCCGAAGGATGATCGCTTCGACCTCGCTCATACTACAGTGATCCTTCATCTCCAACTTCAGAAGATCTGATATAGGGAGTTTTTATTATTGTTATCATTATTTTCATTCCATACTTTTTGTAACCATTTAGAGAATTCGCCTTGTGTTGGCGACTAGGTCTGGGTAGGACTTAGGGGGGAATTCGCCATGTGTTGGCGACTAGGTCTAGGTGATTAGATCTAGGGGTGCTCGAGGCCATATCCGGGGAAGGATTGGCTAGAGCGGCTTGAGGCCTTATCCGAGGAAGGATAGGCTAAAGCTTGTTGTATCGGTCGGCGCCCTTAGGGGGGGGGGTGAATAAGGGTTTTCAAAAACTTTAGATTATATTTATAAAAACTTTGGAATATTGCAAGATTAATAAAGAGACATCAAGTAAAACAATAATAAAGAGATATGTTTATTAATATACAATAATGTTTTACAAAACTTGATTTCTATGACGCTAGAAATCGGGGGCGACTAATAAAAATTCTTTTTCGTTTTCTATACCGACTCGTATCCCCACGAACCGGTTGGCTTTAGCCGATCTCTCCCCAGATACGACCTCAAGACGCTCTAGCCAATCTATCCCCAGAAAGGCCTCGAGCACACCCTAGACTTAGCCTAGATCTAGTCGCCAACACGAGGCGAATTTCAGCCCTAAGTCCTACCCCAGACCTAGTCGCCAACACGAGGCGATTTCACTACCGTTTACAAAGAAAGACAAATAAAATAATAAAAACTTCCCTTAAGATGAACTTCTGAATATGGAGGCGAAGATCCGCTGTAGAATCAGCGTTTGTCGAAGAGGACTTCGTTTGGCTTCGGCTTGATGGAATCCTCCTTCAGAAGTTGGTAGAGCTTTGCCGGGACCTCAAATTTTGGCCAAGATAGGCCTCTGGAATTCTAGTACTCTCTCTCTGAGGTGTATGCAATTGGTGTACGAAAACAAGAGGAGAGGGGGTCCTTTTATAGCCCAAGCGCTACCGCCGGCGCTAGCCCGGATTAAGAAACAATTTGCGCGGTAGAATCTTCCATCCGCGGCAACCTATTGCTCCATGCCTCTTGTGATCCATGCTACTGCCAGCGCTAGTAGCTACCGCCGGCGCTATCCCTGATTAAGAAACTTCTTGCGCGGCAGGATCTCCAATCCGCGGCAACGAGGCTTTCATTCCTTCTGTGTTCACCGATACCGCCGGCGTTATCCGCTACCGCCAGGTGTTAGCGCCTTCCATAATAGCTCCCGGAAACGCGCTCATCAACGCTAGCGCCCGGCGCTAGTTGCTACCGCCGACGCTAGTGAGCCTATTCGAATTTTGGCCTCAATTTTGGGGGCAGTCATCATGTGTACTCCTTGAGTCATGTGGACCTAGTAAACCTGCACACTTGAACACACAAGATCAAATACACATAGGATTTGTTATTCTCAAACCTAGGATATGCGGAAGACCATGTTCCAACAAACTCCCCCTTTTGATAATAACAAATCCATTAATGATAAATCAAAGCATTAATAAATAAGCATGATGAAACTCTACTTGTGTGTGTGTGAGAGTGATGACTTAGGATAATTATTGATTTTAGCATTTAGAATTGCTCCCCCTAAATATATGCCCCCCCTATGTGAATGCTCCCCTAATATGTATGCTATCAACTTAATCAATCATGTTGGGTTTGCATTTTGATAGCGGATTATATATTTATCATGTTAGTTCTCCCCCTTTGTTATTAGCAAAAGTGGGTAGGGAAACAAAGCGCTAAAAAATGTGTAAATAAAAGAGGAGGCATGATCGAGCTTTTGAAGTAAATGATAAGGAGTTTTAGATTTGTCTTTCATTGAAAATGATCAGAGTTATGACTTATTTTATCCCTTTTGTTTGTAGTTCTTCCTCTTTTATATATCAGAGTTTTAGCAAAAAAAATGATTTCCCCTTTAAATAAGAGTTTTAAACCTAAAAACAATCATGATTTCCAAGTAACCAATCTACCCAGACAATACGTCAACACCCTAGCCCCGTACTAAGTGACGGATGGGCATGAGGAGCTGCAAACATGCCGTAGGTTGGGGTGTTAATCCCATATGCAAACACTAGACAAAAAACTTAACCTAGCACTCTTTCTCCCCAGTTCCTCGCAAGGCCCCACTGGAACCCTCCCCGGTTAAGGACAAGACATGACTAGAGATAAGGTTATCTAATGTCTACAACCCTACGCCCCCCGCTATGGTGAGAAATGAAGTCATGGATAACAATTATTGGAATCTAATGGGAAATATCATAGCATATGGGTTTATATTTTTATTTGAATTTTTGAAATAAAACTCACATAGCTATATTGAAATTCATGAATGAATCAGAGTTTGAGTATTGCGGAAGATTTCGAAAAAGAAACATCATAATACTAAATAAGAGTTTAAGTTAAAAAAGAGATGTTTTATAAGCAATATTTCACTTGTTGGAGGAGTGTTTAGAATAGAAATAGATCAGAGTTATAAGCAAAAAAAATTCAACCAATATAAAGTTTACCAAGCAAGTCTACCACTTGTTGCAAGAAAGGAATTTGAAGATTCAAGTGATGATGCACACAAGACGAAAGATTTTAAATAAGTATTAAAGTGCAAGGTAAAACAATTATATGGTTATGATGCGGAAGACATATAGAAGTACAAAAAACATCTTATGGTAATCAATGATGGTTCATAAAAAGATATATGAGTTCAATTTCAAAAAGAAGATGTTTTTGTAAATCATTTTGCATTTAAAATTTTTGTTTTGACAATACAGTAACCAAGCATGAAATAATCTTATCAAAAAGAGATTACTACAATGTTACTTTAATTCACAATTTCAAAACATACCAAACATTATAGAAAGCATGCTAGGTTATCTAGTGCATTTCATAAATAAAGAGTAGTATAGAATTAGCATTAGGATCCAATACTCATGAGAAGAAGTGTTATGGAAGATAATGATGTGCATAAAAGTGTATTTTAAATAGAGTAAACAAATGTTTTAATCAAAAATACAAGTAATATGTAAAGTAAAGAGCACAATAAAACACAAATAATTTTACTTCCACTCACTTCAATGCACAAAGAAAAATGTACAACTACCAAGGTGCTCTGCACACACAATGCTTATCAATACTTATCAGGGTGCAAAGTAGTGCTTGAGGGATCACATATTTTATTTTGAATTTTGAGACTTGTGATCCGGTGTACTTTACGAGAAAGTGGTTTTTCTTATTTTTGAAAGAAAGAGTTGATTTGCACAAGACACTTTATCATTCTTTCCAAGGTGCTCAACCTCACAATGCTCATTAAGACTTATCAGGAGGTTCAAGTAGTGCTTGGTGGAGTTATCTTTGTCACTTTATTTTATGATTTTGTTTTGTACAAAGTTCTCCGAATACACTTGTTTTGCAAACCAATATAGTTTATGAAAAAGATAACCACTTTTCTTAACTTTTAAAAGTGCAAATAAAGGTTGTGCAGGTAAGATACTTGTGCAATTTTAATTCATTGTACTATTACAAAACATACACAAACATTCTTAGATTAAACACATAAGTAGACAATGCCAAAATAAGTGAGTGAATTGCGATCATTATCAAACATAAAACATTACTCATATTTAGAGGCATGCTACGCATAGTTCTACACAACTTTTTCAATATAATTTATGCACATATTAATAGATGTATCAAAGCATGATGAAGACAATGTTCAAAGTAGTTTGAAAAGATAAATTGCAACATTATAGAAGTTTTGAATAATAGATTAACTCATGCTTGATTTTTACAGTAAAGTCCATACAGATATTTTTGAAAAATAATTTTTATTTAAAGTTTGAACTTATAAAATTGATCTTGGACTTCCTGAGGGCCATCTTGTGAGAGGTTCGCCCGGTACTAGGTGATATGATGGGATGATAGCCCAAATCACCCTTTCACAAGATACATAGAAAAGTTAAGTTCAGAAGAATAATTTTGATACTTGTTTTTTTATTGTTTTATATTTTTGTAGTTAATTTTTGCAAATAAAAGCATATTTTTGTAATTTTTGCTTTTGTAATTTTTATATTTGATTTTTGCATAATGATGAACTTTAAATAAAGGAAACAACACAAGCGAAAAAACAAAACACATTTTTTGTAATTTGGTTTTTGTAGTTTTGTATTTGATTTTTCAAAAAATAAAGAAACACAGAAGTGCAAAACTAAGTAGAAAATATAGATTTATATATTTTAAGGGATTTTTAGAAATTTTAAAAAATACAGAAAAATGAACCTCGACGCTAGCGCCGGCGCTAGCCCTAGCGCGGGAAACAGTAAGTGATTTTTTAGGGTTTTGAAAATTTTGATGCTTGAACTTGATTAGGTGTCCCAATAGTAGTTCCATGCTGAAGTTGCAGATTTTTAGGAGATGTTTTGGATGGTCCAAATTGCATGAAACGTTAGCGATTTCTTATATACTTGACAAAATAATCATTGCATGAGATATATTTACCTATGTTATCATTTTGACTTTTCTAAAGACTTGTGCTTATAACTTGAAAAAAAATAGGAAATGAAAACCCAAGATATCATGTTTGAACAAATCAAATATGCATGATTTTAGAGATTAACAATAATGTTCATGCACAATCATACTATGGATAAGCCCTAGATGAGAATACCCAGCCTGTATATCTTGGTAAACAAATAAAGCCTAACATAGACACAAATATTCTTTAGGTGGCAATGTTAGAATAATAAATTTGAGATTAATGTTATACCAAGTTTTGATTGTGTTTCAACTTAGAGACCTAGAATGGAATGACAATTCTATTTGATTTGATATCAAAATGATTCAAAGGTCTAAACTAGAAATAAATCACAATACACACATAATATACCAACCATAGTAAGCAATTATAATACCAATTGTCATTATATAAAATGTGATAGATGATTCTTGATATGAATTATGATTTTAGAAAGTTTTAGCAAAAGATATCAATAGATCATGGTGGTGCGTATGACATCAATATTTATGACAATTAATCTTTCAATATGTCTTATGTGTTTTTCTTTTTAATTTAGATAAGTATCTCATAGCAAATTCAGAATTTTATCCACTTGTTGGTGAAGGCTAAAAATCTAATAACCGGATTTAATTTGAAATATCTTATAACAAATTTAGAGTTTGATTCAAATGGATAATATAAGATATTTAGAAGTAATGAATATAATAATAAAAGATAGGTCATCAAAATATGATTTTGAATTTTGATCAATTTGATTTTATAAACATATTGATCTTGTAAGAGATAAGATCATATTTTCAAAATTGTATAGGATGACCATGACATGATAGTTCAAAAGAAATAAGAAAAATAAGAAAAATTAAAAGACATGAAAGCATATCATGAAGTAGAAATTTGTGTATTCATTTTAATTGATTTCTACTTCATGCAAATGATGGGATATTAATGAATAAGAGATTTAGGTATCCAAAGAGGACCGGGTGTGACGGTTCATTTGGGTACCCAAATACATCGTATTTTCTTTTGGGGAGATATGATTGAATGGGCCCTTTTGATTTGAGTTTGTGTTTCATCTTTAACTTTTGGCCGCCATTCAAACATTGGTTTAATATTATTCTTATTTATCAAATTTCCATTATGATTTTCTTTCCTTTGAAGATTATAATTTAAATTATTGTTTATAGAAAATTTGTGTAATTTCAATTTTAAGTTGGGAGAAACATGATTTTGTAAATAATGATGATTTGGTTTTTGATATGAAAAATCATTTTGTTTCTTATTCCCATTATTAGATTTAGTTAAGATATTTGTATTCAACTTGCTTTTAGATATTGCTTGATTTTCTAAATTTGTATGTTTTGAATTTGTATTTATAATTTTCATAAGCAAGTTGATTTTTGATTTTAATTCATCATTCTTTATCTTTAGATTATGCCTAGCTTTATTATAAGCTGTTGCGCTATTTTTAAGAGTGGAGACAATAGAGTCGATATGATTTTGATACTCATTTCTAAACTCATCAAATGTTTCATCCATCTCTTTTATCTCAATTTCATAGTCCTTACACTTAGCACAATTAATTTTTAAAGATGAATTTTCTAAACATAATTTTTCATTTTGTTCTCTTATAAAAATAATTTCTTTTTCAAGTTTCTTGTGCTTTTCTTTTAATTCATTATATATTCTACACAAGTTGTGGTGTTTTCTACTAAGGAGCAATGTGTAGAACTAGATAAATTTGATTCTTCATTAATTTTTGCCTTTAAATTTTTATTTTCTAAGCGCAAATGTTTATTAGCATTTTTTAATTTCTTAATTTTGCGCTTAGTATTTTGTAACAATTGTAATGAAGAGATAGAAGTACAAAAGATAGAATTTGATTTCCTTACATTGCTTTTGGATGAGGGAGGATTTGAACATATTGTTCCTTTGTCTTCTTCTTGGCATTCCTCTTCCAAAAGTAAGATTTCTTCTTCTTTTTCTCTTGGTGTATTGTTCTCCTTTTCTATTTCAATATTCTCCATGGCTTTGCTCCGAGAGAGATCTTCTTGAATGATAATGGATGCTCGTACGTTCTTTTCCTCCTGTGTTTGTTCCACACCTGCGAGAGGAAGATCATACATTTCTTCAAGAAATTTCCATACTTTATAAGCACTAGAAAAGCAATACACAAATTTGAAAACTTCATTTGAGAGACCACAAAATAGATAATGTTTAGCTTTTGCATTTAAATGAAATTCCTTTTTATTTGATTCATCCACACGTCTTATTATTGCTAAGTTCCATACTTCGATATCTAAAGTTTTAATAAATTTTTCCATTAAAATTTTCTATCCTTTATAATTTGTTCCTTCAAATAAAGGTGGTGCAAGTGATTTTTCCTCTTCACAAAAATCTCCCCCACTAGTAGAAGCGAGATCATGAGACGCCATTATTCCCGGTTGTTAAGCCGATTGGAATAAAACCGCTCTGATACCACTTGTTGGATCAGTCGGCGCCCTTAGAGGGGGGGGGGGGTGAATAAGGGTTTTCAAAAACTTTAGATTATATTTATAAAAACTTTGGAATATTGCAAGATTAATAAAGAGACATCAAGTAAAATAATAATAAAGAGATATGCTTTATTAATATCAAATAATGTTTTACAAAACTTGATTTCTATGATGCTAAAAATCGGGGGCGACTAATAAAAATTCTTTTTCGTTTTCTATACCGACTCGTATCCCCACGAACCGGTTGGCTTTAGCCGATCTCTCCCCAGATACGGCCTCAAGCCGCTCTAGCCAATCTATCCCCAGAAAGGCCTCGAGCACCCCCTAGACCTAGCCTAGATCTAGTCGCCAACACGAGGCGAATTTCAGCCCTAAGTCCTACCCCAGACCTAGTCGCCAACACGAGGTGATTTCACTACCGTTTACAAAGAAAGACAAATAAAATAATAAAAACTTCCCTTAAGATTAACTTCTGAATATGGAGGCAAAGATCCACTATAGAATCAGCGTTTGTCGAAGCGGAGTTCGTTTGGCTTCGGCGTGATGGAATCCTCCTTCAGAAGTTGGCAGAGCTTCGCCGGGACCTCAAATTTCAGCCAAGATAGGCCTCTGGAATTCTAGTACTCTCTCTGAGGTGTATGCAATTGGTGCACGAAAACAAGAGGAGAGGGGGTCCTTTTATAGCCCAAGCGCTACCGCCGGCGCTAGCCCGGATTAAGAAACAATTTGCGCGGCAGAATCTTCCATCCGCGGCAACCTATTGCTCCATGCCTCTTATGCTCCATGCTACATCCAGCACTAGTAGCTACCGCCGGCGCTATCCTTGATTAAGAAACTTCTTGCGCGGCAGGATCTCCAATCCGCGGCAACGAGGCTTTCATTCCTTCTGTGTTCACCGATACCGCCAGCGTTATCCGCTACCGCCAGGCGTTAGTGCCTTCCATAACAGCTCCCGGAAACGCACTCATCAACGCTAGCGCCCGGCGCTAGTTGCTACCGCCGGCGCTAGTTGCTACCGCCGGCGCTAGTGAGCCTCTTCGAATTTTGGCGTCAATTTTGGGGGCAGTCATCAAGTGTACTCCTTGAGTCATTTGGACCTAGTAAACCTGCACACTTGAACACACAAGATCAAATACACATAGGAATTGTTATTCTCAAACCTAGGAGATGCGGAAGACCATGTTACAACAGAGCCAACCGGTTTGTGGGGATACAAGTCGGTATAGAAAAGGAAAAATTGTATTACTTTATTCGCCTCCGATTTCAAGCGATATTGAAATCAAATTTTGTAAACACCTTTTTCATATAATATAATCATGTCTTTTTTTGTGTTTACTTGATTTCTATCCTTTGGCGTTATCTCTAAAATATTGGTTACAAAGTTTTTAAATTCAAATTACTTTATCTAAATTGTTTATTTCAATCTCTTAATCATAAAACAATTTAGTACTTATTTCTAAACTTGAAAATTATGATATTCTCACAAATTAGCTAAATTGTCATTTTGCCTTTTTCATATTATAAAACAATTTAGTAATTTTCATAAAATTAAAAGAACAAATTTTTATTCCCTTATTCACCCCCCCCCCCTCTAAGGGCGCCGTAAGATCCAACAAGTGGTATTAGAGCAAGGTTATTCCAAACGGTTTAAAAACCAGGAATAATGGCGTCTCATGATCTCGCTTCTACTAGTGGGGGAAACTTTCTTATAAATGAAAAATCTTTAGCACCACCTTTATTTGAAGGCAAAATTATAATGGGTGGAAATTTCTTATGGAAAAATTTCTTAAATCTTTGGATATTGAAGTATGGAATATTACAATTAAAATGCCCCCAAGTATTCTTAATAAAAATGAAATGTTTTTAAATGCCAAATCAATGAATAGTCTATATTGTGCATTAGATCAAAATATTTTCAAACTTATTTATACATTTCCTACTGCTTATGAAGTTTGGAAATTTCTTGAGAATTCTTATAGTCTTCCTTCCACAGATGATGAACAAGAGGAATTCCTTATGGATCCAAGAGAAGAAATCGATGAGGACTCATGCTTCGAGAAAGAAGAATACAACGTCACAATGTTGGACTCATTTGTTGCAACACATCAAGCAAAAGAGAAGACCGAAATTCAACTATGGAAGAGGAATGCGATGAAGATGTCAAAGGAACCCTTGGTTCAAATCTTGCCTCATCCCATAGCAATGTAATAAAATAAAAAACTTCTCTTTTTGTAACAAATTCTATTTCTACTTCTCGTATGCTTAAAATTGCTAAACGTAAAATTTTAAAGTTAAAAATTGCTAATTCCAAATTACGTTTAGAAAATAAATCTTTAAAAGCAAACGATAATGTAGAATCAAATATTGATGTGTTAAATACTCTCTCTTGCTCTTTAGTTAAAATTCCTACTCCATGTTTGAATTACAATATATTAAAAGAAAAATTCAAGGAAATTGAAAAAGGGCTCTTAGTTTCTAAAAAGCATAATGAAAAATTGATAATCGAAAATGATACTTTAACTTGTAAGTTAAGACAATTAAAATCTTTTGTTGAAAAATTTCAAATGTCAAGTAATGACTTTCATCATAAGATTTTGAATCACAAGGATAAATTAACTTACAAAATCATTTCTAAAAGGGATCATTTTCATACATCAACTCAAAAGGAGTTTAGTTTCAAAAAGAATTATGACCCTCACAAAATTCTTAAGAGTCACTATTATAAGTCTCAATATATTTTCAATCATAACTCAAATTTAAAAACTCCTTTACATGAAAATCAAAGTACAAAATATTATCCTTCATATTATAAGAGTATGTCTATAAGAAAGAGTGGAAATGAAAATCATCAAAATAATAATCAATCATTTAAAACATATTGTAACCCACTCTTTCAACATTCAATTCTAAGGAAAGACAATCACTCTTATAAACTTTTAAAGAATCAATATAATAAAATTCATTATGATTATCAACATCAATGTATTTTGAAAAATAATTTGAATAAACTTAAATCCAAAATGAATTATTTATCAAACAACTATCATCCCAAAAAGATGTCAAATAATCATAATATGAATTTAAAAGATAAACAACCAAAGTATGAATGGAGGCCCAAAATTAAAAACAAAACACTAACTCCACTTATAAAGGCCCATTCATCACTATCTCTCCAAAAGCCTACACGATGTTTTGGGTACCCAAAGGAACCATCACACTTGGTCCCCTTTGGATACCTAATCTCTCATTCACTAGGAATCATCGTATTGCATGAAGTAGAAATAAATTAAAAATGAAATATCATTACTCCACTTCATGATATGCTTATTTGCTTTTTCTTTTGTTTGTTTTCTTATTTTTGAGCCAACACGCTAAGGTCACTTAGATATATTATGAAATATGACTTTTACATTTTAAGCCTAATATTTATCAAATCAAAATTGAATTAAATTGAACATAAAGTCATAATTTTTTTGTGATCTATCTTTCCTTTTTCCTATGTTTCATCCTTTTTAGATCCATTGTGTATAAATGTCTTATATTATCATTATAAATTGAATGATAAATTTGCTAAATGATATTATCAAGACTAATGGAATTACTTTCAAAATTGGATTTAAATGGACTTTTAAAGGGCTTAAACTAAAAATTAAAATGCGCAACATTTTTGATTCTTTTCTATTTTTATTTGCTGCATATGATAGCAATTATAATGAAGAATATTTTCTAGAAAAATTGAAAACAAAAATTCATCTAAACGCATGCTTAATCCTTCGGGCGAGTTTACGATCAAAACTTCAAACAACCATATCTTTTGATCCACTCGTCTGATTTTCGCATTTAACATATTATCGGAAAGAGCACAGAAATCTCCATCCACCGGCGAACTAGGCTTGCCCGTTTGAGTTCGTTTGGTGCTGTCAATTTCCCCAATTTCAACTCCATTTAAAAAAAAACTATCTTAGTTTGCTTGATTTGGAAATTTCTGTGTTTATGGATTTTTCATCACATGATATCCTTTGTATATTGTGTGTAATGGGTGTCACCATTGTTTGCATGTTATTTAGACCTTAGAATCGTCATGTATCATTAAGTTCAAATCAAAAGTTTAATCATTTCATTCTAGGTCTAAAGAAAATTAATTTGAAAACTTCTCATATTATATGCTACATTATCTCCATTAATCTTATGTAATAATATTGCATTCAAACTCATCATCCTAGCATCACCTCTTATTTTATGCTTAAATTTATATGCTAGGTATAACATGTACAATGTTATTTAAAATTGATGATAACTATGTGATTTGAAATTATATAGAATACTAAAATTCTAACAAACACATAGTTTATGGATTAATCATTAGAATATATATGAATATTGTTTTCTTTACATTAGTTGGTGTATGGATATGCTTTGATTTTGATTGCGTGTATCTCACATATATATAGATTCTAGAATCAACTTAGGAATAATAAAGATACATCAAACTTAATCACCACTCTATTCTAGATCTATAATTTGAAATTCTATTTTGGAATACATGCAATATTAATATTAATCTTATGACATGACATTAAACCCAAAACTCATCATACTAGCTTTATCACTTATTGAATATTAGTAGTTGTGCTAGTTATCACATATCGTCATCTCATAAAAGTAGAAAACCTATGTGGCTTTAAATAACTCTTCACATTAAACAAAACCCATAGTTTATATATCAACCCATAGATTTAAAAAGCATAGGTTGTCCAAAGATTATTCACCTTTGACTTCATATCTCACAATAGCGGGGGAGTAGGGTTGTATGCATTAGAGACCTAACCTCTAAGTCATGTCTTGTCCTTAACCGGGGAGGGTTCCAGTGGGGCCTTGCGAGGCACTGGGGGGAAAGAGTGCTTGGTTGAGTGTTCTCTAGTGTATGCATATGGGACTAACACCCCAACCTACAGCATGTGTGCAACTCCTCATGCCCATCTGTCACTTTGTACGGGGCTAGGGTGTAGACATTTAGTCGGGGTAGTCTTTAATCTTAGGACATACTTATATTACTCTTTGCATAATCATTTTATTTTCTTATCACTTAAATCATGCATATTTTGGGTTGTTTAATAAAAAAATGTCATCTTGTGTCTTCATAATTTATCTTTTCATGATTAAATGGTTTTGTAAAACACAAGAATTTGAAAAAGCCAAAGTTTCATGCAAATTTGATCCACCTAGAGATCTCCAAAAATTTTGAAATTTCAGCATGGAACTACCCTAAGGACACTTATTCAAAATCAAAAATTTAAAATTCTCAAAAAATCACTTACTGTTTGTAGCGCTATCACTAGCACCGGCGCTAGCGTGGGTGTTTGATTTTTTTGATTTTTAAAATTTCCAAAAATCTATAAAAATATGTTAGTTCATATGTACTACTTATTTGTTATGTTTCTGACTTTTGTTATTTTTGTTTTATTCATATTATGAAAAAACAACTATAAAAGTCCAAAATTCAAAAATACAAAAAATATGTTTTTGAGATTTTATGTTTTTATTTATATTATGGAAAATCAATTATAAAATTTCAAAATTTAAAAATACAAAAATATGTTTTTATGGTTTTCTGTTTTATTTATATTATGGAAAATCAACTACAAAAATTCAAAATTCAAAAATACAAAAATATGTTTGTGTGATTTTTCTGTGTTTATTTCATTAAATGTTTTTCAAAACAACAAAAAAAACGGTATGATCTTTATTGCTAATATCAAGCATGAATGAATTCTATTATTAGAATTATTTACAATGTTAAAATTTATTCCTTCAAATTTCTATAAACATTATTTTGTTTATCATGCTCTGATATATCTATTTAAAGTGCATCAATTATATTGAAAAATATGTGTAAAACCAAGCTTAGCATGCCTCTAAGTATGAGTAAATGTATTATGATTGATAATGATACCTTTCACTCACTTATTTTGGTAATCAACATGTGTGTTTAAATCTAAAAATGCTTGCTTGTGTATTGTATTTGTACAATAAATTAAAACTTGCATAAGTTTATTGCCTACACTACATTTGAATTGCACTTATGAAATTTAGAAAAGTGGTTAAGCTTAAAATATTGGGTTTGCAAAACAAGTGTATTCGGAGAATGTTGTCTCACAAATATAAACAAAAAAATTATATTTGTAGACAAATATAACTCCACCAAGCACTACTTGAACCTCCTCATAAGTCTTCATAAGCATTGTGAGGTTGAGCACTTTGGAAAGAATAGTAAAGTGTCTTGTGCAAACCTTTGTTACTACACCACTGTGTTAAAAACTATGTGCATTAAAAGTGTGTGAAAGTTGATATACTTATGTTTTATTGTGCACTTTACTTTATATATGTCTTGTATATTGTTGATTTAAATCAATTGTTAACATTGCCCAAAATACACTTATGTGCACATCATTATCTTTCATAACACTTCTTCTCATGAGTATTGGATTCTAATGCTTTATCTATACTACTCTTTATATAAGAAATACACTAGATAACCTAGCATGATCTCTACAATGTTTTGGTATCTATTGAACTTAAAATTAAGTAACATTGTAGTATAATCTCTCTTTGATATGTTCATTTCATGCTTGGTATTTTTATGAAAAACTTTGAGATTTCAAAAAGGTTAAAACATCTTTCAATTTTGAATTATAACTCATATTTTTACTTATGATTTTTCATGCTTACAAAAAGATGTTTCTTATAATCTTCCGCTTGCCTACAACTCTTATCTTTTTATTTAAAATCTATTTTATATACTATGCTTAAACTCTTTATCATTTCATATAATATAAAAGCTCGATCATGCTTTATCATTTATAAGAAATGCCTCCTTACTACCCTCACCCCACATTCTTTTGATAATACCAAAAGGGGGAGATTAATTAAAGAAATCAATATAGGAGAAATATAGAAGATTAAGGGGAGAATAATTCATGTAATCTATCATTTAGGGGGAGTAAAACATAAATTGCATTTATGTAAATGGAATTAAGATAGGGGGAGTATGCACATTATCATGCTTATCATATACTATAGTTGTACTATCATCTTGCTTATCCTATACTATAAACACTATTGTTCATTTCTTGCTAAGTGGATTTGTTATTATCAAAAGGGGGGGAGATTGTTGGACGTGTGTGTCACATCCCTTTGTTTGAGAATAACAAATCCTAAATTGTATTTGATCTTGCTTGTCGTGTGTTTATAGTGTGCAGGAACTATAGGTGCAATACTCCACAGGTAGAAAGCAGCTGAATTCAAAAATCTGGAAGAATGTGCTACCGCCATCGCTAGCGCTACTGCCAGGCGCTAGCTCAGGTTCCGTTCGATGAACTTCGAGCTGTGTTCGATGAAATTTCCGTTCGACAAAACTTTCATTCGACAAAAATTTCCGTTCGACGAACTTCGAACTTCGTTCGACGAAAATTTCGTTCGACGAAAGTTTGTTCTGCCACGCCGCCGACAATTTCACGAATGCTACCGCCAGCGCTAGCGCTATCGCCAGGCGCTATCTCAAGTTCATGCACAGCGCCACGCCGCCGACGGTTTCGCAACCGCTCCACACTAACGATACCGCAGGCGCTAGGAGCTACCGCAGGCGCTAGCGAGAAGTTCAATATATTGGATCTTTGCTTCTTATTTTGGCAAATCCATCCCAGAGAGGTTGCTTGTGCCACAATTCCAGTGCTGTTATGCTGCCGAAGATGGATCTCCCATAAAAAGCTTAAGGAGAATTCTGGAGGAGGACTACGTCACGCTACCTCCGAAGGATGATCGTTTCGACCTCGCTCATACTACAACGATCCTTCATCTCCAACTTCAAAAGTTCTCATATAGGGAGTTTTTATTATTGTTATCATTATTTTCATTCCATACTTTTTGTAACCGTTTAGAGAATTCGCCTTGTGTTGGCGACTAGGTCTGGGTAGGACTTAGGGGGGAATTCGCCTTGTGTTGGCTACTAGGTCTAGGTGATTAGATCTAGGGGGTGCTCGAGGCCATATCTGGGGAAGGATTGGCTTGAGCGGCTTGAGGCCTTATCTGGGGAAGGATAGGCTAAAGCCAACCGGTTTGTGGGGATACAAGTCGGTATAGAAAAGGAAAAATTGTATTACTTTATTCGCCTCCGATTTCAAGCGATATTGAAATCAATTTTTATAAACACCTTTTTCATATAATATAATCATGTCTCTTTTTGTGTTTACTTGATTTCTATCCTTTGGCGTTATCTCTAAAATATTGGTTATAAAGTTTTCAAATTCAAATTACTTTATCTAAATTGTTTATTTCAATCTCTTAATCATAAACCAATTTAATACTTATTTCTAAACTTGAAAATTATGATATTCTCACAAATTAGCTAAATTGTCATTTTGCCTTTCTCATATTATAAAACAATTTAGTAATTTTCATAAAATTAAAAGAAAGAATTTTTATTCCCTTATTCACCCCCCTCTAAGGGCGCTGTAAGATCCAACAAGCTTGTCTCCCTTCTTCCAGCTTTGAATAAACCAGTCCGGGCGGACTGTGCTTAGGTGTTCACAGTCTATACAGTGGACTCAGTTGATCAGGCGGTCTTAAGTGGCCAGGCGGTCTTCAGTTGCGGTCAGTTGCAGGTTTCAGTTCTTCGTTCAGAGTTCGCGGGTTCTTCTTTGATCAAGACCGTGCGGTCTGGGCGATCAAGAAGTGTGAACTGTTTGTTTTCAGCAGTGGAATAAAGCAACAAGTTGGTGGTTTGTGGTTGCAGTCTGGCAGGTGCGGTCTATACTCTGTTTGCGTGGTCTCAGCAGCTTCCGTCCGACTTGTCTGTTCGCGCGGTCTGGCGGTCTCAAGAGTCAGATCGATGCAGCATGTTTTATACTTGTGTTTTGTGCTTCTCTTTTTCGTGATTCTTATGAATCATGTCTCGCCATGTATACCTCGCATTGTAAAGAGATATTTAATGCCATAGTACTATTCATTCTTCTCATTGTCATTGTCGTGCTACACTTGTGAAAGGATTTGTGAAGTGTGTTTCGTGTTTTTACTTC
Source organism: Dactylorhiza incarnata (assembly GCA_033032865.1). Lineage (NCBI taxonomy): Eukaryota > Viridiplantae > Streptophyta > Magnoliopsida > Asparagales > Orchidaceae > Dactylorhiza > Dactylorhiza incarnata. The sequence continues at coordinate 712,930 of JAWHQI010000525.1, read as the reverse complement.
ACCTCCGGACCTCAAGTTTTTTCAACAAGTATCTTATGCCATCCAATCTTGCCTAGTTTCCAAGCCAAGGAAAGCTGATGTCATTAATACAAAGGATGCTAAGACTGTCCATAGGTTAACCTTCAGCCAAATCATTGCTGAAAGGAATAAGAAGAATAATGTTGTCTCCCCTTCTGAACACAAGCATATTAATGCTCATTCCACCTTAAGGAATGTTCAGAAGAGAAGATACAACATTCATGAATATTGGTGCTGTGGTAAGGTGGGACACTTTGCCATAGATTATTGGCACAATCCCAATGTTCCAAGTGCAAAGAAGAGCCTTTTTGCAAAGGTTGCAGCAGGTGTGATGTCATCGTTTCATGCTAACAAGAGCCTAGGACCCAAAATTAATTGAGCTCCTAAGAGTAATTAAATTCCTTCTTGCAGGTTAGTTCAAGTACCAGCCTAGGGCATATTTGGTACTTGGGCAGTGGGTGCTTAAGGCACATGGCTAGGACCAAAAGTCTTCTGCAGGAATACAAAGCTATGAAGAATGGACCCAAGGTCATCTTTGGTGGATCAGAAAAAGGCATCACCAGAGGATATGGTATGATTTCAAATGGCATAGTCTCCATCACAAAGGTGGTTTATATTGAAGGGTTGCAACACAACCTTATAAGCATAAGTCAACTATGTGACTTAGGCTATGTCATTAAATTCCATAATGATAAGTGCTTGATCAAAAAGTCATATGACTTAGAGATCATTCTCAGGCACTGGGAGTGAGAATGTTTATTGTTTAGATTTCATTTGCAATTATTCTCTATCTACAGTGTGTCTTGTGACTAATGAAAATGAGTCTCTTTGTGTTCAATGGCACAAGAGACTTTCTCACATTAACTACAAGATAATGTATAGGCTGTTTTCTAAAAACCTAGTTAGAAATGGTCCAAATTTGAAATGTGTTAAAAGTGGTCCATGTCATCCATGCCAAATGGGCAAGCAAACAAGGTCCACCTTTAAAAGCATTGGCTACAAAGACACTAAAAGATGTCTTTATCTATTGCACATGGACTTGTTTGGTCATTTGCCAATTCAGAGCCTAGGTGTGAAATTGTATACTCTGGTGATTGTTGATGATCATTCAAAGAATACATGGGTATTCTTCCTTAAGAAGAAATCTGATACTTTAAATATCTATATAAACCATGTTAAAGCAATCCAGAATGAACTCCAATGTACTGTGGTCAAGACAAGAACTGACCATGGTACATAATTTCAATCTGGGGCAATGACAAGGTTTTGTCAAGAATTTGGTATCACACAAGAATTCTCCTCCCCAAGGACTCCAAAGCAAAATGGTATGGCTGAGAGGAGGAATAGGACCTTGATAGAGGCTAGGAGAACACTGCTTAGTGACTCCTTACTCCCAGAATATTTCTGGGGTGAGGTAGTCAATAGGACTAGTTATGTTCTCAATAGAGCATCTATCAATAAGGTCATAGGAATAACCCCCTATGAGATTCTGAAAGGCAAACAACCAACTATTTCATACTTTAGAATCTTTGGTTGCAGATTTAACATTTTAAATAATGGAAAATCTCAATTAACTAAGTTTGCTGAAAAGTATAATGTATGGGTTCTTGTTGGATATAGCTCACATAACAAGGCCTATAGAGTATTCAACAAGAAAACTCATATTGTAGAAGAGTTTATGCATGTAGTCTTTGATGAGACCAACCTGCTCTACATGGGCTAGTCTAGCTCTCCTGTCTTGATACGTAATGAACAACAAGTATAAGATTTGTCTCTCCAAGACATACCCAGCACAAGCAAGGTCAACTCAGAGGTAGCAATCCCTGAAGTTAAAGTTCAACAAGATGCTGATGAGCCTGTTGCTCAGGAAGAAGAGCTGCAGATTGCTGATAGGTTGCTTGCAGTAAACATGCACATAAAGGATCATCCCATAAACCAAATAATTGAAGATGTAAACCAAGGAGTGGTTACCAGAAGCAGGGCTCACAATGAAGCCCTATACATGAGCACAAATGGATCACAAGAAATTTGAAGAAGCAAATGAAGACACCTTATGGATTCAAGCAATGCAAGAAGAGCTGCTTCAATTCAAGAGGTGCAAGGTGTGGAAATTGGTGCCAAAACCTCAAGGACATAATATCATTGTCACCAAATGGATCTACAGGAACAAGCTTGATGAGAATGACACCATCATCATGAATAAAGCCAGACTAGTGGCCACAGGGTACATGCAAGAAGAAGGTATTGACCTTGATCAAACCTTTCCCTCAATTGCAAGGTAAGAAGCAATAAGGCTATTCCTAGCTTATGCTACCCATAAAGGGTTCAAAGTGTACTAGATGGATGTCAAATCAACATTCCTGAATGACAATTTAAAGGAAGAGGTATATATGGAGCATCCCTCAGGTTTTGTTCACCCTACCCTCTCCTCTCATTTATATTTGCTTAGGAAAGCTCTATATGGTCTAAAGCAAGCCAGAAAGGGCCTGGTATGAGACCTTGTCTAGCTTTGTCATCAAGAACAAGTTCTTGAGGGGAATGATAGATAGCACATTGTTTCTTAGGGAAACAAAGGGCAAATGTCTTCTAGTCCAAATTTATGTTGATGACATAATCTTTGGGTCTACAGATGACAACCTTTGCAAAAGGTTTGCCAACCTTATGAAGGGGGAGTTTGAGATGAGCAGAATGGGAGAACACAAGTACTTTCTAGGCCTCTAAGTGAAATAGTCTGATGAGGGGTTTTCATCTCGCAGACCAAGTACACTAGGGAGCTTATTAAGAAGTTTGGGATGGAATCAGCTTCCACCATGAAAACTCACATGGGGTCCAACATTTCCCTAGACAAGGATGAAAAGGGTAAGCCCTTTGATGAATCCATGTACAGGTGCATAATTGGGTCCCTGTTGTATCTAACTGCGAGTAGACCAGACATTATGTATGCTATATGTGTTTGTGCTAAGTTCCAAGCTTGCCCTATGGAATCTCACTACTCAGCTGCAAAGAGGATTTTGAGATACCTTAAGGGCAACCAACATCTTGGCCTTTGGTACCCTAAGAATAATGATTTTGAACTGATTGGTTTTTTAGATGCAGATTTTGCAGGTTGCAGAGAAGATAGGAAAAGCACAAGTGAAACTTGTCAATTCCTAGGAAGAAGGCTGATCTCATGGGGCAGCAAGAAGCAGACTAGTGTGACAATATCTACTGCTAAATCTAAATACATAGCTGTAGAGAGCTGTTGTGCAAAACTGCTGTGGATACAACATCAGCTTGAGGACTATAAACTCAAGGTAAGTAATTCTCCCCTTATTGTGACTCATCCAGTGCCATCTCTATAGCTAAGAATCCTGTGTCACATAGCAGGACTAAGCATATAGAGATAAGGTATCATTTCATTAGAGAGCATGTAGAATGTAAAGATGTATGCCTTGAATTTGTCCCAACTGACAAACAAGTTGCTGACATCTTTACAAAGCCATTGGATGAGGCAAAGTTTAATGCTTTCAAAATTGAGCTTGGCATGTTGAATTAAGAATAGATCTTATTCTGCCAAGTTGGACATCTTGCTCATGGCGTTATTCCCTAGCTTTAATCTAGCATGGAATCATGTATAACAAACATTGATAGGATAAGTTGCTATCTAAATGACTAGTAGCATGTTTAGGTCTTGAAGCAAGTCTAATTATAAAATTCACTGATAGGCAGTGAAATCAGCTGAAACAGCTGAGAAGGATTCGGCTGAACCACTGAGATAGCTGAGAAGGTCTCAGCTAAACCACTGAGATGACTAGAACTATCTCAGCGGTTGACAATGTTTTGTCCAAGCGTATAACAACTCCATCTCAGCAGTTCCACTATGACGGGCTGGCTATATGAACAAATCCCAATATTGACATGTTAGCAATGTAAAATCAATTAAATTGGTTAAGTATAATCAATAAATACACTTAGGGCAAATCTAACCAAATCAAGACCCTATAAATATCATAATGTTGATTAAAGTATTACACTTTCCATTGAACTAGCCGACGAAAGGAACCCATCTACCTCCCGTCTCAGCGACCTGTCGTTCAGAATATATGGCCCCAAAGATGGCAAAAGAGCTCCATGAAGGTTATGAAATAGTTTGAAATGGATTCCAGCATGCCCTTGCAGAGAAAAGAGAAGTGATTCAACTTCTAACAGACCAAGGACTGGAATATGTACTGTCTGAACCAACCTCAATTCTCAGAACTAAAGTTTTGGAATTTTTCAACAGTGCCAAGATGTCATCCTCTAAGTCTTCAATCAAGGCCAAAATAGGGAGCATAAAGATGAAAATCTCTCCAAGAAAGATGGAGAAGGCCCTTCAGCTAACCTCTTGCAGTGAAGAAGAGGAAGAAGAAGTATCTGAAAAAGATAAGGACCAAGCACTACAGTGGTGTGACTATAGTGAAGCCAAGACTGGCTCTCTAAAGAGGAAGTTCTTCAATCAGAGGGGCAAACTGCTCTCTGATATAGTAGGCAAGGCACTATTATGTAAGCCTGGATCACATGACACAATTTCCAAACATATGTTTGAATTAATGTCAATGGTAATTTTGAAGAAGAAGACATCCTGGGTTGTTGTGTTCTTTCAAAGGATAAGAGAATGTCTGCAGGCCCCCAACCTAGGCAGAATTATCTCACTCTACCTTCTAAACACCTACCTAGAGGAATTTAATAAGTCCAAAGGAACAAACCTCCATTATCTCAAAAGGATGGATATCAATACCTTGGATAGGTTCTCAAGGGTCCTCACCATGAGCCAACCCTCTGAGCCCAAGGAGAAGAAGACAAGCTTAGTCAAGGGGATGAGAAAAGCTAGAATAGTCTGCTCTGATTCTGGGTCAGAGGCAGAAGAGAATGTCCCAGCTGTGGACAATCAAGGTCCAGCCAGCAGCCCTCCAAAGGATGATCAAGGAGGAGATCATGACACTGAAGGTCATGAAGGCAATGCTCCTAAGAAAGGGCATGACAAAGAAAAGGATGATGCTGCTGAGAAAGAGCATCAGAAGGATAAAGATGCTGCCACTGCTGATAAAGGTGTACTGATGATACACTCCTCCTTAGAAGATAATAAGGATGATGAAGGCATTGTTGCTACTGATCTTCATGGTAAGATTGACTAACTTATATTCAATCTAGAGCAAAGAATTAATCTAATCCCTCCTAAACCAACAGACTTCTGGGAAGATGATCAAGACAATGATGATCCTTCATCTGAGAGGGTGCAGCAGAAGAAATCTCCTGCTAAGGACAATGATGTTGCTCCAAGTGAGGGGGAGCAACAGGACAAATCTCCTATTAAGGAAAAGGAAGATGATCTAATTATGGAGGAGCAAGCAAAGCTAGATGCTCAAGCCCAGATAAGTGATAAAGCCGAGGGGAGCATCATCAGTAGGAAATGGAGCCAGTGGCAGCTGAATACCAAACATCTGCAATATCACATGACAAGCTCATCAGCTCAATCAATCTATTAATTGAAAGCCACATGGCTTCCATTAAGAATCATAATGATAGCTCCATCATATCTATAAAGAAAGAAGTAATGGCAGAAGTACAAGAGATTAAGGAAGAAACTGCCTTTCTTAATAAACAAATGACAAAATGGTTTGACCTTGTAGAGAAGTTAGTGGTTGCTCAGAATACAGTCCTGAGATCAATGGACAAACACCTCCAACTATCTGAGCATGATATGTCATATGTAAAGAACTATGTAAGCAAGACAGATGATGTTATAGAAAAAGCCACCAACCATATACAAGAATATGTCTGGAATACAACCACTACAATGATCAGTGAGGCTGAGAAAATGAATGATGAGATGAAATCTGACTTTGAAAATATCTTCCAGAGCATCTCAGGTTCTGTAGAGGCTGCCTCCCAGTCCCTAGAAGCTAAAATAATTGACAAAGCCAGAGAGGGGGAGGTGGCCAAAGCTGGGACCAATTCTGAATTCGCTCTCCAAGTGCTGCAAGGAACCAGAATTGCTCTAAATCTTCCCTTGCTGGATAAATTCAGGAAGGAAGACTTTGATTTTGAAGGGCAAGCTAAGATAGATCAAGATGCTCAGCTGGCTAAAAAGAGTAAGAGAGAAGGAGTATTGCTAGCAGAAGAATTTATGGCTAAGCAAAGGGAAGAGCAGGGCAATGACCCAGACTATGAGTATTGGAGTGAGGACTCCAAGAGCATTATCCTTAATGCCTGGCTAAATATGGTCAAGTATGCAAGAACATTGACAGGATATATCCAACTGAGGAATGTATCAAACATCAGGAGAGAAACACACAAAGAGACAGAATCTTCAAGGAAAATCTAGTAAGAAAGAACAATCCAATGAGAATGTCTTCTAAGTACATTCCAAAGCCATATCTTTATTTCAAGAGGCAAGAAAAAAAGAAGAAGCTAGCTGAGATTGATGTTGCTACTAAAGGGAAGGAGATTGCTGTTGACAAGGCTGAATGCTCAAGAAGAAGAAAAACTTAGATGAATGTATTTAGTTTTTCATTAAATCAACTTTTAATTTAAACAATGGATCAACATTCTGGTATCAATGAAAATGAAAATTCTGTTGAAATTAATAGTTATTATCATAGGCTAATCTTAGTCAAAGCTTAATATTGTTTATGCTTTATATATTCTGTGATGCCTAGACATAAATAGTTACCAATGTTATTGTTTTTAATCAAACAACGGGGTTATGTTTTCATGATAACAATATATCATGACATTTTCTGTGATGCCAAACTGCTGTTAACATTTAATTATTATGATATCATGAATGCTATGTAATACATTCTCATGATAAGTTTTTATTGGTTATGTATCTTAGCATTGGGGGTATGTTCTGCCTTCTTCAAATAGGGGAGATTGTTAGGAACATTGCCCTCAATGTTCCCTTGATTTGAAGAGGCATCACTCACAATGTTAAGTACATATTGTATTTTATAAACCCTAGTTTGCATCAGGATTATTGTAAAGCTAGATAAAGTATGTTATCCTTCTCCTTGCTGTGTCAGGGGCCTCCTTAGAGCCGTTGAAGATGAAAGGAGTATAAAAGAACATGATAGGACATTTCAGAAAGGAGTCTTTTGGGGTGCTAAGTGCTAAAAAGTAGAAAGCAATCTATTGTTCCATTGACGGCTTCCAAGAGTTCTCTCCTTCTGCTTCCAGACCTAGCAAGAAGATACAAGGAGAGAAGATAGCTCTTCTACTCAGAAGAGCAAGGTGATCCTTTCTCATCCACTGACGTGAAGGATCAGATAGGAGCAAGGTCTGAAGATTTAATTCATCTCTGCTTCAAGGTTGCACCTGTTGTGCATATACAACAGAAGACAAACACTGATGTCAACTGTTATAAGCTATAGATATAACCTTTTGTAGGAATGGAATTATTCTAAGCTTGTAGGGCACTGTGCCTGAGATTATAGGGTTGTTGAACCTGAGTAGTAGGGTTATTGAGCCTGAGGTTTGTAAGGCTGTTGAGCCTGAGCTGTAGGGAATCTTGCCTGAGAAGTAGGGCTTTTTGATAGGCTTGAGGTAGGAGGTCAAGGGGATCTCTGAGCTGTAGGAGTGGGAGCACTCTGAGTGGTAGAGCTGGTTGGACTGAGGTAGGGCTTGGAGCAAGCCTGAGAGATCCCGAGGGATCTGTGTTGTAAGGTCTTGGAGCTGAGATTGGAGGAGTAGGACTTATCTAACACACTATTAGAAAGGTGTATAGTGAAAGTGGATTACCCATAGACACACTTTCTTTGGGAACCACTATAAACAATTGTGTGCTTTCTGTGTTTGCTTGTTATTTTGTTTACTAGTAACAACAATTAAGTAAAAAACCAAAGAGACCTATTCACCTCCCCCACCTAAGTGAATTAGACTACTAACCTATAAACTAACACCCAGCTCCAGCAGAATAAATTCAGAGATTGAGACTATTCAAGTTGAAGATGTTCAGATTGATGAAGAACAGGCAGCTGTAGATGAAGTCCAGTATGGTGCAGACAGATTGCCTGCAGCAACCAGACATCTGAGGGATCATCCAAGAAATCTGATTATTGGAGATGAACACCAAGGTGTGATCACAAGGAGCAGGGCTCACAATGAAGCCTTATTCCTGAGCTTCTTATCTCAGGTTGAGCCAAAGAAGTTTGAGGATGTAAACCAAGACACCTTCTGGATACATGTCATGCAAGAGGAACTACACCAATTCAAGAGATGCAAGGTATGGAAATTGGTGCCAAAACTACAAGGACACAACATCATTGACACCAAGTGGATTTACAGGAACAAGGTAGATGAGAATGGAGTCATCATCAAGAACAAGGCAAGACTGGTAGCAAAGGGGTATATGCAAGAAGAGGGAATAGACTATGACCAAACCTTTGCCCCAGTTGCAAGGTTGGAGGCAATAAGATTATTCCTTGCCTATGCTACCCACAAGGGTTTCAAAGTCTATCAGATGGATGTCAAGTCTGCATTCCTAAATGGAAACATGAAGGAAGAGGTGTATGTGGAGTAGTCCTCGGGTTTTGTTCATCCAACTCAAACCTACCATGTTTATTTACTTAAGAAAGCTTTATATGGTCTAAAGCAAGCCCCTAGGGCCTGGTATGAGACCTAGTTTAGCTTTCTCATCAAGAACAAGTTCTTGAGGGGAAAGATAGGTAGTATATTGTTTCTCAGGGAAACAAAGGGCAAGTGTCTCATAGTCCAAATTTATGTGGATGACATTTTTTTGGGTCTACTGATGACAACCTTTGCAAAAGGTTTGCCAACCATATGCAGGGAGAGTTTGAAATGAGCAGTATGGGAGAACTCAAGTACTTTTTAGGCCTCCAAGTAAAACAGCCTGATGAAGGGATATTTATCTCTCAGACTAAGTACACTAGGGAGCTTATTAAGATGTTTGGGATGGAATCAACCTCCACCATGAAAACTCCCATGGGGTCCAACATTTCCTTGGACAAGGGTGAGAAGGGAAAACCCTTTGATGAACCCATGTACAGGTTTATCATTGGATCCTTATTATATCTAACTGCTAGTAGACAAGATATTATGTATGCAACATGTGTTTGTACTAGGTATCAAGCATGCCCTAAGGAATCTCATTACTCAGCTTCAAAGAAGATTTTAAGATACTTTAAGGGCAGCCAACATCTTGTCCATTGGTACCCTAGAAACAATGATTTTGAACTAATTGGCTTTTCAGATGCTAACTTTGCAGGTTGCAAGGAAGATAGGAAGAGTATAAGTGGGACTTATAAATTCCTAGGTAGGAGATCGATTTCATAGAGCAGTAAGAAATAGACTAGTGTGGAAATATCCACTGCTGAGTCTGAATATATTGCTGCAGGGAGCTGTTGTGCACAGATTTTGTGGATACAACACGAACTAAAGGACTACAACCTCAAGTTAAGTCATTCTCCATTGTATTGTGACTCATCCAGTGCAATTTCTATTGATAAGAATCTTGTCTCTCATAGCAGGACAACACACATAGAAATTAGATATCATTCCATTAGGGAACATGTAGCGAGTGAAGATATCTGCCTTAAATATGTCTCCACTAACAATCAAGTTGATGATATCTGAAATCCATTGGATGAGGCTAAATTTAATTCCTTTAAAATTGAGTTAGGAATGTTAAATGTTGAATAGTGACTAACATTCCATATTGTTCATCATCTATTTTATTTTGTATCTTAAGCTCTGCTAGGATGTGTTATTACTTAAGAACACTTAGTGGCATAATAAGGACTAAAATCAATCCTATTTAAATGGTTCACTGCTAGTCAGTGAGGTCAGCTGAAATAGTTGAGAAAGTTTCTTCTGAATTGCTGAGACTGCTGAGAAAGTCTCAGCTGAACCGTTGAGACAGCTAAGACAGTCTCAGTGGTTGACATTACCTTGTCCCAGTTGTTTGTGACTTCATCTTAGTGGATCCACATAGACGGGCTAGGTTAATTAAATCAATTAAATAGTAAGCCAAATCAAGACATATTTCTAAGGAAAACTTGAACTAAATCTGTATAAGTAGAGCAAGATTGATTAAATCATTTATAAACCCTAAAACTTACTCATCCGTCGAGATGACCTTTTCGTTTCTCCCCGTCTCAGCTACTCATCTTTCTCAAGAAATGGTGCAAAAGAATTCAAAGGATCTCTTGGAAATCTATGAGATTATTAGGAATGGTTTTCAATATGCCCCATCTGAAATAAAGGAAGTGATTCAATTACTGGAAGCTCAAGGGTTGGAATATCTACTGTCTGAACCTTCTGTGATTCTCAAAACTGAACTTCTAGTATTCTACAACAATGTTAAGTTGTCTCCTTCCAAGTCTTCTCTAAATTCTAAGATTGGAAGTGAAAAGATAAAGATAACCCTTAGAAGATTGGAGAAAGCACTTCATTTTCCTTCATTCAGCCATGATGAAGATGATGATCTTTCTGAAAAGGACAAAGATAAAGCACTGAAGTTGTGTGAGTATAGTGATGTTAAAACTGGCTCACTGAAAAGAAAATATTTCAACCAAAGAGGAAAGCTTTTGTTTGATATAGTTGGCAAGGCCATTCTTTGCAAATCAGGTTTCCATGAAACAATCTCCAAATATATTATTGAATTGATAGTAAGGATTGTCCTGAAGAAAAAGACATCTTGGGCTCATGTAATTTTTCAAAGAATTAAAGAATGTCTCCAAGCCCCTAATTTGGGAAGATTACTTTTGCTTTACCTCTTAAATTCCTACCCTGGCCTGTTTGACAGCTCAATAGGTTCAAATATACATTATCTAAAGATGATGTGTTGGAACAACCCTATTACTGATTTGGGCTAGGATCACTATATGTTGATTAGGATCTGTATTGACCCCATTTTATAGTCTTAGGGTCAAGTTTTTAGGCTGATTAGATTAGTCAGAACTTAGGAAAATTCAAGCTCGACAAATGGCTAGCGGCGTTCGACGATTTGTCTGTCAGTGTTCGACAAATGGCTAGCGGCGTTCGACGATTTGTCTGTCAGTGTTCGACAAATTCCAGGCAGTGCTCGATGAATTTCAGCCAGCGCTCGACAAATTCCTTTCTGAAGCTCAGATTAATATTTTTAGTTGGACATCAGTTCTCTGAACATAAATCGACAGAATAATGGATATATTTATTTCTTTTTGGACGTATTCAGTCAGCTATGTAAGGATATCTTTCTTATTTATTATATCCTTATATTCTTTCTATTCCAAGAAAAAGAATAGTCGTTGACATTTAATGCCAAGGCATCTTTCACGACAAAAGGAATTGAAAGGACTTGCCAAAAACTGCTTTGGGTGGCTGCATAGTTCCAAGAAGGATTTAAGTCAGAATAATATATTCCTTAAAAGCAGATGATTTGAATTTGAAAGATCACAAGTCATCAAAGAAGCAAATTTAAGAGTCGATTTTTTTCTTTAGACAGAGCACAGAGACACATTCAAAAATTTCTCTCAGTCTCTCTGATTTTACAGAACAAGAAGAACAAAGAGATGTATTAGAGAAAGAAGAAGAAGGACAGAACATTATTCATTTTTCCCAGTCTTCTTCTTACTCAAGGCAGCACCCTCATCATTCTGAGAACAACATTCAACTTCTCAGAACTGCTGTAAGTTAAAGTCTTTCAAAGAGCAACAACAATCTGAAGATTCATTTCTTCCAGATAATCTGCTACAAAAGACTTGTGTTAGAGAAAACTCTGTCCACAAACTGTCATCAACTCTCATCAGACAGGGGGAGCTTTCAGGTTCAACACCATCTTGTCTTCTCTCAGATCATTGACAGAGAAGAACACTCTAAACCTTTTTATCTCATCTTGTACAGGGTTAATTCTCCCTTCAAAAGTTTACACAGTGGTGGCAAGACACCTTATCAAAAAAATCCTTGTGTGGTTTTTAAGCACCTTATCAAAAGCTTATTGGTGTGTGGACACCTTATCAAAAACCCCTTGGTGCTAGGGCACCTGATCAACCCTCCTAGTGGATTCCCACCAAGGGTGGTAGAAGAGTAGACGTACCCAGATTTATTGGGGAACTACTATGGCTCCTTGTGTCTTATGTGCTTGCTTATTCTTCTGGGCTTGTGCTGTGTGATTTTCTTTTTATTGTTTCTGTCTTTATTTTTAACTCTCACTGATTACATATATACTTAACAGTATTTTAAATTCCACTATAAAACTAAATAAAAAGTTTTAATACTCTATTCACCCCCCTAGAGTAACTTAAGATCTGACCTCCACTTTCAATTGGTATCAGAGGGGTGTTAATTCCTTACAGGCTAACACCTGAATCACAAAGATCAACCAGATCTTAAATTTCCTCAGAGTTTCTTTCTCTTTATGTTATTTAAAACTCATGGCACAAAACAAGGAATATTCCAGCACAAGACCTCCTATGTGCAATCTCAATAAGTTTGCACTATGGAAAGCAAGGATTAGGCTGTATATGAACTCCATTGATGAAGAAATTTTCAATGTCATTTTGACAAGGCCTCCAGCTACCACAGCATCAACAAGTACTGATACAGCAACAGACAATACTGCTGTTCCACCTCCTGAGTGGACTGAAGCTCAGAAGAAGCAGAGAAATGCAGATGCAAAGGCCATGAACATTCTGGCCCTAACTATGTCAGATGACATATTCCTGAAGGTTGTTGAGTGCACCTCAATAAGAGAAATTTGGGAATCTCTCAACAACATGGTGGCAGGCTCAGCAGATGAAAGAAAAGATAGAAGATCTCATCTGATTTCTCAATATGTGAACTTCAAGAAGGGAGAATCAGAAAGTGTTGCTGATATGTACAATAGGCTCAGCCTCATAATAAATTAGCTGAAGTCTCTAGACAAAGTGATCTCACTCACATAGATCAATGAAAAAATTATTATGTGCTTCCCCAGCACATGTGACTCTAGAATCTGGCCAATCAAGGAAGCCAGAAGTCTCAATGAGATCACCACTGAAGCTTTGTTGGGCAAGCTCAAGTCTTATGAGCAGCTTATCAAAGCTAGGGAAGCTGAAGAATCTACTTCATCTCCAGCACCCAAGAAGGAAAGAAGCATAGCCTTCAAGGCTGCAGAAGAAGAAGGAAAAGCTCCTGACAATAAGGAGTTTATGAGTCTGATAGCCAAAAGATTCTATAAAAATGGCTAGAAATGATTTCAGGAAAAAGTCATCCAGAAGCCATGACAAGCCAAGGTATGACAAAAATCACTCTAATGAAATTATATGTTTTGGTTGCAGGAAACTAGGACACATTGCTCCTGACTGTCCAGATAATCAGAACATAAAGGACAAGAAGGATAGGAGAAGAGAAAAGGAAGAAAAGAAGAGCTCTAGCAAATCTTCCTCCCACTCTCACAAAAAGAAGGGAAGAGGATTTGTAGCAAAATCCTGGAGTGATACAGAGTTTGAGTCAGAATATTCATCATGCTCATATGATGAAGAGGAAACAAAAGACAATGACCAATGTTTGATGGCTATTTATGACTCAGACAGTGAGTCACAATCTGCATCATCATCCAGCTCCAGTGATGATGAAGAAGAAAGAAATTTCTGTATGATGGCAATCAATGCCTCAACCAACAATTCTGATGAAGAGAAATCAGAATCAGAAACAGAAGATGATACTGATCAGGTATTATCTGGCTTTGATTTTACTTCTATTGAATTCAAAGATGATTTCAAAATTCTTTGCCAAGACTTAATAAAATCTGAGAAAGAAGTAATCTCTCTCAAAAATAAGTTAGTTGAGATGAATAATATAAGTGAAGAGAATGCAAGTATTAAGAAAGAGTTGGCTTCCTCCAAAGAATACATTATTCTCATTGAGAATAAGTTGTCTGAAGCCAAGCAATTTGAAGAATCTCTCAATGGGAGATGCATCAAACTGATGGACATCACAAGCACTGTCAATGCTAGATTTAACAATAGCAAACTGGGCTTGGGTGCTTCATCAAGTAAGCCATCTCTGATTAAGAGAAACATCCTCTCCACACCCTTAAAATTCATTTCTGCTAAAAGCAAAGAGGCTGCAGAAAGAAATAAAGATATTTCAAGCAAGTCTGTTAAGGATAAGAGAATTTAGAAGAATTCGTCGAACGAAGCTCGACAAAAAGATTCAAATCTTTCGAACGGGGATCGATGAAAACTGAGAACAAATATTCAGTATAGTTATAATATGGACGGTGCTCGACAAAAACATGCACATTCGTCGAACGACGGTCGACAAATTTACCCAAATTTGTCGAACAGACATTATACAGAAAACACTAAGAATTCTAATCCTAAAGATACTAAAAATCCTTTTACTGAGTGGACTATATCTCCAAGGAGATATCATCCACAAGGCTATAAGGATCAGCCTGAAATGTCATTTATCTCTGAATTTTGTGGTAACATAAAAGGACCCAAGGTAGTCTGGGTCAAAAACAACTAGTTTTTGTTTTTGTATTTGCAGGTACACATCTATCCAAGATTAAATCAAAAATGGTACTTGGATAGTGGCTGCTCAAAGCACATGACAGGAAACAAGGCCAACCTGAACAACTACAAGACAAAGCTTGGACCCAAGGTGATCTTTGGAGACTCCAACTATGGACAAACCAAAGGCTATGGTCAAATTAAAGTTGGAGCAGTGACATTCAAGGAAGTAACCAATGTCAAGGGTCTGAAGCACAACCTCATCAGCATAAGTTAGTTATGTGATGAAGGTTATCAGGTAACATTTAATAAATCATAATGCATTATTAAATCCTCTGATAATGTTATTGTTCTATCAGGTATTAGGCAAGGAAATAATATATTTAGTAAATTTCAACTCATCCAAATTAGAAATTTGTTTATTTAATGAGCTAAGCAAACCTAGTGAATTATGGCATAAAAGATTAGGACATGTAAACCTTAGGACCATTGCTAAACTAGCTAAGGATAATCTTGTTATTGGCTTACCATCAGGATCATATAAGAAAGAAGGTCTTTGTAGGGCATGTCAGTTAGGCAAGCAAACCAAAAACAACTTTAAATCATTATCTAAAAGTGATTCACCTAGAATCTTGTATTTGCTACATATGGATCTTTTTGGACCTATAGCAATAAAGAGTTTAGGGGGGAAGTCTTACACTCTAGTCATTGTAGATGACTTCTCTAGATTCACTTGGGTGTTCTTTTTGAGAGAAAAGTCAGATAACTTTAAAGTTCTTACAGATTTTCTTAAGAGCATACAGATTGAGTACTCTACTGTAGTTGCATTGATCAGAAGTGATCATGGCACTGAGTTTGAGTCTCTTCTCATGCAAGAATTCTGTGAGATGGAAGATATCAGGCATTGCTTCTCAGCTCCTAGAACTCCTCAACAAAATGGGGTAGTTGAAAGGAAAAATAGAACTCTAATTGAATCAGCAAGAACATTACTTGCAGATGCTAACTTGCCCCTATCTTTTTGGGCAGAGGCTGTCAGCACAGCAAATTATGTTCTGAATAGAAGTTTGATACACAAACATAAGGGTAAAACTCCCTATGAATTACTAAAAGGGAAGAAACCTAAAGTTGATTATTTTAGAACTTTTGGATGTAGATGTTCTGTTTATAACAATGATAAAAAGTACTTTAGAAAATTTGAACCAAAATCTGAAGAAGGAATCTTCTTAGGGTATTCATTAATTAGCAAAGCATATAGGGTATTTAATAAATCTTCTCTTAAAATAGAAGAGTCTATGCATGTTTCCTTTGATGAAACTAACATGTTTTACAAGGAGAAGAATTCTTCTACCAAAAACAATCTGCAGGTACCAGCTTTATGTGAAGAGCTTAATGGATTAAAGCTACAGACAGAAGATTCACTGCATCCATCACCTTAAACTCTTGAAGATAGTGAAGAAGAAGATCATCCAGATCTTGGTGTTAACATAAATCAAGTAACAGCAGAACATCCTCCACAGGACACAACAACTGAACAAATTCCCCAAATGGATACTGCTGCTGAACCCACTCCAACTGTCGACCACATCACAGTTAGAGATCATCCAATTTCACAAGTAATTGGTGATATCACAGCAGGTGTTCAAATAAGGCATCAACTACACCAAAATCAGATGCATACTTGTTTCCTATCACAAGTTGAACCCCGAACCATAAAAGATGCAGAACAAGATCCAAACTGGATCCTTGCAATGCAAGAGGAACTCAACCAGTTTGAAAGAAACAAGGTTTGGGATTTGGTTCCAAGACCAAAAGGCCATCCTGTTATTGGCACCAAGTGGGCCTTCAGGAACAAACTTGATGATCAAGGCAATATTATGAGAAACAAAGCTAGGCTAGTAGCTCAAGGTTACTCACAGGAAAAAGGAATAGACTATGATCAAACTTTTGCACCAGTTGCAAGGTTAGAAGCAATCAGAATCTTCCTTGCATTTGCTGCATATACAAAGTTCAAAGTATATCAAATGGATGTGAAGAGTGCATTTCTAAATGGAGACATCAAAGAAGAAGTCTATGTGGAACAACCACCAGGTTTCATCTCTCCAACTCATTCCTCCTATGTATTTAAGCTTAATAAAGCTCTTTATGGTCTCAAACAAGCTCACAGAGCATGGTATGAGACTTTAGCTAATTTTCTTTTGGAAAATACTTTTTGTAGGGGCATAGTAAATAAAACATTATTTTTCAGGATACATAAAAATCAAACCTTACTAGTTCAAATATATGTAGATGATATTATCTTTGGCTCTACAGATTTAAATTTATGCAAAAAGTTCTCTAAACTAATGCAATCTAAATTTGAAATGAGTAGCATGGGTGAATTATCATACTTCCTTGGTCTTCAAGTGAAGCAAACCCCATCAGGAATCTTCATTTCCCAATCTAAGTATGCTAAGGAATTAGTGAAAAGATTTGGAATGTCTGATTCTTCTACCATGAAAACACCCATGGCCTCTAATGTTGTTGTTGATACTGATGAATCAGGGAAACCTGTTGATCAGAAAGTGTATAGGGCAATTGTTGGCTCTCTACTCTATTTAACAGCTAGTAGGCCAGATATAATGTTTGCTACATGTATTTGTGCTAGGTTTCAAGTTAACCCTAAAGAATCTCATCTTATTTTACTAAAAAGAATTTTAAGATATATAAAGGGTTGCCCTAATCTAGGACTTTGGTATCCAACAACATCTGAATTTGAATTACCTGGATTCTCAGATTCAGATTATGCTGGATGCAGAGTAGACAGGAAGAGCACATCAGGAACTTGTCAGTTTCTTGGTGATAGGCTTGTGTCTTGGTTTTGTAAGAAACAAACATCTGTGTCTACATCAACAGCTGAAGCTGAATACATAGCTGCTGGCAGTTGCTGCTCACAGATATTGTGGATACAAAATCAGCTCCTAGACTATGGTGTCAACTTAAATAATTCAATTATATTTTGTGACAACACTAGTGCGATATCTATAACACAAAATCCAGTTCTCCATAGTAGGACTAAACACATAGAAATTAGGCACCACTTCCTTAGGGATAATGTGGATAAAAACAAAATTTGCCAACAATTCATTTCTACTGATTTGCAAAGAGCTGACATTTTCACCAAGCCCTTGGATGAAAAGAAGCACATCTTCTTTATAAATCAACTAGGAATGATAGATGTAGACTCAATCTGTTAAAAATTAAATTTTCTATATATCCCATAAATTCATCGAACGAAGAACGACGAATTTGAACCATTTGTCGAACGGCAGTCGACAAAACATGTTAACCTCAGAATCGATAAAGACAGTTTCATTTGTCGAACGGTGGTCGACGAAAAAGATGTTTTCGTACGCAGTCTGACGAAGAAATAAAGCCTTTTCGACTTCTAATTTTATTAGGTTTTGTCAAACTGCGGTCTACAAATGCGCCCTCATTCTTCGATCTTTCTATATAAGCTTTATTTTATCTCTTTCTAAGTTTGCGCCTACAGAAATCATCTTTTCCCTCCAGTCCCCCTCTGCACTTGATCTTCATTTTCTTTGCAGGAACAATGGCGATTTGTCAGGCCTCTCTGCACTCAATGAAGTTTGACGCAGGTTTTGATATCGACATGGATTCTTTTGCACAATCTGACCAAATCTTCAAGGACATTCTTCAACTACTGGAAGACCAATATCTAAAAAATTTTGTGAGCACCAGGCAGAAAATACCAGTTGTAGAGATTAAAGAATGGGTTCATACTGTTCAGACAGAGGACGAGAAGATGTCTGGCACTATCTCAGGTCATCAAGTCTCTCTCTCTCTCCCACCATTCTTACTGAAATTTTTGGTTTTGAGAATGGTGATGATGACTTAGACATAAGCTCAGAACAATTTGATGAAGCTTTAGTCAAAATGGGTCACTTAACTGGAAACACTAATCACTTACTAAAAAACAACTTATCTCAGGACTACAAGTTCTTAGCTGACATTGTTGGAAAAGTCTTGCTGGGCAAGACTTCTGGGCATGACAATATCAACAGGCACCAATTTCTGTTGATGGTGGCCTTGATGGAGAAGAAGAAAATTAACTGGGGATCAATTCTCTTTGAATTGATTAAAAAGAAAAATTCTAAAGATAGTGTCAGTTTTGGAAGAGTTATAGGTATTTTCCTGCAGGAAAGGCATCCAGACCTTCTGGTGTCACCCAAGGTGACTATAAATGCCAGCAAGAGGCTGACCTCAGCACTCTTTGCTAAGTGGATAGGGTAATCCCCAAGAAGAATACAAGAGCTGATGCTTCTAGGAAAAGGAAAACATTTGAGGACACAAGGACTGATCAAGTCACTCCCTCTACCCTTCCAGAAGTTCCTCCCTCAATTCCTTCTCCTTCTCATATCCCATCTCCACCTGCTCAACAATCTCCTGAACAATTTCTACCTCCAAACTCTTCACCTCCTTCAACTGATATACCACCTATCAATGATATTTCCCCTCTATCTCCAGAACCACTGCCTTCCCCTCCTCCATCTCCTATCAACACTAACCTCAATTCCTCAACTCTACCTCAATCACCTATTCCACCTCAATCTCCAATACATGATGAACATCAGTCACCAATTCATCCCTCAAGTTCAAACCATCCAGATAGCATTACCACACATTCTGAAACTGTCAGAAATATCCTTCTACCAACTTTCATCCCATCCACTTCACAACCATCTACATCACTTCCATCAGATTATCTATCTCTCAACCTCACCTCTATTGCTGATCAAATTTTTGATCACATTCTTCCTAAAATAAACCATCTCCTGAATGCAAAATTTGCTCCAGTCCTCCAAGCTATTTCTACCTTATCTGCTAAGCTTTCTTCCCTTCCTTCCTCTATTGCTGTCCCTTCTTCTAGGGGCCTAGATTCAGGTGTCCCTGAAGCAAGGAAGGGGGAGATGTCCTGTGAAGAAGCTCCAGAAGCAGAAGTTGCTCCAGAAGTAGCAGAAGTTACAGTTTTTGAATTAGATAATTCTGAGATAGTACAAAGTAAAGAAGATTCAATTATAGTTTATGATACAGATATGGTTGATTCTTGTATAGTATCAGATACACAAGTTATAGAAGAAATAAATAATATCTGTATCTGCATTCATCCCTCTTGTGATCTGCATAGCTTATTATCAAAATTTGATACTAAATATACATCAAGGGTGTCACCAAAAGTATACATAGAGGATTTATCAAAGGCTCTGATATGCCTTCCTCAGAAGACTCATTCTGACATCATAAAAAGTTTCATCTCTTCTATTCCTTCAATCTCTGATCAAGATATTCAGATGAAGGACACTTCTGCAGAATATGAGGATGATCTTGCAGAATTTCTAGATGATATAGAAGATCCCCCTACTCCATCAGATGAAACAGCTTCAAGAATTGTTTCCTCACCTCCAACTCTTTCATGGAATGAAGAACCAATGCCAAGTTTTGATGAAATCTGGAAAGAGACGGATGCGGAGTTTGACAAAGCTGAAGAAGAAAGATTAAAAGCTCTTGAAGTAATCAAAACAATTGATGATTTATATAATAAGCCAATTTCTTCTTCTGACTCTGAAGATGATGATGATGATAACAGTGATTCTGATGACACATTATCAAGGAAAAGAAAGAAAAGAAAAGCTAAGTCAAAGGCTGTTCCCAAGCCTCCAAATCCTTAGAATGATATTCCATATTATGTTCTTCATAATATTACTCTTGACAAAGGTACACCTCATTGGATGAAATTCGCAAGGAATGAGAACATAAGAAGGAAGAAGATGAGGAAAACTGGTTACTATTCTGACAAACCTGTCAAATATAACCATCCTCCTCCTCCTCCTCCAGCAGCAGGCTCAGCAGCACCATCATCCTTCTCCCAGAAGCCCAGCTCTCAACAATCAGGGAGACCTGGTAGTTCTAGTGGTTCTCAAGCCTCTAGATCAGCCAGTGCTCCTCCTTCTAAGAAGACTGCAGTTGCTCCTAAAGAAAGAACAGTCACTACTCCCTCTCAAGTTTCTTCAGCATACAAGTACCACATTTCTGATGGATCTCTTCACAGAGACAAAGCACCTCAAAAGGTTACTCAAGACAAAGATAATTCAGAATATATTTATTATACTCCAGATCCAGAAGAAGAAAGATTATTTCAAATGGCAAGACTCAAAGAATCAGTTGCTTATGCCAAGATTATCAAAGCAAAATCAGAAGGTAAAGATTTTACAAACATTTCTACCATGTCTGATTATAGAAGGAAAGAACTTGACAAGTACAACTCCAAAGAGTTATTCAATGCTGAAGAATATATTGATATGCACCCAGAAGCTTTTGTCCCTCATGTCAAATCTCAAACTATTCTGGGAGCTCAAGATCTATACATCAGCAAGAAGAAATCTCAAGATCCAAACAGGCAAATAATTTTCAAGCCTTCATCTGCAAAGAAATAAAAGGTTCTACACTATCATTTTTGTTTGTTTGATAGATTCTACTTTGTTGTAATACTGTGAGAACTCCGAGCACTTCTTATTTCATCTGCTGAAATGATTTTTCATTCTGTCAGATTCATTTATGCTCTGTTGTTTTATTTTTCAGTTGTATATTATTTAAATGATTGTTAAATAGTATCCTAACCCAAATAGGGGGAGATTGTTGGAACAACCCTATTACTGATTTGGGCTAGGATCACTATATGTTGATTAGGATCTGTATTGACCCCATTGTATAGTCTTAGGGTCAAGTTTTTAGGCTGATTAGATTAGTCATAACTTAGGAAAATTCATGCTCGACAAATGGTTAGCGGCGTTCGACGATTTGTCTGTCAGTATTCGACAAATTCCAGGCAGTGCTCGACGAATTTCAGCCAGCGCTCGAAAAATTCCTTTCTGAAGCTCGGATTAATATTTTCAGTTGGACATCAGTTCTCTGAACACAAATCGACAGAATAACGAATATATTTATTTCTTTATTCAGTCAGCCATGTAAGGATATCTTTCTTATTTATTATATCCTTATATTCTTTCTATTCCAAGAAAAAGAATAGCCATTGACATTTAATGCCAAGGCATCTTTCACGACAAAAGGAATTGAAAGGACTTGCCAAAAACTGCTTTGGGTGGCTGCACAGTTCCAAGAAGGATTTAAGTTAGAATAATATATTCCTTAAAAGCAGATGATTTGAATTTGAAAGATCACAAGTCATCAAAGAAGCATATTCAATAGTCGATTTTTTTTCTTCAGACAGAGCACAGAGACACATTCAAAAATTTCTCTCAGTCTCTCTGATTTTACAGAACAAGAAGAACAAAGAGAAGTATTAGAGAAAGAAGAAGAAGTACAGAACATTTTTCCCAGTCTTCTTCTTACTCAAGGCAGCACCCTCATCATTCTGAGAACAACATTCAACCTCTCAGAACTGCTGCAAGTTAAAGTCTTTCAAAGAGCAACAACAATCTGAAGATTCATTTCTTCCAGATAATCTGCTACAAAAGACTTGTGTTAGAGAAAGCTCTGTCCACAAACTGTCATCAACTCTCATCAGACAGGGGGAGCTTTCAGCTTCAACACCATCTTGTCTTCTCTCAGATCATTGACAGAGAAGAACACTCTAAACCTTTTTATCTCATCTTGTACAGGGTTAATTCTCCCTTCAAAAGTTTACACAGTGGTGGCAAGACACCTTATCAAAAAATCCTTGTGTGGTTTTTAAGCACCTTATCAAAAGCTTATTGGTGTGTGGACACCTTATCAAAAACCCCTTGGTGCTAAGGCACCTGATCAACCCTCCTAGTGGATTCCTACCAAGGGTGGTAGAAGAGTAGACGTACCCAGATTTATTGGGGAACTACTATAGCTCCTTGTGTCTTCTGTGCTTGCTTATTCTTCTGTGCTTGTGCTGTGTGATTTTCTTTTTACTATTTCTGTCTTTATTTTTAACTCTCACTTATTACACATATACTTAACAGTATTTTAAATTTCGCTATAAAACTAAATAAAAAGTTTTAATACTCTATTCACCCCCCCCCCCCCCCCCCTCTAGAGTAACTTAAGATCTGACCTCCACTTTCATGATGGATATCAAAACTTTGGATAGATTCAAAAGGGTGCTTCCCATGAGTCAACCCTATGAGGCAAAAGATAAGAAGAAAAGGTTAATCAAAGGACCTAGGAAGGCTATGATAGTTTATTCTGAATCAGACTCTGAAATCCCAACAGAAGTTATTGCTGCTAATGTTGATCTAGGATCAGATAGCATTCCAGATAAAGGAGAGAATGATGGAGAAGGTGAATTTCATGTTCAAGACAGAGGAGATCATGTTAGAGATAACATTGATGCTCCCAATCCTATGGACTTCCCAACTGTTGATAATGCATAAAATGTGCATGCTGCATCAAAAGAAAATGATGAGGAGCAGTTGGATTCCTATGACTTACAATGTAAAATTGATCACACCATCTCTAACCTTGAAAGAAGAATTAATCTAATTCCTGATGATTCCCCGGACTTCTTGGATTCAACAAATCAAGAAAAGATAGATGCTCCATTTGAGGGGGAGCAGGAGAAGTCATCTGATGATGTTGTTAATGATAATGATGATGATAATGATGCTAATAATAGTGATGATATTGATAAGGAGCAGTTGGCTTCAACTTAAGGATAGAAGAATGATGATATTGAAGTTTCAGCTGAAAAGATCAGTGATCAAGTTGAGGGGGAGTATACAAGGGACCCTACTCAGGATGAGATAATTTCATCCACCCCAGCAACTGATACATCCACTCTAGTTGAGTATGATGGTCTATAAAATCAAGAAAAAAGCCTATCTACAGTTCTGCCAGCAAAGTTCAATCAACCTATCATTGTTGAACAGCAGCCCTCAACCTCTACACATTCAAATGAACTTCTTCTAAGTTCAATCAAGACAATGATTGATGGTCATATGTCTTCAATGAATGTATATATAGATAAGTCAGTTTTAACTATAAAGGATGAAGTGATGGATGAACTCAAGATTATAAAGGAAGACTCAGCCCATCTAAACACTCAAATGACCAAGTGGTTTGAATTGGCAGAACACATTGTTGTATCTCAATGCACTATTCTCATATCAATGGACAAAGATCTAAAGATGTCAGAATCTGACATGAGATATGTCAAAAACTATGTCAGCAAGACTGATGAAGTGATAGAGAAAGCTACCAATCATATTGAAGAATATGTGTGGTCCACATCAACCACTATAATAGGAGAAGCTGAGAAGATGAAAGATTATCTGAAATTAGATTTAGAAAATGCATTTCAAACCTTATCTGACTCTATGGCAACAACTTCTCAAGATCTCGAACAGAAGATATTTGAAGAAGCCAGAAAGGGGGAGGAGACCAATGCTGAGCTAGCGCTTAAAGTTCTTCATGGAATAAGAATTGCACTCAATATTGCTCTCTTGGACACTTCAAGAAAAGAAGACTTTGACTTCAAATCTCATGAAAGGACTGCACAGGATGCTCATCTGGCATCAAGAAGAAAAAGAGGTGTAATGATGGTTGAAGAGTTCATGGCTAAGAATAGAGTTGATCAAGCAAAATATCCCAATTTTGAATATTTGAGTGATGAATCAAAGAAAATAATCATCAATGCTTCGATTAATCATGGACAGATCAGCTAGAACATTGACAGCATCTATTCAGCAGAGGAATGGATAAAGCACCTAGAAAGGAATTCTCTAAGGGAAGATTATTCGATGAAAATCTAGTGAACAAAGCCAACCCCAAAAGGATGTCATCCAGATACATTCCAAAGCACTTCCTTTACTTAAAAAGGCAAGGAAATAAGAAGGAGGTTGCTGAAATGACTGTTGCTGCTGCTGCAAAGTCTGTTGCTGAGGATCAAGCTGGAAGTTCAAGTGCTGCTAAGAAGAAAACATTTTGAACAAATGTTTAATTTTTCTTTAGACAAAATTATGCAATGTTAATGATAAAGCTCAGTTGTGTTGAATTTTTGAAGTGTAAGTGGAGGTCAGGCAACCTAAGCATCAGACCGGGCGGTCTGGTGAAACCGCAGAGTGCGAGCGGTCAGATATGAAGACCGCGCGGGTTGTCTTCCCGCTATGAGCTGGCGGTTAGCCAGTGGTAGGTGGCCATGGTTCTCAAACCACATGGGGTCAGGTATCTGTTTGTAACCGAGCGGTTAGCATTCGCAGTTACATCCAGGTGTTAGTTCTCTGGCCGGTTCCTTGCTCGTGGGTTGGCAGTTTTTACTGGGGATTGCTTGTGTTTGTGAGTAGTCCGCGCGGCTTGTTATCAAGTCGGCGAACTATTCTGCAGGGTTAACTCAGCAATCCGCGCGAGTTGTTTGCTACCAGCTGTTGTTGGTGGGCGGTTATCATATTGCGTAGGCGATGACCACACTCCTCACCTCTATTATAAATAGGACCTCCATTGGAGCTAAGAATAAGACGTGGACAGTAAGTGAGAGCTCGCGAGTTTGTGGTGCGGATAGACTTTTCTATTCGCGTAGTTTGAGGCTTGTCTTTGTTGTGTTCACAGGTTGTGCGGCTTGCTCGTGGTTCTGATTTGATCAGTGGAAACTACAGTGAATAAGTCGTTAGTAGTCAGCAGCGGGTAGCAGCAGGAGGTTGCGGTTAGCGACAAGACAGGTTCTCTTCAGCTCATTTCTAGCTTTCAATAAAGTTCAGACCGCGGCGGTTAGGCGGTTGCCTTTGCCGGTCTGTTACTTCTGTTCAGTTCTTCAGCAGCTTGTTCGCAGTTAGGAGCGACCAAGTGACTACGATCAGGCGGCCTTGCTTGGGTGAACAGGGTGAGCATTGGAATAATGGGTAGTACCCGTGTTGAGTTGCGGTCTGGCGACTTGGTGGTTTGCGCGGACAACCTTTATTAGCTGGGCGGTTTGGCGGGTTCATGTTGTAACTACCAGCTTCTTGTAGTTGGTATTCTTCTCTCCTCATCATTGTGTGCTGAAAGAATCATTTCTCGCAATGTATATCTAAAAATGTACAAATGATAGTTAGTACAAGATTTCTCTTGTTCCTTCATTGTTTCTGGTTTCTGGTGCTTGGTATGGTTGGATTGTTCCTGCGACCTGGTTCCCATTTTCTGCTAATTAAAAATTTTAACATGGTATTAGAGGGAACAGTGGTTTGAGCAGTGATTCAGCCGCAGTTATCTTGCTTGGATTTCTGGAAGCACAGTTATTAGTGGTATAGCAATGGAAGGAGGAATAGCAGGAGGTCTTGGTATTGAGCTCCTGACACAGACTAACTTTCAGAAGTGGAAGTCTTGCATGGAGAGCTATCTTTTGGGCGAGGACCTCTGGGAGGTTGTTGGTGGAGAAGAAACACAAGAAGTGGTTCCTGCTAGTGAAAATGCTCATCTGGTGAGAGCTTGGAGGAGAAATAATGCTAAGGCGGAGTTTACTCTCAAACGGGCTATCTCATTAGAATTGTTTGATCACATCATTGGATGTCGACCAACTGCTGAGATTTGGATGGCCTTGGATGGCTTGTTCAAAAAGAAGAATGTAGCTCGGCTACAATTCTTGGAGAATGAGTTGGCAAAAGCTACTCAAGGAGACTTGCCCATATCAACGTTCTTCCTAAAGATGAAGAACCTTTGCGCAGAAATTTTGGCTTTGTACCCGGATGAGCCTATCTTAGAAGCTAAGCTGAAGATGCACATAATCCGTGGCTTGCGGAGGGAGTATGTGGCCTTTGTTAAATCTGTTTAAGGATGGGCCAATCAGCCATCGTTGTTGGAGATGGAAAACTTGCTTGTGTCGCAAGAGAGTTTGGCTATGCAGATGGCAGGAATGTCTATCTCTGTGGGAGAAAGTGAGGTTCTTTATTCTGGAAAGAAAAAATGTTGGGATGAGAAGAAGAAGTCATCTGGAGATGATGGTCCATATACTTTGCATCAGCAGTAGAGGAGCTATGCCCCTAAGCATGATGGGAAGAAGAAGGAGGGACCAAGATGCTTCAGGTGCAATAAGCTTGGTCACTTCAAGAAGGACTGCAGAGTCAATCTTCAGCCGAGGCATGCTGCAGGAAACGAAGAGGCTGGTTCCAATACTAATGTTAGTTGGGGAGATGGAGCCTTTATGACGAGCACTTGTGTTCGGGCTATGGCTTCCATTAACTATCAGGATGATTGGATAGTGGATTCTGGGTGTGGTCATCACCTCACTGGGGATGAATCCAAGTTCTCTTCTTTGCAGACATACACAGGTAATGATGCTATCATTATTGCTGATGATACTATACATGCAGTGGAGAAGGAGGGTGTAGTTTCTTTGAACGGAGATAGTGGTCCTCTTACGTTGAAGAGTGTCTATCATATTCCGGGGATGAAGAAAAACCTCTTCTCGGTGACCAACGTTGTTGATGCTGGCTATCACGTTCTGTTTGGTCCAGCATAAGTGAAGTTTCTTTGAAACGTGTCAGCGGTGAAGGCTGAAGTCACTCATGTTGGTAGAAGGGTGAAGGACTTGTTTTGTTATCTACAAGTTCATATGTTGATAAGATGAGGACTAATGAGAGCGCTGCTATCTGGCATGAAAGACCTGGACATGTTGGGATGGATAAGCTGAATGTTATGGCGGGAAGAGGCCTTGTGAGAGGCTTGCCTAGTCTGTCATCTTTCGGTGAAGGTCATGTTTGTGCAGGTTGTCAATATGGTAAGGCTCAACGCATTCCATTCGACAAGTCACAAAGCAGATGCAAGGCACCATTGGAGTGTATTCATGGTGATCTGTTTGGACCTACCGCAACAGCCAGTCTTGGAGGCGGCAGGTATATGCTGGTCTTGATTGATGATTTCACTAGATATACTTGGGTATATTTTCTGAAGGAGAAGTCGGAAGCGTTCAGGAAGTTTGTGGAGTTCATGTAGCTCGTGGAGGGTTGGCTTAATCTGCAGATCAAGAAGTTCAGAATTGACAATAGAGGGTAGTTTACTTCCAATGCGTTGTTCAACTTCTGTAGAAAGCATGGCATCCGAAGAGAGCTCTCTTATGCGCACACTCCACAATAGAACGGAGTTGCAAAGCGGAAGATCGGTCATCTGACGGAGACCTGCAAATGTTGGCTTCATGCCAAGAGTATCCCAAAGTCCTTCTGGGCAGAGGGAATGTCTTATGCAACTTACGCCAGCAATCGAATGCTTTTAAGTTCCATCAACATGAAGACCCCACATGAGTTGATGTTCAAGATAAAGCCTATGGTGGAACACCTTCGTGTGTTCGGATCTACCTGCTATGTGCATGTTCAAGAAGGCTCTTTACGGGTTGAAGCAAGCGCCTCGGGCGTGGTATGGGAAGATCGCAGAATACCTCTAGTTCTGCGAATACTTTGCTTCAGATTCAGACGCGAGTCTGTTCATAAAGAAGATCGGGGAGCTGCAAGTCTTGGTGTTGTTATACGTTGATGACATGATCATCACGGGGAACTTGGAGGCTGAGGTAGCTAAGCTTTAGACTGGATTAGCTATTAGGTTTGAGATGAAGGATCTGGGGGAGCTTCACCATTTCCTCGGACTCGAGGTGGAGAGGAAAGAAAGCAGTGTGCTTGTTTCCCAGAAAGGTTATGCGGAGTGGGTCATTAAGCGATTTGGCATGCAGGATGGGAAAAGCAGCTCTACTCCACTAGAGGTTGGTCAAAAACTTCGGCAGGATGAGGGGAGGATTCTTCCTGATCCGTTGGTGTTCCGGGCTCTTATTGGGAGTCTAATATATTTGACAATTACTAGACCGGATATTGCTTATGCAGTTGGAAGGGTAAGTCGATATATGGCGGAACCACGAAAACCTCATCTGGTGGCGGCAAGAAGTATTCTGAAGTACGTGAAGTCGACCTCAAATATGGGTCTCCTTTATGGGAGAGACACGGGATTTTGTTTGCATGGATACATGGATGCCGATTATGGGGGAGATTCAGATGATCGGAAGTCGACGTCTGGTTATGCTTTCTTAAGCGGATCGGCGGATATTTCATGGTGCATCAAGAAGCAGGATTCTGTGTCCATCTCTACCACTGAAGCGGAGTACAAGGCTTCTGCCTTGGCAGCTCAGAAAGCCATCTAGCTTAGGAGATTGGTGGAGGACATCCATAAGGAGGTTTGAGGTCCTACTCTGATGTGTGGTGACAACGAGAGTGCCATCAAACTGGTTAATAATCCAATCTGTCACGCACGGACAAGCACATCGAGATCGAGCATTAATTCATTCGAGAGAATGTGCTGGAGGGATCTCTGATGGTTGAGCATGTGCGGAGTGAGGACAATGTCGCTGACATCTTCACGAAGCTGCTGGCGAAGGGACCATTTACTCGGTTACAAGGTTTGCTTGGGCTGACATCCACTTCCCACTTCAAGGGGGAGTGTTGAATTTTTGAAGTGTAAGTGGAGGTCGGGCATCCTGAGCATCAGACCGGGCAGTCTGGTGAAACTGCGGAGGGAGAGCAGTTAGATATGAAGACAGCGTGGGTTGTCTTCCCGCTATGAACTAGCGGTTAGCTAGTGGCAGGTGGCCTTGGTTCTCAAACCACCTGGGGTCAGCTCTCTGTTTGTAACCGGGCGGTTAGCATTCGTGGTTACATCTAGGTGTTAGTTCTCTGGCCGGTTCTTTGCTCGTGGGTTGGCAATTTCTGCTGGGGATTGCTTGAGTTTTCGAGTAGTCCGCGAGGCTTGTTATCAAGTCGGCAAACTGTTCTGTAGGGTTAACTCAGCAAGCTGCGTGAGTTGTTTGCTACCCGCTGTCGTTGGTGGGCGGTTATCCTATCATGTAGGCGGTGACCACACTCCTAACCTCAACTATAAATAGGACCTCCACCAGATCTAAGAATAAGACGTGAACAGTAAGTGAGAGCTCGCGAGTTTGTGGTGCAGATAGACTTTTATTTTCGTGCGGATTGAGGCTTGTTTTTGCTGTGTTCGTAGGTTGTGCGGCTTGCATGCGGTCCTTGTTAAAAAACTTGAGGTCCAGAGATGAAGTAAAATTCAGAACACTTCACAAATCTTACCATAAGTATAGCAACACAATGACAATGGGAAGACCGAATAGTGCTATGGTATTAACTATCTCTTTACAATTCGAGGTATACATGGCGAAACATGATTCATAAGAATCACGGAGGAGAGAAGCACAAGACACAAAATACAAGCGGTAGACGACCTGACAACTTAAGACCGCCAGACCGCGCGAACAGACAAACCGGACGGATAACCCCTGAGACTGCGTGAACAGAGCACAAGCCAAACCTGTCAGACTGCAATCACAGACCGCTCGACCTGCTGCTTATTCCACTGCTGAAAACACTTGAAGAAGAAACTGCTTCCTGCTGCAGACCACAACTCAAGACCGCTTGGCCACTTAAGACCTCCTAATCAACTGAGTTCGCTGCACAGTCCAAGAACACCTAAACACAGTCCGACTAGACAGACCGCTGCCGGACTGGTTTAATCAAAGCTGGAAGAAGGGAGAATACTGACCGCGAGCTGCAAGCCGCTAACCTGTGAATACACAAACTGGTCAGTCAAAAATTAAACTGCGCGACCTCAAATTGAGACCAGCACAATCAAACAAATTTGGTTCTTACAGTTCTTCATTATGAATGATGGGCCCTGCACACCTATTTATAGGCGAGCAGACGAATGTCGTCACCACACAAACCGGGATACAATAACCGTTCATCAGATCGCCAGCGGTCTCATAAGACAGACCGCCCGAGCTCAGCAAGGCTAACAACCCCCTTATTAAACCATACGGTTATACACAAACCACACGATTACCGCAGTCATCAAAACAGACCGACCGGTCTTATTGCATAAGCAAAGAACTTCTTCAGCAACCCAGACCGACTAGAACAACACATCAGACCGCCCGGTCACAGTAAGAAGGCAGACTTACTTGAACATCTGGCCGACTTGAACAAGTCGCCAGAACAACCCGCGCAAGCCGCCCGGACAAATAGCGGACTCCCAAATCAGACCACCCAGAACAGATCGCTTGAGACATAACCGGCCAGAGCACCAGCGTAGACCGCGCGGTCTCTGCGGTCTCCAATCTGCAGACCGCCCAGCACCATTCCACTTCCACTTCAAAAAATTTAACACTCCCCCTTGAAGTGGGAAGTGGAAGTCAGCCCAAGAAAACTCCATAATCGACCAAATGGTCCCTTCGACGGTGGCTTAGTAAATATGTCAGTAACATTCTCCTTGCTCTACACATGCTCCACAGTCAGAGATCCCTCCAACACCTTCTCACGAATGAAATGGTGATGAATCTCTATGTGCTTCATACGCGCGTGACAAACTGGATTGTTCACCAGTTTGAGAGCACTCTCATTGTCACCATGTAGCAGAGTAGGACCTCGCACCTCCCTATGAATGTCCTCCACAAGCCTCCTAAGCTAGATAGCTTCCTGAGCCGCCAAAGACGAAGCTTTGTACTCCGCTTCTGTGGTAGAGACAGACACAGAACACTGCTTCTTGCTGCACCATGATATAGCTGTAGAGACTGTCATAAAGACATATCCAGACGTCGATCTCCGATCATCCGAATCTCTTCCATATTCAGCATCCATGTACCCGTGCAACCAAAAGCCCAAATCTCTCCCATAGAAGAGACCCAAATCCGAGGTGGATTTGACATACTTCAAGATACTCCTAGCCGCCACAAGATGAGGTTTTTGAGGCTCTGCCATAAACCGACTCACCCTGCCAACTGCATAAGCAATATTTGGCCTAGTGATCCTCAAGTATATCAGACTTCCAACCAAAGCCCGGAACACCAAATGATCGGTAAGAACCTTCCCTTCATCTCGTCGAAGATTAACTCCAACCTACAGTGGAGTAGAGTTGCTCTTCCCCCTTCCATGCCGAACCTCTTCATGATTCGATCCACACAGCCTTTTTGGGAAAAAAGCATACCACTCTCTTTCCTCTCCACTTCGAGCCCAAGGAAATGGTGGAGCTCACCCAAATCCTTCATCTCAAATCTGATAGCTAGCTCAGTACGAAGCCTAGCTACCTCCATTTCAGAATTCCCCGTGATGATCATATCGTCAACGTACAGCAGCACCAAGACCTGAAGCTCCCACGTCTTCTTTACGAATAAGCTTGAATCTGAATCAGAAGCAAAGTATCCGCAGAACTGGAGGTATTCAGCGATCTTCCCATACCACGCCCGAGGCGCTTGCTTCAAGTCGTAAAGAGCCTTCTTGAGCTTGCAAACATATCTTGGGTGCTCTTCGGATACATAACCAGTTGGCTGATCCATGAAGGTATCCTTGTCAATCTCGCCATATAAGAAAGCGTTCTTCACGTCGAGTTGCCAAATCTTCCACCCTTGGCAAGCTGCCAATGCGATCACCACCCGGACCGAAGTCATCTTGGCAACGGGGCTAAACGTTTCTTCATAATCCTCCCCATACTTCTGAGAGAAACCTCAAGCTACAAGGCCAGCCTTGTACCGCTCAATACTTCCATCAGCCTTCTTCTTCAGTTTGAAAACCCACTTGCAAGTCACCGGAGTAACTCCCTCAACCTTAGGCACCAAGTCCCAAGTCTCATTCTTCCTGAGGGCAGCCATCTCTTCATCCATGGCTCCTTCCCACTCCTTGACTCCAACGTCATTTTCATAACAAGATGGCTCTCTCTCATCCAGCGGACCCGCGAAGAAACATGTGACAAAGCTCAATAAGTTCCCGCCCGTATATCGATCAGGTGGAATAATGGTCCTCTTGAACCTCCTCAGAGCTTGACTCTGAACCACCTCTTCAACTGTAGTTTCTGGACTAGCTCTCCTTTCAGATAAACATGGAGCATTGCTCCCCCTGCTTCCAGAACCTGAAGTACCTGACCCAGAGCTAGAGATTCTTGGAGCACCTGGAGAAACAGGTAACTCCACCAGAACTTCCCTTGCATCTTCCTCTGGTCCATCATCTACCCTGCTTCCTTGTAACTCTACAGAAGAGCTACCTTGGTATGACGCCAGCTCGTCAAATACCACATCCCTAGAGACCACATATCTCTGTGTCTCAGGATCCATGCATCTCTACCCTTTCTTCCGGTCATCATAACCGACGAAGACTAGTTTCCTTGCCTTTGCATCTAGCTTCATTCGAAGGGCATCCGGAATATGCACATAGCAGGTAGAACCGAACACTCAAAAGTGTTCCATGCTTGGCTTCTCCTTGAACATCAACTCATGAGGGGTCTTCATGTTGATGGGACTGAGAGGCATCCAGTTGATAACATAGGCCGCACAAGACATTCCTTCTTCCCAGAAGGACTTTGGGATACTCTTGGCATGAAGCCAACATTTGCAGGTCTCCGTCAAATGATAGATCTTCCGCTCTGCAACTCCATTCTGTTGTGGAGTGTGGCACAAGGAAGCTCTCTTTGGATGTCATTCTTCCTGCAGAAGTTAAGGAATTCCTTGGAGGTGAACTCCCCTCCATTGTCAGTTCTGAACCTCTTAACCCGCAGGTTAAGCCGACCTTCCACTAGCTCATTGAACTCCACAAACCTCTCAAACGCCTCCGACTTCTCCTTCAGAAAATATACCCAAGTATATCTGGTGAAGTCATCAACCAAAATCAGCATATACCTGCTACCTCAAAGACTGGCAGTGTTGGTAGGTCCAAACAGATCACTATGTATACACTCCATTGGTCTTTTACAACTGCTTTGTGATTTGTCAAATGGAAGATGTTGAGCCTTACCAAACTGACAACCTGCACAAACGTGACCATCCCGGAAAGATGACAAGCTAGGCAGACCTTTCACCAGGCCTCTTCCCGCCATAGACTTCAACTTATCCATCCCAACATGCCCAAGTCTTTCGTTCCAGATAGCGACGTTGTCGTTAGCCCTCATCTTATCAACATAAGAACTTGTTGAAAGAACAAACAAGTCCTTCACCCGTCTCCCTATATGAGTGAACTCAGCTTTCACATCTGAAACATTTCAGAGAAATTTCACTTCTATTGGACCGAACAGAACGTGATAGCCAGCATCCACCGCATTGGTCACCGAGAAGAGGTTATTCTTCATCCCCGGAACATGATAGACACTCTTCAATGTAAGAGTACCTCTATCATCATTCAAAGAAACCACGCCCTCCTTCTCTACTGCATGTATAGTATCATCGGCCGTAATGATAGCGTCATTACTTGTATATGCCTGCAATGAGGAAAACTTCGACTCATCCCTGGTGAGGTGATGACCACACCCAGAGTCCACTATCCAATCATCTTGATAGTTGATGGAAGTCATAGCCCGAACACACGTGCCCGTCATGAATGTACCTCCACCACCCAAACTACCTTCAAAATTGGAACCAGCCTCCTCCTTTCCTACAGCATGCCCTGACTGAAGATTAACTTGGCAGTCTCTCTTGAAGTGATCAAGCTTGTTGCACTTGAAGCATCTAGGGGTCCTTCCTTCTTCTTCCCATCATGCTTAGGAGCATAGCTCCTCTCCTGCTGATATGAAGTAGACGGACCATCATCTCCAGATGTCTTCTTCTTCTTGTCCCATCTCTTCTTCTTGTCAGAGAAGAGAACCTCACCTTCTCCCCCAGAGACAGACATCCCAGCCATTTGCATAGCCAAACTCTCTTGCGAAGCAAGTAAGTTCTCCAGCTCCAGCAACGATGGATGATTGGCCCAGCCTTGAACAGAAGTAACAAAGGCCATATAATCCCTCCGCAAGCCGCGGATTACATGCCTCTTCAGCTTAGCTTCTGAGATAGGCTCATCCAGGTCCAATGCCGATATCTTAGCGCAAAGGTTCTTCATCTTCAAGAAGAACATTGAGATAGACAAATCTCCCTGAGTTGCTTTCGCCAACTCATTCTCCAAGAACTGTAGCCTAGCTACATTCTTCTTATTGAACAAGCCATCCAAGGCTGTCCAAATTTTAGCAGCTGATCTTCATCCGATGATGTGATCAAACAACTCCGTAATGATAGCTCTCTTGAGAGTGAAATCTGCCTTTGCATTCATTCTCTTCCAAGCCTTCACGATCTCAGCATTCCATTCAGCAGGAATAACAGCTTGTCTTTCTTCTCCTCCTACTACCTCCCACAAATCCTCGCCAAGAAGATAGCTCTCCATGCAAGACTTCCACTTCTTGAAGTTAGTCTGCGTAAGAAGCTCAATACCAAGACCTCTAGCATATCCTCCTTCCATTGCTATCCCACTGGTTGATAACAAACTTGAGGAACCCGAGAGAAGTATCAGCAACTACTGCTCAGCAACCTCCCTCTGATACCATGTTAAAAAACTTGAGGTCCGGAGATGAAGTAAAATGCGGAACACTTCACAATTCTTTCCACAAGTATAGCAACACAATGACAATGGGAAGATCGAATAGTATGGTATTAACTATCTCTTTACAATTCGAGGTATACATGCCGAGACGTGATTCATAAGAATCACGGAGGAGAGAAGCACAAGGCACAAAATACAAGCCACAGACGACCTGACAACTTGAGACCGCCAGACCGCACGAACTGACAAGCCGGACGGATAACCCCTGAGACTGTGCGAACAGAGCACAAGCCGCACCTGTCAGACCGCTCGACCTGCTGCTTATTCCACTGCTGAAAACACTTGAAGAAGAAACTGCTTCCTACTACAGACCGCAACTCAAGACCGCCTGACCACTTAAGACCGCCTGATCAACTGAGTTTGATGCACAGTCCAAGAACACCTAAGCACAGTCCGCCCAAACAGACCACTGCCGGAATGGTTTATTCAAAGCTGGAAGAAGAGAGAATGCTGACCGCGAGCTGTAAGCCGCTAACCTGCGAACACACAAACCGGTCAGGCAAAACTCAAACTGCGCGACCTCAAATTGAGACCGACACAATCAAGCCAGCTTTGGTTCTTACAGTTCTTCATTATGAATGACGGGCCCTGCACCCTTATTTATAGGCGAGCAGACGGATGTCGTCACCGCACAAATTAGGATATAATAACCGCCCATCAGATCGCCAGTGGTCTCATAAGACAGACCGCCCGAGCTCAGTAAGGCTAACAGCTCCCTTATTAAACCATACGGTTCTACACAAACCGCCTGGTTACTGCGGTCATCAAAACAGACCGCCCAGTCTTATTGCATATGCAAAGAACTTCTTCAGCAACCCAGACCGACTAGAACAACACATCAGACCGCCCGGTCACTACAAGAAGGCAGACCTACTTGAACATCTGGCCGACTTGAACAAGTCGCCAGAACAACCTGTGCAAGCCGCCCGGACAAATAGCAGACTCCCAGATCAGACCGCCCAGAATAGATCGCTTGAGACAAAACTGGCCAGAGCACCAGCGCAGACCGCGCGGTCTCTGCGGTCTCCAATCTGCAGACTGCCCATCACCATTCCACTTCCACTTCAAAAAATTTAACAGTCCTGATTTGATCAGAGGAAACTGCAGCGGAAAAGTTGACAGCAATCAGCGGCGGGTAGCAGCAGGAGGTCACAGTTAGCGACAAGGCAGGTTCTTTTCAGCTCGTTTCCAGCTTTCAATAAAGCTTAGACCGCTGCGGTTAGGCGGTTGCCATTGTCGGTCTGTTACTTCTGTTCAGTTCTTAAGCAGCTTGTTCGCGGTTAGGAGCGGCCAAGTGACTGCGGTCAGGAGGCCTTTATTAGGTGAATAGGGTGAGCATTGGAATAATGGGTAGTCCACGTGTTGAGTTGCGGTTTGGAGACTTGGCGGTTTGCACAGACAACCTTTGTTAGTCGTGCGGTTTGGCGGGTTCATGTTCTAACCGCCAACTTCTTGTAGTTGGTTTTATTCCCTCCTCATCATTGTGTACTGAAAGAATCATGTCTCACAATGTATGTCTCGAAATGTACAAAAGATAGTTGATACAAGATTTCTCTTGTTCCTTCATTTTTCGGGTTTCTGGTGCTTGGTATGGTTGGAGAGTTCCTGCGACCTGGTTCCCATTTTCTGCTTATTAAAAATTTTAACAAGTTGACAATTTATCCTTAATTCATTTGGTCTTTCAATTAATATCTGAGATTTATGTGATATGCAAACTTTGTTGTTAAACTTCTAATGCTGTGTATTGCTTATAGTTTTGTTAATAATAATTTTGTTATGTTGTCATGTCTATTTTTCTACTATCAATGTTTGTCATGATATGTTTCATTGTGTTAATGCATCTTAGCACTATGGTATGTTTTGCCTTCTTCAAATAGGGGGAGATTGTTGGGAATATTGCCCTTCAATGTTGCCTAGATTTGAAGATGTACAACATACAATGCTAAGTGCATATTGTATTTGATAAGACATTCTATATCATGTTTGTACAGGCTTAAGTCTTTCCAAATCTTGGAATAGGTCTCTGGTTTTCACTATCAAAATCAGCTGAGACAACAGTCTGGTATGAGCTAAATTAATGAGACGCAGCTGTATAGCCGTTGAGAAGAAGTATGTCTAAGCTGAGCTACATATAGAGGAAATTGTTGAGAAGACCAACTGTCTCAGCGGATCTGCTGAGACGTAGGTTATTTCTGCTGCTGAGAGTGAAGCCTGTCTCAGCCCATCCGCTGAGACAGATTCAAATATGAATGTTAAACATGCGGGATATATTTTGGCGCAAGTGACAAGAAAGCAAGATAATCTTTTCTATTCTTGTCCATGTTGTGACTAAACATTTCTTAGAGCCATTGCAGATTGCATGAGTGAAAGTGCATAGTGTACCTCTAAGTTTTCTCTAGAGAAGGGGGGAGGTGAATACAGAATTAAAATATTTTCTATTCTATATATGTACAAACAATAAAAATACTAGGTATTATGCAATTAGCAATCCAAAGAAAAAAAAAAGTAAATTCAGATTGCTGGAAATATAAATACAGAAAACAAAATGTTGGGAAAATGATTTCTCTTAACCCCTAGAAATGAATTCTAAGAATGAAAAAACAAGGCTAAGTAAATATGTGTCGAATAGTATTCGACGTTTCCTTCAGGTTGAGTCGAAGTAACTCTAGGAAGATTTCGACGTAAGTCTAGTTGACGCCACTCTGATTTCTAGTCGACGCATCTAATGAAGTCGACGGACCTCAGTCGACGCACCTTCCTTATTTTTCTCTCGACGTCCAGAAAGGATGCTCTCGATGCTTGCGTCGAATAGTAATCGACGCACGTCGATTTCCATGACAGAATTTAAATATGCGCCAGATCTCTTTCCTTCTTTCAATAGATCTGATTTATATGGAATAAGTGTCAATATTTTATAGCCGTTCTGAATCATTCTTTCCTTATATCTGATTCTTGGCTAATTTGATTTAACTTATTTGGATATTATTTGAAATCTGAATTGGTTCTTTCCTTCTACAGAAATAAATATTATGGAAACATTTTCATCTTTCTATTTTTCTGACTGCTAATTAATTATCCTCCTATAGCATTATTTTGAATACACAGAGCTATAAATAAAGAGGAGGTCGGCAGAAAATGACAGTTGAGTGATCCACCACATACATTTTGAAATAGAGGAAAAGCTCCCAAGAGAAAAGAGAGAAATTGAGAAAAAGCTCTGCAGCAACATTCAACCACTTCTTCTTCTTCTGCTTCTGAAATCACACTGCTGCAAAATCTGATAGCTCTCACAAAGAGAGAAAGTCTGCAAATCTTCTTCTCTCTATAGAAGAAAGATTCAATTCACTTCTTGTGCTTCCAATCTTCTTGCTAGGAAGAAGATTCATTCTTGTCCTTATATCTTTCCTGCTTTCTTTCTTACATCTAACATTGTAAAAGAGTTTTTAGAATCTCTCTTCAAAAAATTCAGTGTACTGGTTCTAAGAGTCTCCTTGTCAAAAGACTCAGTTAGTTCTAAGAGTCTCCTTGTCAAAAGACTCAGGGTGGTTCTAAGAGTCTCCTTATCAAAAGACTCAGTACAAGATAGTGAATTCCTACCAAGGGGGTAGAAGAGTGGACTACCCAAAGTTTGGGGAACCACTATATTTTCTTGTGTTGTGCTGTGATTTATTTTCTTGCATTTACTTTATTTTCTTGCTTAATTCTTGTTGGTGTGTGGGAAGCTCTAATCTGTGATTATACACATATATATATTAACTTTGCACAAAATATTTTTAATCTCTATTCACCCCCCCTCCCCCCTCTAGAGAATTCTAGTGAGGTTAACTGTGCACTTTCAATTGGTATCAGAGCTAGGTTGATCTAAAAAGGATAACTCCTTGATCAAAAAGATCTTACCTCTCATATATATATATATTTTTCAAAACTATTTTATCATATGACACAAATCAAAGATTATGCTTCCACCAGACCTCCAATGTGCAATCTTGAAAAGTTTGCAGTTTGGAAAACAAGAATTAGAATTTATATGAATTCCATTGATGCTGACTTGTTTGATATTACTATGACAGGTCCCCCAAAGCCTTATAGAAAGGATGCAAATGGCAATGTCACACAAACACTTGTTCCAAGATCTGAGTGGACAGAAGATGAAAAGAAGGCAAGAACATATGATCTAAAGGCCATGAACATACTTGTCTCAACTCTCTCAGATGACATTTTTCAAAAGGTTGTTGACTGTGAATCATCCAAAGAAATTTGGGATGCTCTCACAAAGATGGTGGAAGGAAGTGCTGATGAAAAGAAAGATAAAAAGGCTCTATTGATCTCTCAATATGAGAACTTCCAAAAGAAGGCTGAAGAAAGCATCTCTGAAATGTATGACAGATTCAGTATGATCATCAATCAACTAAGAGACTTGGATAGAGAAATCTCTCTCACTGAGATTAATGACAAATTGCTAATGAGTCTCCCTAGTTCATGGGACTCAAGAATATGGGCAATAAGAGACACAAGAGGACAAAAAGAGATCTCAACAGATGCTCTCTTAGGAAAACTCAGATCCTATGAGCAGTTGCTGAAAACTAGAGAGGAGAAGGAAAGAAGAGAAAACACTCCAATTTCCTCAAAAAGCAGGAACATTGCTCTAAAGGCAACAGAAGAAGGAACCCCTGTCACTGAAGAAGAATTATTCAGTTTCTTGGCCAGAAGATTTAAGAAATGGGTCAAGACAGATGGATCAAAAAGGAGGGAGTCAAAACCAAGGTATGACAAAACCCCCACTAAAGAAATTATTTACTATTCTTGCAGGAAACCTGGACACATTGCCCCAAAATGTCCAGAGAATGCTGAAAAAGAAAAGGATCTGAAAAAGAAAGATCTGAAGAAAAAGGGGAAGAAGAAAGAAAGAGGCTTCATTGCAGAAGTCTGGAGTGAAACAAACTCTGAGGATAGTTCATCCTCTAAGAGTGACAATGAAGAATCTAGGCAAGAAGACCTATGCTTGATGGCCTTTGAAGACTCAAAGAATGATGATAAATCATGGAGTGAAACAGGATCAGAAGAAAGCATATCTTCTGATGATGAAAAAGAAAAGAACCTCATTCTCATTGAGGAATCTGAGGATGAGGATGAGGTAAGCATGTTTGATGAAATAGATTTTCAAAGTGATAATTTTAGAAATGATTTTATGGGAATGTACCTAGATCAACTAAAAACAAAACAAGAAATTAAAGATCTAAAAGAACAAATCAATGTAGCTAAAACCAGAGAAACACAGAAATTAAATCCTCTAAAGATTATGAATCAATAGCTAGCAGAATAGAAAAGGAAATAGAAAGGGCTAGAATAGAAAATCAGTTCCTTAAGGATAAAGTAACCCAGGAAAAAGCCTTTGAAGAATCAATAAAAATGAGAAGCCAAACTCTTAAGGAAATCACTGAAAAACAAACAATAAGACACAACCATCTTGGGCTAGGGGCTGATCCCTCAATCAGCCTAATTCCATCCAACAAACCTGCTTGGATGATCCCTGTAAAATTCACTAAACCTGTCAAAATGACAAACCAAGAAAAAGACCCAAAAGATAAGGAAGAAAACTCCTTCAAAGAAATAAAGGAATTTGATGAAACATCTTATTATTCAGCTGATGACTCACAAACTTCATCTGAAGAAATAATCAAACCAAGAAAATCAAGACATAAAGGAGTAAAAACAGAGAAAGGAAAAATGAAAATTTATGAAGATACAGTTGCGTCGACTTTATATCGACGCATGCACGATAGTGCGTCGACTTCTACTCAACGCAATCTCTCAGATGCTTTGACCTCTTCTAGATGGATGAACAAAAGCACGTCGACTTCCAATCGACGCAACTTTTTCTATGCGTCGAAATCGGATCGACACCATCTGGAGAAAGCGCCGAATACAAATCAACGTGACTATCAACATGCGTCGAATGGATATCGACGCACAAAAATTCAGAACAATTTAACATCTTTCCTCCAAAAGTCTTTCATCCTAACCCTTATTCAGGACCCATTCATCCTAATCATGAATTCTATCCAAATCAAACCCTCTATTCTAACCAACACTCTTATCCTCATCAACACTTCTATCCTACTCTAAACTCAAATTCTCATAATAATAGGATAATCAAATGCTATATATGTAACAAAACTGGCCACCTTGCCAAACAATGTTGGCATAATCAATCAAACTAACTGTAAAAATTAGTCCTAAGCTGTCTTAGAAAAGCTTTAGGACTAGGAAGAGACAACAAGAAATAAGAACATAGAGTGGTTCAGAAAAATCAAAAGTCACGTCAACTTCTACTCGATGCTCCGTAGATGACTCAGATCAACAGGTGTAATCGACGCATGTGTCGACTACTATCGACGCATACGTCGATAGGAAACCCTATCATACCAAATCAGACCATATTGACGTTCACGTCGAATTCCACTCGTCGTAACGTCGACTTCATAAAAACGAGCGACAATACTAAAATATTCTCAGTCACATCCACTGAAGTACCGAATAAGCCTCGAATTGAGTCCCGTTTCGACGCTTCACCTGACTTAAATAAACTCTTCAGTTAGAAAACCTTCGCGATTCTGCATCTATCATCCTTCTTGCTCCTCTGTCCAGCTGATTCTTTTTCCCTCTCTCACCGATCTTCAATGGCTCCCAAGATAAATTCTGGGTTCGATATCGACCTCGAATCCTTCCAAGCAGCAGCAGAGAACTATAAGAACATCATAGCTCTCTTCACTGAAGCAGGACTGGACAAGCTCATCTCCACTAGGTGCAAGCTTCTGGAAACTGAGCTCACAGAGCTCATAACTCATGTTCAGATTTTTGAACAAGGAGAAATCCAAGGAACACTATATGAGACACCAGTCTCAATCTCAGCAGAACACATTAGGGCCACCTTTGATCTCCCATCAGGTATATCCTAATGTCATCTTTGTTCAACTAAAATAGGGAAAGGAAATCTCATAATTTTTCATCATTTCCTATTAGGTGATGAATCTATAGACCTCACACCTGATGAAATCAAGCATCTGCTAACCACCATGAAGTTCTCAAGGGATAAACTAATCCATCTAAAGAAAATAGACTTTTCTGAGGAGTATAGACTACTAGCAGATATAGTAGGAAAGATACTACTATGTAAGATATCTTCCCATGATGAAGTGCCCAAGCAGCAACTGAACATCATGGGAGCTCTGGTGTTAAAGAAGAAAATAGACTGGGCCAGCTGTTTGCTCAAGATGATAGGCTCTAGATATTCCCACAAAGAAAATGCCTACATGAGAATGATGAGTCAAGTACTGTTCCACTCCTTCCCTGACCTATGTAGGTCAAAAGGAATTCCCATCCCTCCAGGAAAAAGGATGTCCATAGCCCTATTTTCTAAATGGGCCAGGCAAATCCCTAAGCCTGGTTCCATCCCTGAAAGGACTCCATCTCCTCCTATCTCTCCTGCTCATCCTCCTCCTCCTCCTCCTTCTCAAACAGTCACATCTTCTGTCCCAGCATCATCCTCACCAATACCTCCTCAATCACCTGCTCAACCTTCTTCTATTCCTCCACCTCCTCCATCAAATATACCTCCTCAAGATGATAGAATCCCCTCTCCACATCCATTATCTCCTCCTCCTCCTCTATCACCTCTTCCTCCACCATCACCTCCTCATCAATTCTCACACCATGAACCATCTGAATCCACTGAGGCTCTCATCACCCAGTGCATACAATCCACAGCTCAAAGATTCCAAGCAATGCTAGATGAGCATTGCTCCCAGATTCATTCCTCCATCCTTCACATGCACACCCAAATAGATGGGGTCAGTGCCTCTGTGCAAGATCTTAAGTCATCTCTCTCTTCCTCTAGAGTGACTAGGTCTTTCTTAACCTCCTTGGCCAAGAAGGTCAAGAAGGGGGAGAATCTAGATGAAGATTAGCCCTCCAATCCTAAATCTCCTTCTCACAAATCCCTTCCTACCTCAAAAACTGACAGTCTAGCACTGCTCAAAACCCTTGGAAATGAGATAGTACCTGAGCTCCATATTTATGAACAAACAATAGAGGTACTCAGCATAGCAAGAGAGGCTGCAGACCAAGTGGCATTACTGCAAGGGGAAGCAAGCAGAGCTGAAAAAGAAGATGGGGCAGATGATGAGAAAGTTAAAGAAACTAAACTTCAGGGGGAGCTGGAAATTGTGGTAGCTGATATAGGAGCTAAGGAGATGGATACCATTGTGAATACAGCTGAAAATGAAAAAGAGCAGCCAGATGCTGTGTTACCTGAAGCTGAAACTCAGGGGGAGCTAG
This sequence comes from Dactylorhiza incarnata, assembly GCA_033032865.1. Lineage (NCBI taxonomy): Eukaryota > Viridiplantae > Streptophyta > Magnoliopsida > Asparagales > Orchidaceae > Dactylorhiza > Dactylorhiza incarnata. The sequence continues at coordinate 669,732 of JAWHQI010000525.1, read as the reverse complement.
ATGAAACTCAAAGGGACTCAACTGCTGTAACTCAGGGGGAGATGAGGGTGCTATCTGCTGTTGAGAAAGAGCAACCTACCAAAGTCTTCAAAAGAAAAAGAAAGACTCCTCCTACCCCTCCTGAGTGTTAATTTGGTTTCTAAAAACATTAATGAAAATTTTTATGTTCAAAACATTGATTGGTCAATATATATATATTCTCTTCTGAGTTGGTGTATATACAACTTTCTTTCCTTCTTTCCTTTTTGGTTACTCAATATATTTCTTATCTTTACAAATGCTGTGCTGGGTTAATTATATGCTAGTACAATTTCCCTCTAAATAGGGTTAAGAAAAATAGGGGGAGATTGTTGGGAAAATGATTTCTCTTAACCCCTAGAAATGAATTCTAAGAATGAAAAAGCAAGGCTAAGTAAATATGCGTCGAATAGTATTCGACGTTTCCTTCAGGTTGAGTCGAAGTAACTCTAGGAAGATTTCGACGTAAGTCTAGTCGACGCCACTCTGATTTCTAGTCGATGCATCTAATGAAGTCGACGCACCTCAGTCGACGCACCTTCCTTATTTTTCTCTCGACGTCCAGAAAGGATTCTCTCGATGCTTGCGTCGAATAGTAATCGACGCACGTCGATTTCCATGACAGAATTTAAATATGCGCCAGATCTCTTTCCTTCTTTCAATAGATCTGATTTATATGGAATAAATGTCAATATTTTATAGCCGTTCTGAATCATTCTTTCCTTCTATCTGATTCTTGGCTAATTTGATTTAACTTATTTGGATATTATTTGAAATCTGAATTGGTTCTTTCCTTCTACAGAAATAAATATTATGGAAACATTTTCATCTTTCTATTTTTCTGGCTGCTAATTAATTATCCTCCTATAGCATTATTTTGAATACACAGAGCTATAAATAAAGAGGAGGTCGGCAGAAAATGACAGTTGAGTGATCCACCACATACATTTTGAAATAGAGGGAAAACTCCCAAGAGAAAAGAGAGAAATTGAGAAAAAGCTCTACAGCAACATTCAACCACTTCTTCGTCTTCTGCTTCTGAAATCACACTGCTGCAAAATCTGATAGCTCTCACAAAGAGAGAAAGTCTGCAAATCTTCTTCTCTCTATAGAAGAAAGATTCAATTCACTTCTTGTGCTTCCAATCTTCTTGTTAGGAAGAAGATTCATTCTTGTCCTTATATCTTTCCTGCTTTCTTTCTTACATCTAACATTGTAAAAGAGTTTTTAGAATCTCTCTTCAAAAAATTCAGTGTACTAGTTCTAAGAGTCTCCTTGTCAAAAGACTCAGTTGGTTCTAAGAGTCTCCTTATCAAAAGACTCAGGCTGGTTCTAAGAGTCTCCTTATCAAAAGACTCAGTACAAGATAGTGAATTCCTACCAAGGGGGTAGAAGAGTGGACTACCCAAAGTTTGGGGAACCACTTTATTTTCTTGTGTTGTGCTGTGATTTATTTTCTTGCATTTACTTTATTTTCTTGCTTAATTCTTGTTGGTGTGTGGGAAACCCTAATCTGTGATTATACACATATATATATATATTAACTTTGCACAAAATATTTTTAATCTCTATTCACCCCCCCCCCCCTCTAGAGAATTCTAGTGAGGTTAACTGTGCACTTTCACAAAAATATGGACATCACAGAAAAGCAAACACAGAAGACACAAGAATTTTTATAGAGGTTACCCAAAATGTGGGTAGTCCTCTCTTCTACCTCCCTGGTAGGATTGCATAACCTGTGCCTGAGTCTTTTGATAAGGAGACTCTAAGAATCACTGAGTCTTTTGATTAGGAGACTCTCAGAACCACTGAGTCTTTTTATAAGGAGACTCTTAGAACCACTGAATCCTTTGGAAGAGAGAGTAATAAAACTCTTTTATAGTTGAAGGAAAAGTGTGAAGAAGGGAAGAAGAAGAATAAGAATAGAATTATGTTTTCCAGAATCCTTCAGAAGCAATTCTCCAGCTTCTGATTTTCACTGGATCTGTATATGAAGAACCTTTGCTTATGATTGTGATGGTTGCAAGGGTTATTTGACTGGATCCTTTTTCTGTAAGCACTAGTTGAAAACTTATTGTTGTAAGGTGAAGAGAAAGAAGCTATTTCCTTTTCTGTTCAGAGCACTTGTTTTCTATCTTAGGGTTTTGAAAGGAAGAAGAAGAAGACCCTATTCGACAGATGAGAATAATGTAATGAAATGCCCTATTTTTCTTCTCCCCTTTGACATATTTATTATGTATGATTCGAATTTGAAATACTTTCTTCTTTTAGGCTATCCTGAAAAGGAATTCCTTTTGGACACATAATTTTCCTTACTTCTTTTGGTCCCGACCCGTTCATCAGATTTGAATACATTCCAACAGTGTTTTTGTTGTGTCTTGGAATACTCCATTCCATTCTTGGCAATAAACGAGCCATTGGAGAACTATCTTTAGACTTGTGGTCCTTCTGAAAAGGTCTTAAAAGGACACCAGAAAAAGCTTCCTTTTCTGACTGTATTCAACGTTGCGTCGACTTCATCATTCTTCATATCGACGCACCTCTGAGTTCTTATAGGAGTAGCTTCGAATCCCTTCTTAGCTCTGACTGAGCTCAGATGTCGACATTACGTTGATTACTTATTGATGTATCCGTCGAGTTGAAGACTTGGACTTGAGATTTAACTTCTGTGTCGAATTGAATTCGAAGTTGCTCCGACTTCTTAGATGGCTTTGATAGGCTCTTCCTTCTGTGTCGAGTCCCTTTCGACATTGCATTGACTTGACTTATACTTCGACGGGGTGTTTAAGTTGCTTGTACTTCTGATCAGAGTTGCGTCGGCATCAAATCGAAGTTGTGTCGACTTTCATTCGATGCAAGTCTTAACTTAACTGATTTTGTGATTGTCTTGACTTGACCTTGACACTCTAATGTGAGTGTGACATCCTAAGACATCTAATGACCAATTTACCCTTACTATATAATGACGGTAATATAACCTAACTGATGAAATAACTTTAAATAATTTGTTAGATAAATCACAAGGGTTTTTCCCAACAATCTCCCTCTATTTATCATAACAAATTTTACAAAACAAAGTAAGTGATTTCAACAGCTTTGGACATTAATTCAAATACAAACAAGATATACATGGACAATAACAACATAAAATAATGGAAACATAGACCACTTCATACACTGTCAAGTTATTATATTGTTCAACACAACAGTTTGCTCCAGATGTTATAATATAAAGTATTCATATTTACAGAATACCCGGACTTCAACACAAGAGATTAATTTTCATGATTTTCATTCTCTTTGGGATGCTCCCCCTGAGATTGTGCATTTTGTTCAGTATTTAAGGCAGCTAATGAGTCCCGATTATATAGGGTTTTTCGGACTCATCTGGGCCTGTTTTCTCACTCGCGCACTACACTTTCAGCTTTAAAAGGCTCATATCTGCTTTAGTTATCATTGTACACATAGTGCACTCTTTTCGCCTTTTGGGGTGGGCAATTGCACATTCTGTGCTGGGGGTATGCCTCGGCGGGTCCCCATGCATGTCTTGCTGTTATTTTGGTTGTTAGCCCTGTGGTTGGAGCTATTTTCTGTGGATTGGTGCTGTGTTTTTAATTGTGTGCAGGTGGTTTATACTCTTGAGCTGAGCATTACAACCTGGGTAAATCGCACGACCGTGCGATTATTGTAAACACACGATCAAAGCAATCGTGCAATTTACTCAGAGCTGGATGTAATGATGATCATCGTGCATTTTCCTTAACGCACGATTGAATCCAATCGTGCGTGAAGGAAAACGCACAACCTACCTAGAGGAAAGGAAAATCTGCATCCTGTCGTACCCCGTGCGTTTTTGGTCGTGCACGAGCATTCAGCTCGTGCGTGAACAAAAACACATGACCTTTCTGTAGCTCCAGGCGATGTTTATCTCTACCAATCACACGTACCAAAATGCACGGTCATTCGTTTCTTTAAATTAACGCCTCTATTTAAGCGCGCAGGATTGCCCGACCTAAGGACCTTTTTTCATTCATGTTCATCCGGGAGCCGTCGGGAGGAGCGGGAGAGCTCCATTTTAGCCCTCAACTAAGCTCCACCTTGGGAGAGGAGCTCCGACCGCCATTTCTTTGTGGAACTCTCTGACGCGCGATTTCAGCACCGCTAATTAGCAAACGCGAAATGCGGTATGACGGCAGTGCACCGATCGTTGTTAAGTAATAAAAGTAGGGAGGAATTCCCCGAATATCATTCTCAAAGGAATGCAGGATGTGGTGATAAGAAAATAGAGTGAGTCGATTGTTACACGAGCGAATAAAACAAGGGCGTTGTGATGGTGTCCTAAGCTATTGCAGAAATAAGAAATGCGGGTCAAAACTCCGCTTCGCAAGGCAGGATGGATGCAACGGCTGCGATGCCGTGCTTCGGAAGGTGCATGGACGGAAAGTAACCATGACGATTGAGGGTCGCACACACCTCTTCGCAAAGTGGGGGTGAGTGCAGCGGACGCGATGTCGTGCTTCGATATGTGGGTGAAATGGCCACAGTATGGGGTTTTGTGAGGGTCGAAGGCACCTCTTCACTCTCACTTCTAGCTTTTCCTAGAGTGAGCTAGCTAGAATGCGTGTGTGGAAGTGGAGTGGAGGCGGAGCGCATCACAACAAAGCATCAAATGAAGAACAAAACAAGAAAAAGCTTCTATTCATAGACAAATAGAAAGCAATCCAGTTCATTACAACAATCAAAAGTACATTTCCAAAAAGAGAGAGAGAGAGGGTAGAGGAAACCACGAGATGAGAAGCCTCGCCGCAGATCTTGGTCGGAATGAGGGGTGGTCACGCCTCCTCCGAGCTCAGTCCTTGGTTGCTTCTGGGGTTCAGAGGCTGTCACTACCTCTAAACATCATCCATCTTCTTCTTAGAGCTGGGTCTCTTCCACTTAGCTTAATGGAGATGTCTCACCTTCAAATGCTTGCTGTAGATGGCGGAGAATGCTTCTAGGACCCTTGATGGAGCTTTGGATCGATGGATTAAGCTTTCCCAAGGAAGAGGATGGATGGATGGAGCTTGGAGAGGGAAAATGGCGGAAGCTTGAGGAAGAATTCGCGCCCGAATTGTGCTGGCTTGCCCTAATATCGCGGAGCCGGTCTTTATACAGAGCAGAGAAAATACAGCGCACGATCAGGGGTGCACGCCCAGTGGTCGTGCGCGAAGGAATGCTTGTGATCGTGCGCGGTCAACCTGTAGCAGAGGGGAAGATAGGAAAATAACGCACAGTCAGTGGCGCACGACCAGTGGTCGTGCGTGAAGAACTCCTATGATCGTGCGAACCGCTCTGTCAGTTAAGGGGAATTAACGCACGACCAGTGGTCGTGCGCCTGATCGTGCGCGAAGGTAAACGCACGATCAGTGGCTTTTTAGGCTAAAATTCGCCCCAAACCATTCCGAGCGTTCACATGATCATTGCACCTGCAGCAAACTCAAACATACCCGCTGGGGTATAGAAACAAAGCTCCCCAGTGGCATAAAATATTCACTAAAAATAAAAAAATGGAACCATCCAAGATAACACACAGAACTAGGCTATGGAAGGTACTATCTACGCAAATGAACAACTAGTCCAATATGAACGATAATCAACCTAATATGCAGTACCTATGCATGATAATAAGCCCAAATGAGTCCTAAAACATGTATATAATGGAGACTCATCACTCTCGCAATAGCTTCGTCTTCGGCCACCGCCATTATTGCCTCCTCTCAAGCTCTATTTTCGGCCATTTTGTGTTGCATCTTGGGAAGTTTCCGGCAAGAGTACTACCAGCAAAGACCAGCGAAGAAGACGGGCTCACTAGAAGGAATTGACAACTCCTCTCTGTACCCCGGACGTCAACCGTGGACCGAGCTTGGACTAGGACTGACAACCCTTGAGTCTGACCGTGAATCCCGGCAAGCCTTCGTATGTTTGGTTGTATTTCTTCTCCTCTTCATTAGTTGTAGTTTGGTTATGAACTTGTGGAATACGGTATTGGTGTGTAAAAACTCAATGTGCTTAATTTTATTAATCATGTCTTCGTGCTTGATTTTGTGGTTTTTACTTTCGTGGTGCACCTAGCTTATTTCCTCCTGGCTACTCGTTGTATGCTTGTGCCATCCTAGCTATTGCTAGGAGCGTGTTTGGTGAAGAGGTGATTGCGACCCTCGTTGCTCTTCCTTCCACCATATTACCCAATTGGGTGATCCACCCGAGTGACGCGGTGAAGGTGACCCGCATTTTATTTCCTGTTTGTAGCGTAAAAACACAATCACAAAACCCCCCATTTGGTTCATTTCACCCTTACAGTTATTATCTCGGATAGAGAACTCACACTCCCTACCTGCACTCCTCGAGAGATCGAAACTTGGGTACTTGCTCCCACTTTTGTTTCTTGAGCGACCGGTGCACTTGTCATTTGCGCATCAAGTTTTTGGCGCCGTTGCGGGGGAGTGGAACTATCGTGTGTTTTCTTTAACAGGAGAATAGCTGTAAGCGTGTTGTTTTCTTTTGATTGCTTTTGTTTTTTTTTATGTTACGGAAGGACAAATTCCAGAAGACATTCAAGATGCTAATTTTGAGACTGAACGGGCAACGAGAGCTCGTTTACGTGAAGAAGCTGCAAGGGAAAGAGAAATAATTGATGTTATGGGCCACATTGTTAATGGTCAAGGTGGTCGAATTCCTGATGAACAGGAAGAGGTCCTCCCTCGTGCGTGGACGATGCGTGACTTCACTACTCCTATGGTGGGAAGTATCTATCCAGGATTTGGCCCGGTGATTGTTAACAACCAATTTGATATCAAGCCGGCTATCTTGAATATGATTCGAAATAACACCCAATTTCCAGGGCTGCCAAGTGAAGACCCTCATTTACATCTTATTGAATTCTCAGATATCTGCAGCACATTCCGCTATGTCAGGATCACCGACGATGTGGTTAAGCTAAGGCTGTTCCCTTTTCTCTTCGGGATAAAGCCAAAGCATGGTTGCACACTATCCCTCCTGGGACTGCTGCTACATGGGATGCTCTTTCGTTAAAGTTCTTAGCAAAGTTCCACCTGGTGGACAAGATAGTGAATGCTCGGCGAGAGGTAGCTACATTTAGACAGCGTGATCAAGAATCCTTGTCCGAAGCATGGGAGATATTTGCTGAGCTGCTGTTTAGATGTCCGCAACAAGGTTGTGAGTCCTGAAATATGGTAGAAATTTTCTATTTTGCTGTGGAACCAAACTACAAGGCAATGATCGACGCTACTGCGGGAGGAAAAATAATGAATATGACCCTTGATGAAGCTTTGATGATTATTCATGATACCTCTTCACATAGCACTTATTGGACTGCTGGAAGGAATGCACCAAGGGGTGCCAGGAATTTATTTGAGGTAAATGCAGTCATACCACCAAGGGAAACTACATAGCAGGCGTCTGATAATATGGTGATGCTATCAAGATCAACTCCTCCCCCCACTCAAGTTATGGCGATCACGTGTCAAGGTTATGGAAACCCTGAGCATCATGCCTACGAGTGCACCGCAGGTAAGCAACGCTCTGATTTTTCGAATACTTCTTTTGATGAGAGTGTAAATTTCTTAAATAGTCAAAACCGGTCATTGCCATTTAATAATACCTATAACCCAGGTGTGAGAAATCATCCAAATTTTTCATGGAATCAAAATGCTCCTGTCCAACGATGGCAAAGGGGCCAGCATCAATTTGATGATCAAGCCTCCGGTAGCCATCCGCGGCCACCACACCCGGGTTATGCGCAACCTGCACCACCCCAAAGGAAGAGTGCCTTAGAAGAAATGCTGGAGAAGTTCGTCGATCTGGCCCAAACTAGTATGGCTAATCAGACTGCTTCCATGAGAAATTTGGAGAGCGAATAGGCCAACTGGCCCAAGTGCTCTCCGAGCGCACTCAGGGTGCTTGATAGTGCATTATTTATAGTTATTTTTATATAGTATTTTAGTAGTAATTAATTAGTTTTTATATAATTTTAGTTTAATATATATCTAATTCGGTTTATTTTGTGTTTTCAGGTAATCTGGGGCTGCTAATAGCAAATTTAAGCTCACAGCCATGTTCAGGGGAAAGAATGGAACAAGTATGCAAAAATCTTCAGTACACGCCCTCGGTCACGGCCATGACCAAGAGCGTGACTTCAAGTCACGGCCATGACTCAACCCAGCCATCTTACAGCTACCAGATCATGCCGCCAGCCCAATTTAGTATTACACGCCCTCGGTCACGGCCATGACCAAGGGCGTGACATTAAGTCACGGCCATGACTCAACCCAGCCATCTTCTAGCTGCCAGAACACGCCGCCACATCATTTCCAGCCTACACGCCCCAGGTCACGGGCGTGACTCCATGTCACGGCCATGACCTAGGGGGTGACCCTTCCCGCAACTGCCAGAATAACTCCAGATCGCGCCGTTTCCCGCCGTTTCCAGATTCGGTCAAGTCACGCCCTAGGTCACGGGGGTGACCGAGGCCGTGACCCGTCGAGATGATTAATTTTGGCGGTTTTTTCTTCCCCAACGTTCCCGGGCTTTCAAGACGCAATTACGCAGCTTACACGCCCTTGGTCACGGGCGTGACCAAGGGCGTGACTCACCAATTTTCTGCCTATAAAAGCTTGCTGCTGCCAAAGTGATGGGAATCCGATCCTAGCTTAGATTGGGTCATTTTTTAGATTAGTTTTTTCAGCATTTTCTTATTGTATTTTCTTTATGCAGATTTACTTTATGTCTTGCAAATTTCAATTCATAGTTTAGATTTCCAATTCCTGCAATTGTAATTCTCTTTACTTAGTTATAAAAATGTTTCTCTTTTCAAATATGTTTAGCTGAATTTATAGCATTTGATCGGATGAATTCTTAAGCTTTTCTTATTTTGTAATCTCTCATTTTCGTAGCTTTAGTTTAAGAATTATTACGATCCACTTTTGATTTTTCTCGATTGATCTCATATTGCCGGTATATGAATATCAATTCTTGATCCATTTTCTAGTGATCGAGAGATCCATGAATTTGTGTAGATCATTCATTAGTGGAAAGAGTTGCATGCATTCCTCGAGAGAGGGTGACACAAATCTTCCGGATTGGAGTCAAATCCAATAGTGAGGCTCACCGCATAAAGCAAGCTTAGGGGTTTCGACTGGCCGAGGGGTCTTAATCGATCAACCTAAGGTTAGGTGGTAGTTCTCTCGAGAGAGGCTCTACCATATTTTGGGAACCTCCACGGTCGAATTATTCTATCACTTTTGGTTATGAATTTAGATTTTACAATTTATTTAACTCAAGAAGGATTTCCGATCAAATGCTCTTTTCTTTCTTTTCTCTTTTATTATTCTAAAAATCTTCTTAAATCTAGATAAAATAATATTAATTTGCGTGAGTAGAAGTAATCAACAACCCCGTGGAATACGACACTTGATATTTATTTCTAAATATCCTATACTATGAATGATAGGTGCTCTTGCCTATAGTTCGTAGAATTTGGAGAAATTTTATATCCTAAATTTTACGTATCAAGTTTTTGGCACCGTTGCCGGGGAAATATTTTTGTTGATATTTTGAAAGCGTGAATTTTATTACTTTTATCAATCTCTTTCTCCGCCCCCATTTCTCTTTTTGATTTATTTTCAAATTTCATTCTATTAAGTGACGGTTGTTCAATTTTCTTTCTTCAAAAATGTTATCTCAATTGGCCGCCAAAGTTGTCGAGCTTCAAAATAAAGTCAACCTTTTGGAAGCCGCACGAAAGCGCCAAGTTAATTGTAATTTTTGTGGAGCACCGCATCGAAGTGAGGATTGTTATATTAAATTTTACTCTCAAATTTTTTCTTATGGAAATAATTTTGAGTTTATTTATGAAAATAATTATTCAAACTTTGATGAAAATAATTCATCTAGTTTTCAAGCGAATGATTTTTCCGATTCTAATAATATTTCTTCTTGCTCCGATATTAATTATTCATGGTGGCAAGATCACCCGGATAGTTTTCGGTGCGATGAAGGAAATTCAGTCAATCAAGATTTTCATTCCTCCTCTTTTACCCCACAAAATTCTTTTTGTTCTACTCTTGGGTATTCTCCAGATTCTATTTATCAAAATTTAAATATTTATACCCAAGCTCAAGAAGAACTTCTTTACCACGAATTTAAAAGAGTCATGGAGACACCGGACGAAATTGATGAAGAACATGTTTCTTCACCTCCTTCGCCGCAATCTCCTCCTATTTTCCATGAATTTTCTCTCTCGCCAATTATTCACTTTGAAAGTGAAATTCATGAAAATATTGTGTCCCATGAATTTAGTCCACTTGGAATTTCAAATAAATTTTTGGATACGAATTTTATTTTTGAAAATGAACAACCGGAGCTTAATCATGTGTTTTCACAAGAAACTCCTCCTTGTGAAATATTTTCTGACTCGCTTAATTTTGATTCTTTTTCTTCTAACGATTTTCATGTAGAGGATGAGCCGGTGCAACCAAACGTCTTCACCGATCCATTTGCCGCTCATCTCCAGCACTCCAAATTACCCATGGTATGTATAGGTAATTTGGATTCACAATTTCGCCCTAACGGAAAACAAAAGAATCAGGATTATAGCGGAGGAGTCGCCGGGCAACAGTTTTCGGCATTTTCACCTCGGTGTGAATTAAGGGAGTTGCCTGTGCATTTTCAATTTGAATATCCTTTTAGCTAACCCTTAACGTCTAGCTAAAAGACGTTAAACAAAGCGCTCTTGGGAGGCACCCCTTGCTTATCTTTATATTTTTGCTATTTTTCTTTTATTTTATGCATTTTCTTTTCTTGTTTGGCCTTTTCATTCTTGTTTATAAACATTGGGGACAATGTTTATCTTTAAGTATGGGGGGGTGTTCTCTAATGTTTATTTTTATAAAAAAATCAAAAAAAATTGAAAACATGTTAAAAATCATAAAAAAATTGTCTCTTTGTTTTCTGTTGCAATTTTGATTTAAAAATGTGAAAAATACAAAAAAAATTGTTTTATTTTAAAATGTTTAAAAAACTTATAAAAAAAACTATTTTTCCAATAAGATAAATTTTGTAATATTAAAATTCTCCAAACTTTATTTATGCAAAATTAATTTTAATTATGAGTTGTCTTTATAGGTTTTTTTTAAAGAGTTTTCTTTTTATGAATTTTTAAATCATATATTTCTCTTCAAAATATGTTAGATTTAATTTTTAGATGAATTTGATTTAATGAGTTTTTCATTATTTTGATTTGTTTAGAATATTTCTTAGTTTTACTTTCTCTCTTTAAAATATCATAATTCAATTTTGTAGTAATTGTGTTAAATATCTTTAGATTTTACTTATATTAACTTGAACTCATAGTTTCTTATAGATTGCTCAATTTATTTTCTATGCTCTTAAAATATTTCTTTGGAATTTTTGTAGCCTTTAAACCCTAGCCCTTCCCCTACCTTTTTGTTTAACCCTTTTATTTGGCATATAAAAAAAATATTTGAAAAGATCATATGTCATGGAAATGAGAGGATAAAATTCATCATTCCTAAACATATGCACCCAAATTAGTAAAAGATTATATGGCATGGAGTTGAGAGGATAAAATTCATCACTCCTAAACATATACATTTGGGATATAAAAAAAGAAGAAGAAATTAAAAAAAGATGGAAATGAGAGGATAAAATTCATCATTTCCTATATGCAAAGTAACTTCTTCAATGCCAACTTTACCCCAATTAGCCAAGTTTATTTGCTTATCCTAAGATATTTTGAGAGAGCATAGTTAATATTTTGTAGTTTTCTAAAAGTTTCTAATGATGTTTAAAGTTTCTATAATTTTAATCTTGGTTATTTTACTTAATTCAATGCAATTTTATTTATGAAGATTTAGTTAGAGAATTTTGAAACTAATATTTATTCTACTCATCTCAATTTATGAATTATAAATTATTTCTTATAAAAATCTGAATTTTAATTTCTTAACTTATTTTGACATGAGTTTTATAAGATTTGGAGTACATAATTAGAAGTAAATCTTTTTGGAAATGTCCTATAAATTCTTCTCGTACTTATAAATTAGTTTTTGCTCTGGAATAGCAAAAGCTTAAGTATGGGGGTATTTGATAGTGAATTATTTATAGTTATTTTTATATAGTATTTTAGTAGTAATTAATTAGTTTTTATATAATTTTAGTTTAATATATATCTAATTCGCTTTATTTTGTGTTTTCAGGTAATCTGGGGCTGCTAATAGCAAATTTAAGCTCACAGCCATGTTCAAGGGAAAGAATGGAACAAGTATGCAAAAATCTTCAGTACACGCCCTCAGTCACGACCATGACCAAGGGCGTGACTTCAAGTCACGGCCATGACTCAACCCAGCCATCTTACAGCTACCAGATCATGCCGCCAGCCCAATTTAGTATTACACGCCCTCGGTCACGGCCATGACCAAGGGCGTGACATCAAGTCACGGCCATGACTCAACCCAGCCATCTTCTAGCTGCCAGAACACGCCGCCACATCATTTCCAGCCTACACGCCCCAGGTCACGGGCGTGACTCCATATCACGGCCATGACCTAGGCGGTGACCCTTCCCGCAACTGTTAGAATAACTCCAGATCGCGCCGTTTCCCGCCGTTTCCAGATTCGGTCAAGTCACGCCCTAGGTCACGGGGGTGACCGAGGCCGTGACCCGTCGAGATGATTAATTTTGGCGGTTTTTTCTTCCCCAATGTTCCCGAGATTTCAAGACGCAATTACGCAGCTTACACGCCCTTGGTCACGGGCGTGACCAAGGGCGTGACTCACCAATTTTCTGCCTATAAAAGCTTGCTGCTGCCAAAGTGATGGGAATCCGATCCTAGCTTAGATTGGGTCATTTTTTAGATTAGTTTTTTCAGCATTTTCTTATTGTATTTTCTTTATGCAGATTTACTTTATGTCTTGCAAATTTCAATTCATAGTTTAGATTTCCAATTCCTGCAATTGTAATTCTCTTTACTTAGTTATAAAAATGTTTCTCTTTTCAAATATGTTTAGCTGAATTTATAGCATTTGATCGGATGAATTCTTAAGCTTTTCTTATTTTGTAATCTCTCATTTTCGTAGCTTTAGTTTAAGAATTATTACGATCCAATTTTGATTTTTCTCGATTGATCTCATATTGCCGGTATATGAATATCAATTCTTGATCCATTTTCTAGTGATCGAGAGATCCATGAATTTGTGTAGATCATTCATTAGTGGAAAGAGTTGCATGCATTCCTCGAGAGAGGGTGACACAAATCTTCCGGATTGGAGTCAAATCCAATAGTGAGGCTCACCGCATAAAGCAAGCTTAGGGGTTTCGACTGGCCGAGGGGTCTTAATCGATCAACCTAAGGTTAGGTGGTAGTTCTCTCGAGAGAGGCTCTACCATATTTTGGGAACCTCCACGGTCGAATTATTCTATCACTTTTGGTTATGAATTTAGATTTTACAATTTATTTAACTCAAGAAGGATTTCCGATCAAATGCTCTTTTCTTTCTTTTCTCTTTTATTATTCTAAAAATCTTCTTAAATCTAGATAAAATAATATTAATTTGCGTGAGTAGAAGTAATCAACAACCCCGTGGAATACGACACTTGATATTTATTTCTAAATATCCTATACTATGAATGATAGGTGCTCTTGCCTATAGTTCATAGAATTTGGAGAAATTTTATATCCTAAATTTTACGTATCAGTGCTCTTCCTCGTAATACTGAAAAAAATCCCCGAGATAAAGAAAAGAGCATCTCCGATGCAAACAGTTGCCAGAAGAACAGGTGTGTAGTTGATTGCAAAATCAATGATGTTGATACTCCAACACTATGCGATTCTGGATCGTCTCGCAAAATTCTTTCCCTTCAAGATGTTGCGAAATTAAACTTAAATATGAAAATAGATAATCAGATTGTTAAATTTTTGAAGTGGAAGTGGTTTAGTGCTGGGCGGTCTGAAGGTTAGAGACCGCAGAGACCGCATGCTCTGCGCTGGTCTCTGGTCGGGTCTGTCTCAGCGGGTTGTTGAGGCGGTCTAATTTGGGAGACCGTTATCTTTCCGGGCGGCTTGCGCGGGTTGATCTGGTGACTTGTTCAAGTTGGTCAGATGTACAAGTAGGTCTACCTTCTTGAAGAGACCGGGCGGTCTGCTTTTCGGAGACCGCAGTAACTGGCGGTTTGTAATAACCGCAAGGTTTAATAAGGGAGCTGTGAGCTATGCTGAGCTCGGGCGGTATGTGTAACATACCTCAAACAACTAGACCCCTATAGTGGTTTTGTCATGACTAGGCCATGACAAAACCCTAGGAAGCTTAAAGAGATCACTTGGCCTTAGGCTTGAAGGAGAAGAGCACCTTGGTCTGCAAATAGCAATTTCCAGTTACCAAACTTAGGGTTGGACTTTAGGGCCTCACCTTGACCCTTTGACCCCACCATGGCACACCTAACCCTTTGGAGGGTCCCTTAGAGCATCAATGACCCATTGGGGTCAACCAAAGACGCCAAATTGACCAAAGTCAATCCTAACCCCAAATTGGTCAAAGTAGCCTAATTAGGGTCAATTGACCTCCGCTATGCCAAAATGACCTTGCCCCTACCCTTATAAGGATATTAGGGACAAAATGGACTAAAAACCCCACCATGGGGCCACCAATTTGGCCAATTTGACCAAAGTCAACTTTAGCCCTATTTTGGTCAAATTGCCCTATTGTGGGTCAATTGGCCTCCACCTTGCCAAATTGACCATACCTAGACCTTCCTAATCCCTTAATAGAGACCAATGGGTCACTACCCAACCATTGGGGCCAACCCAAACGGTCAAATTGACCAAAGTCAACTCCACCCTAAATTTAGGTCAAAATGACCTATTTTGACCTAATCAATCCCAATCCACTTGGGCTAAACTCAATTGAGGCGGTCCACCACCTAATGGGGTTGGTAATTACTGAATTAACCATTCAATTTCAGGAAATTCGGCCAGGAGAGAGAAAACCCTAATTTGAAAGAGAGAGAAGGAAGGGCGAGTTAATGGAGAGGAAGAGGAAACCTCCCATCTCCTCCAATAATGGCACCATTCATCTCCTCTTGGGGAGAGGAGAAGTTTCCAGCCTTCTCCCGGCTGGATTGAGTACCTATTCATCTCCCCCAAGCCAAAACCAAAATTACCTTGATGGCCAATAATGGCATGCAAGGTTGTAACCTCCCCCCTCTCCCAATCAAAGCCTCTAACATCTTCAAAAGAGTGAGAGGAGTGAAACCCCCAACTTTCCCGAAAGGATTGTGCACTATAGGCTCAGATTGACATGGCTCCAAAAGCTCCCCGAGCTCCCATGGTGAACCCAAGATCCACAAGGAATTCTGCACCAATTCAGGTCCGATCCCCTTCTCCTCCCCTAGTGCGTAGATCTGAATTCGATTGGGCCTTGATTCGAGCCAAAATGGCCTTGGATCGAGCTTCCCAAAAGGCTCGTTTTAGAGCTTTTCCCCTCCCCTAAAACACTATTCCGACCACCTCCGGCCGGCAAACCACCGCCAAACGATGGCCACCACCTCAACGGAGGTGGTGGTGGCGGTGGCCGGCCCGGAAGGTGGTCGGATCGCCGGCAAGAAGGGCTGGAAATCCTTCAGGAAAGTGCAATCGTGGCTGTTCATCCAATGAAGAAGACGAAATTATGTCCGTTTAAATCTTCTGTCTAAATATTTTATAATAAATGTTATTAATATCTCATTTTATGTGTTATTACTGGCAGTAGATAGATATTATTATAGAAAATACCTAGGGCCCTCTGATGAAAAAGTGTCCAACATCAAATTTGTAGCCCTTAGAGTCTACTTCATTTTAAAATTTGTTTCAGCCCAAAAGGAGTACCGTAGCTCCCTGTAGGGCCATTTTGGTGGGACTGGTCCCTAGGGTAGGGCAGTCACTCTTTCTTGCATAACTTTTTACTGATAAATGCTATGGCCTTGATATTTAAAACCTAGGCTATTTACACCTACTCACACATCATACCAAAAGATGGGAATTTTAGGAGAAACTTTTTCTAAAGTTTTTGTAATAATTTTATAAATTTAATTTAAATTAATTAGTGGGACAAATGACCTCCAATGCCTTCCAAATTTTGGTGTGTGCTTCTTGGGGTCATCGCATGACCCTGGTAAAAATCTCAGCCCAATTGGGACTGATTTAGTTTGGAAATTGGCTAACCTAAGTTGGGTCTAATTAGGTCAAAATTAGGGCATGGTGTTTGTCTGGGGGTATTGTGGTCAAATCTCCTCACCATGAGTTGAAACCTTGACCACTGGCTTAGGATCTCCTAAAACACCTCCATGAGTGATATGGGGTGGTGTGGAGGTGGTTATGCCCTAGGACACTACTTTTAGCCCTAGGTGTGCATATAGGACCTTGTGAAGGACATAGGGTCAAATGTCCATGAGTGGTTATGAAACTTGGTGGATAAGCTTATAGGGGGTAGATAGGCACTGGGTAATCTTATAAGAATTTTAGGAGCCAATATTCTTTTTGAATTAGGGCATAACCCCTTTAGGGAAACTTCTTAAAAGAAACCTTTACATGCTTAAAAAGTCTTGGATGATGATGAAACTTTGGTGGTACCCTCATAATCATGGTTTAGACCTCTAGTAATTTTTGTGAATTTTATTAAATGATTTAATCAGTACTTCTTTCACAAGGCACCTGTTTTGATTTACACTTAAGAAAAATATTTGAGGGTCCAAAACTCATTGTTAAATTGTGCAAATTGGTGATAGGACCTTTCAGAACATTAGGAGGCTCTGTAAATTTTTATAGAATTTTTGAAGACTTAAATTGGTAGGCTACTTCATAGTTCATTTAATTTGAGGTTTTCTTAATTTATTTATTTTAGTAAGAAAATGATTTCCTTAAATTCTGAAACTTAGTCAGTAGCCTTTTCTGGTGAATACAAGAGTTTGGTATTTTTCCCATAATTTTAGTGTTGCTCTTTTTGGTTGTTCCTTCATAAAACTATGATTTTGGATAGATGATAAATAATTAAATTAGAAGAGAATTTCTTACAGTAAAAATATGATATGTTGTTTCTGATGTTATTTTTTAATCATAATTTTTGGAGAGCCATATCATAAGATTTACTTACACTTCATGTTCATTTTCACACTTGGCAAATGTTTGGAGAAATTAAATTAAATATTAATTAATTAGGGAAAAGTATGATTCTCTGGATTTAGTCCTTTAACATCATGGTAGACCTCCAGTAAATATCATGGGTCAGTTGGAAGAATATTTGGAGTACCTCTAGTTGTGAGCTTCATATAATTAGTTTGGTCTGCGTATAGTAAAACTGCGAAACTTAGGTTTTAGTAACCTACTAGGTGGAAATGTGTGCAGACGGTGCACATGGGTTGATTAGATAGTTGTGAGTCCACTCCAGGAAGTGTATGTGAGGAAAGTGTACTCGTTGGGTCAAGAGTAAGGTTGTCTTGGGGATTGACGAAAGATCGTCTTTCCGCTTGTGTGTCTTAAAGCACTTAGGTCTAACTCAAGTGAAATGGTAGAAGGGAATTCTTAAGGGTAGATACCAATAACAGTAATTATCTTGAGAAAGGGAATGTTGGAGTGTCAACCCATTACAGTTTCTAGTACCGTAGCGAGCCCCTAACAGGGTAACCCTCGGGAAGTCCAAGATTAACCATAAGTCGTAGGAGTATAGAGGATGCTCAAGACTAACAAATAACACATTCACTCACACTCCGTTGTCATGGGAGTTTGGTTGGTTTGGTACCCCGAGTTGTAGGCTCGGTGGTGGTAGGTGCGGATTGTTGATCCGGAGAGTTTGTGACTCAGTTCGGTTCTTGGTTGGGCAAGTTAAGCCCAGGTGGTTTATGTTGTAGTTTGTAGATAGATAGTAGAACATGTTGCATGTGCACAAGGTGGTGGGTCCTTAGTGTTGGTGGTCGTTGCACCGATGTTGATACTCGGGCTCGGCAAGTGTGGAATTTGCACTTAGCCATAAAAGTCTAGTGGTCCAGCCAGTAAGAGTACGCAGATGCTCCACGGTTTGACGTTGAGGCGTACGATAGGTCTAGGTTAGGTAGTGCATATACCAACCTAGAGGTGGGCGAGACCCAACCCACCGCTTCTGTTTGCCACTACGGGAGTATCCTGGGAGTCTTGCAAGCTCCAAAAAGGGGGAACTAAAGGTCTGTGCGCATAGAGTCGAAGTGGGTGAGTTGTACTTGTATGAACATAGCATAACTGTATACCTTGCCTGTCATAGCATAAACATTTCATTTCAACCCCTACCCCTATCGTATAAGTCGGTTATGGGACTTCTTATACGATAGGCCTTGCTAAACGACCCCTTGGTCTATAGGTTTGTGTGAGCATTCCTATAAATCAATGGTTACCTTTCCTTTATATATGTCTTTACTTACTGCACTTTATTTATTCGTTACCTGCTCTTACTATGCTTTATTACCTGTTTCAATTATGTATATATACTTGAGTAGTGGTAGAACTCATCCTGTAGAATATACCCTGTCATCTGCTTTTGCTCTTACCCCTTATTTGTCCTCCGCTTCATCCTTCCCGCTCGGTGCCTAGGAGTCACCGGGGGAGGGGTGGGGGATTGGATTAGTCTTTTTGACTAACAGTCGGGGGACCTTATCATTTTAGGAGACCGCGGTGACGGAGCAGCACCAGAGGCCGGTGCAGATGGAGGTGGGGCAGTCTAGCACGGGAGCACCGATGACAGGATCCGTGAGTGGCTATTAGTTCTAGTTATTTTGCTTCCGCGAGTGAACATGTAGTGAGGCTTGATGTATCGGGCAGGAGCCCTTGTTATCTCTTTCTTTATTTCAGATATATTTATGTGGACATCTCTTCGTGGATGTATTACTTTTCAATGTGATGTGGATTTGGCTTTCTTTTAGCTTATTCTTCTTTGCTTCTTCGTGATTGATTTGCTTCTTCGTTGATCCCGAGCGAGGGTGTCACCACAAAGCGGCGGTTCTGAGCCTAAGATCAGGATGTTTGAGAAGAAAAAAAATGGGGTCTTACAAGTGGTATCAGAGCGATCTCGATCCGAAGAAAAGAAGTCCATAAACCCTGGGCCACCCCGAGCGAGCTTAGTTTGAGGACAAACAAGCAGTGGAAGCAATGGTGTGCCCATAAGGGAAATCACATGAAAAGGTCCACTTATAACTGATCGTTCTTTAGCCAAGTTCCTTACGAGTGTAATTTTCTTGTACAGCCTGCGACAAACCCTACGCCGCAGCATGGAGTCCCACCGACTCCAGACATCGTCCCACCACCACCAGCTCCTACCCCATTCCAGCAGACAGAGTTGGGACAGACACTGATTGCCATTTTGGAGACTTTCAGGGCACAACAGGCACCGGCTCCTTAGCAAAACCCTGGGTACAATTGGCTGAGCATCTTTCGAGGTCTCTCCCCACCATCATACATCGGGACAGAGACCATTGTGAGGACTGAAGAGTGGGTAGACATCATGGAGGAGATGTTGATAGGGATCCAGTGCCCGGCAGACATGGAGGTGCCACTGGTGGTTTCTTGCTTGGAGTCTCATGCTAAGAGGTGGTGGA
The DNA here is from genome assembly GCA_033032865.1 of Dactylorhiza incarnata. NCBI lineage: Eukaryota > Viridiplantae > Streptophyta > Magnoliopsida > Asparagales > Orchidaceae > Dactylorhiza > Dactylorhiza incarnata. The sequence continues at coordinate 650,046 of JAWHQI010000525.1, read as the reverse complement.
AGAGGTTCCTGGTTACAGCTTATCCGGGACTGGAGGCTGCGGACGTTTCATGGGAGGATTTCAAGGCGGCACTGCTGGAGCATTTCATGCCACAGTCTGCGAGAGACGAGATGTAGGATAGGTTTTTGCAGTTGAGGCAGGGGAGCAGGACGTTTCTGGAGTATCACCGGGAGTTTACCCATCTATCCCGGTTTGCGGTTTCATATCAGCTGAATGATGCAGGATTTGCAAAGAGGTTCTACAAGGGCCTCTATGATGAGCTGAGGCAGGCCCTCCTCTTTATCTCCGACGGCAGCATGACAAAGATTCTAGAGATGGCCAAGAAGCTGGAGATAGACCAGCAAGCTGTTCGTGGGAGAAAGAGACCAATGGAAGATCAGGGACGAGGAGGAAGAAGGGATCAGCCGAGAGGCCGAGACGGTGTGGAGAGAAAGACAGAGGTCCGACCCCGCCAGGAGGAGAGGCAGGAGCAGAGAGAGGCGGTAGTGTTGGCTCCTCAGCCTCTACAGATGCGGGAGATGCCAATGATTGGAGGGGGTGGACCACCACCGGAGTGCTACCACTGCTGCCAGACCAGCCATATCAAGAGAAACTGCGCCCAGAGGAATGCACCACCAGCACTACACCGGGCAGCACCACAGGGCCAGCATTTCGGGGGCCGAGGATGGGGACGAGGTCGTGGATTTTAGGGCGATGACCGAAGACAGTACAGGGAGCAGGCGTACGCCCTAGACTTGGCAAGGCCCTGGGACCCAGCAAGGGTCATCGCAGGTACTTTGATGCATTTCTTTTAATTGTTTGTACCTTATAAATTTTAGTTTTACCTTAGCATTGAACCAAACAACAAAACCCTCAGGTTTAGTACGCGTTTACGGCAAACCCGCGTTTACCCTGTTCGATACGGGTGCCTCGCACTCGTTCGTCTCCGCTAAGTTTATCGAGGACCTAGATCAAGTCCAACACTTCAGGAGCGATTATAGGAGGGCGTGATTCCCGGACGGATCAGAGGTTCTACCAAATGCCACGTGCAGCATGAGGGTAGAGATTGGAGGAAGATTGTTCGAGGTCCCGACAACTATGCTGAAGATGAAAGACTACGACCTGATCCTGGGCATGAGTTGGTTGTTCGGAAACCAGGCTAGGATTGACTGCCCGACAAGGAGGATCGTTCTTAAGCACAAAGGCGGTGAAGTAGTTTTCGAAGGTACTCAACCCACCTCTCGTCTCTTCTTATCATCTATTCAGGCCGTCAAGGCCCACCTGCAGGGAGATGAGGTATATCAGGTGCTCTTTGAGGCAAATGAAGTCAAGGACTCAGTGTCAAGTATCCCGGTCGTACAGGATTTTGTGGACGTTTTTCCGGAGAAGCTTCCCGGACTGCCAACGCACCGCGAGAAGGATTTCCAGATCCAGCTGGTGCTAGGGTCAAAGCCGGTGTCCAAAGCCCCTTATCGGATGGCCCCGAAGGAGTTGGTAGAGTTTCGGAGCCAGCTGCAGGAGCTGGTGGAAGCTGGGTTCGTTAGGCCGAGTTCCTCACCCTGGGGAGCTCCGGTGTGGTTCGTGAAGAAGAAGGATGGCACGCTCAGATTGTGCATCGACTACAGAGCTCTGAATAGGCTGACGGTGCGGAACACGTACCCTCTGCCAAGGATCGACGAGTTGTTTGACCAGCTGGAGGGATCGCATTGCTTCTCAAAGCTGGATCTGAGGTCAGGATATTATCAGCTGAGGATCCAGGAGGAGGATATTCCGAAGACGGCTTTCAGCAGCCGATATGGTTTGTATGAGTTCACTGTGATGCCGTTCGGGCTCACGAATGCCCCATCAGCATTTATGAGTGTGATGAACCGGGTGTTCAAGCCTTATCTCGACATCTTTGTCATTGTGTTCATTGACGACATCCTCATTTACTCGAGGACGGAGGAGGAGCATGCACGGCACCTGGCACTAACCTTGGAGAAGCTTCGGGAGCACCATTTGTATGCGAAGTTCAGCAAGAGTCAGTTTTGGTTGAAGGAGGTGGCCTTCCTAGGCCATATTATCAGTGGAGCTGGTCTAGCAGTAGATTCATTAAAGATTCAGGCAGTACGGGATTGGCCGCCGCTGAAGACGGCCACCGATGTGAGGAGTTTCTTGGGACTTGCCGGCTACTACCGGAAGTTCATTCAGGGGTTTTCTCAGATAGCCCTCCAGCTCACATCCCTGACAAAGAAGGATGCTACTTTTACATGGACGCTGCAGTGTGAGGCAGCCTTCCAGGAGCTGAAGGGTCGGCTTACTTCAGCTCCCATTCTTGCCCTGCCATCGGGGAGGGAAGGATTCCAGGTGTATACAGATGCATCATATCAGGGGATGGGAGCCATTCTGATGCAGAACGGGCATGTGATAGCTTACGCCTCCAGCCAGTTGAAGAATCATGAGCGAAATTACCCGGTGCATGACTTGGAGATGGGAGCAGTCGTATTCACTCTCAAGATCTGGCAACACTATCTCTATGGTTTCCACTGCGACATATTCTCAGATTACAAGAATCTGAAGTATGTAGATACGCAGAAGGAGCTGAATATTCGGCAGAGGCGATGGGTGGAGTTCTTATCAGACTATCAGTACACGATGCATTAACACCCAGGGAAGGCGAATGTAGTAGCAGACGCACTGAGCAGGAGAGCTACTGCGCCAGGAGCAGAGCCTAAGCTGATGGCCATGGAGTTAGTGCGGATGTTCGAGGACATGCAGATCTCTCTAGTATCTGAGGACGATCCGGAGCTGTACGAGGAGTACTTAGCAGCGATGGGTGCCACTTACGACATTCGAGACCGCATCAGGGATGGGCAGAGGCAGGATGCCAAGTTAGAGCCAATATTCAGAGCCTTGGAGGCAGGCTCAGCTGGAGATTATTCGCTGAAGGACGGCCTGTTGAGTTTTAGAGGCCGAGTGTATATACCGGCAGGGGGCCGAATTCAGGAGGATATTATGTCAGAGGCTCATTGCAGCAGGTTATTCCGTGCACCCGGGCATCACCAAGATGACTGCAGATTTGAAGAGGACCATGTATTGGCCAGGCATGAAGAAAGACATCGTATATTTTGTGACCCACTGCGAGGCTTGCCAACTCGTGAAGGCGGAGTGCTGAAACCCAGCAGGATTATTGCAGCCACTTCCGGTGCCGGAGTGGAAGTTCGACGACATCGCTATAGACTTTATACACGGTCTTCCCCGATCTCGTATGGGAAATGACTCGATTTGGGTGATCGTCGATAGGTTGACGAAGGTGGCCAGATTTATTCCGATCAGGAAGGACGAGTCGGTCAGTGTATTGGTGCGAAGATTCGTAGATCAGTTTGTTCGATACAATAGTGTGCCGAGGACGATCGTGTCGGATCGGGATGGACGATTCACGTCGAGGGAGTGGAGAGCAGTGCAGGCCTATCTGGGCACCCGGTTGACATTTAGTACAACATTTCACCCTCAGACAGACAGGCAAACAGAGCGTACAAACCGGACCCTAGAGGATCTTTTACGTCTTTGCATTCTGGACCGCGGGGAGCCATGGGAGAGACTGTTGCCATTAGTTGAGTTCTCATACAACAACAGTCATCAGTCTAGTATAGGCAGGGCACCTTATAAGGCATTATACAGACGGAGATGCAGAATACCTTTGTCTTGGATTCAGGATGAGGATCCCAAGGCACTTGGCTTAGAGTTCGTGGAGGACACGGAGGCTCGGGTGAGGCTGATTCGAGATAGGATGCTGGAGGCCCAGAGCAGGCAGGCCAAGTATTACGATGCGCATCATCGTATGGTGGAGTTCCAGGTGGGATATGATGCGTGTCGGCAAGTGCACCGGTCGCTGTCAAGTAATAATTGTGGAGAATAAATTCCCCGGGTGTCGGTCTCTTGAGGAATGCAGGATGGGTGAACGAATCGCGCAGTGATTATTGTTACACAAGCATTCAACAAACACAAAGATGGGGCTTTTGGTTGGTTTTCCTAATCTTATCAACAACAAAAGAGATGCGGGTCGAAAACACCGCTTCGCAAAGTGAGGTGGATGCAACGACCGCGATGCCGTGCTTCGTGAGGCGGATGAAGTGAACTCAAGTGCGAGAGGGTGAGGGTCGCAAACACCTCTTCACAACCGCCGTTAGCTCTTGCTAACGCGGATCAAACACCTTGCGTGCGTGCGCGAGTGAGTGAGAGAAAGCGGAATGAATCACCACCAAACCATGAAGAACAACAAAGAAATATTCATTTCCATCAAAATAAACATCACAATATTCGAGTATTGCACAGTTCAAAGAGTACAACGAGGGAAACGAGGAAAGAAATAACCGGTGGTGAAGACTAGCGGACGTTCACGGCCGGAATGGTAGGTTGTCGGGCTACCTCCGGACTCGGACGGACTATGCTTCCGGCGTAGAGAGCTGTCACGATCTCCCTACGTAGCTCCGTCGTCTTCGACTTCATGTTCCTTCTTCTTCTCACCGGGCGGAATGAGAGAATCGTTGCTTGGAGGCTTGCGGACGATGGAGAACACTCACGGACAATGGAGGAAGTCTTGGAATGGGTGGAGGAGGCTTCCCCTTGCGTAGGAGATGAGGTGGAGGCGTCCCACGGTGGAAATCGGCGGCGTACGGAACAGGAATCCCGCTCCCGCCAGTGATCGATCGCCCTAAAATCGCAACAGGCGTTTAAATAGGCGCTGGATTGAATACTGCGCACGGTCATTGGCGCACGACCAGTGGTCGTGCGCACTGGAATTCTGCGATCATGCGCACTGCCTGGGAGGAACCTGCAAGATACGAAATTATAAAATAAAATGTTCGCACGACCAGTGGCGCACGACCGGTGGTCGTGCGCACTATCGTTGATGGTCGTGCGCAATACAGCAAACAGAACTCAGAATTTTAATGATACGTGCGCACGAGCAGTGGCGCACGACCGATGGTCGTGTGCACTATCGTTGATGGTCGTGTGCACTGCACCAAACAGAACTCGTGAAAAAGGGTTAAGTGCACACGATCAGTGGCGCACGACCAGTGGTCGTGCGCAATAGAACCGGCGATCGTGCGCAGTGTTCCTGTGCAGAATTGCACCGGGAACACCTGCACTACTCCTATTCCAGCACAACCACAGATCTAGCCACTGAAAGTGGCACTTAACAGCACAAGAATACTACTAATGATAATAAGCACGAAAATCACACCAAAGTGGGCCAAGATGTGCACCTAGCATGGATTATCAAATATAAACTATAACAAGGCTAAAGTGCGGAGAAATGACTAAATAACGGCCCGGACGAGTCCATAAATGTGTATATGATCAGGACTCATCACACCCCCAGACTTAACTTTTTGCGCGTCCCGAGCAAACGAATCCGGCGGAGTGTGAAAACGATAGTTAACATAGAGAATTACACAAGGGAGTACGGTGCGAAGTAACAACGCATGCGAGTAGAGATTCTAGTAGAAGGAGAGTTTAACTATGCTAACTAATTTACATAAGTATTAAAGCGTAATTAAAGATTTAGATGTACTCAGTTGGTGAATTATGAAGGATTTGACGATCATGCCCGGTATGAAAGTGACGAGACACTGAGGCGGGTGTTGCAAAAGATCGGGGCTTAGGAATAACTCCGCTGAAATCCATCAACGTCGTGAACCATACGCTTGCCCGGTCACACTCTCTCCACGGCGCTAGCAAACTCGCAAATCAAATCAGTAGGACTTATAGGATTAAAACGGGGCTTAGGTTACGGTATGATATTCAAAGTTAAACACGGCGGCTACGCAACCCAAGTGAGCTAACGGAACGCTGCACCACGCAAGACCAACAACGATGCTCGTGTGACACACCCCCAGACTTAGCATGAAAACCAGGTGTGCACACGGCCTACTTCACAAATACCAACAGATTTTCTGTTTTTTAGCTCGGGAGGATTTTTTTTCAAAATACTTTTTTTTTCTTTTACATATTTTACTTCTTTTATGTAACCCCCGGTTGGTTCAAAATCAGCAGATAGACTTTATTTTCTCTTCATAACACAAGGATTCCACACACCACACAAGTTGAGAATTATGAGCGCAGTTAAAAACATTTTGGTTGCGGGAGTAGGATAGGCTTCAGGCTTTGGTGGATGAAGAGGGGCTGTACAAAGGAATGGTAGGCACAAAATGGGCTTGCAATGGTGAATGAAAAGGACATGGAATAACAAAGCTCAAACTAGCCAAATGGTGGCCTACATCATGCTTAACTCAACGAGTCGCTCTCACCCATGCTTCGAGAGTCGCTGGGGGCAAGTTCTTAGCCCACGAGAAAGGTAAACCGTCCTCCCGACTCGAGCAACACACGACTAGCACTCGTACACACACAACACCGGGTTATCATCAATTTCATACAAATTCACCACTTGAGTATATTAAATCTAAATTTACGCAGAAATACTAAACATAAATTAGATGCATAAAGAAAATCTAGTTCTACTCAAATTCTACCATAACATGCAAAGTGACTAGAACACTACATGAGTCAACATCGCACTCCAAATAATAATTCCTACGTTAACAACCTATTTCATACTCCAACCAAGATAGTTTACAACGGAACAACAACAAAAAGATAAGCGCGCACTCAAGTGGGTGAAGTGGTGTGTGAAGCATGAAAAACAACGATAATGAAGAGATAAATAAGAATCAACCTTCTAGTATGCAGTGCAACTCGTGCACAGTGGGTGACAACATACGCTCCCCCAGACTTAAGCTAATCAATATATCTAGAAATTTGAAGCTAAAAGAAGGGAGGAAGTGTTACCCAATGCTCAGAAATGAGCATACCAGACGATTGGCGTTTATGAACAAGAATAGTCCGCAGCATCCGCACCATCGAACACAAAACCTGCAAGCACAGACTCAAAGCAACAAAAGCAAATACAAAAGCTGAACTAAAAGAAGTTAGAAAAAAGGAAATACGAAAACAGGAAATCTGGGTTGTCTCCCAGGAGCGCTTTCATTTAACGTCCTTAAGCTGGACCAAATACCTGTATTAGCATTGTTTATAAAGTTCAGGAATTAAAAAGAAAGAGTTCTCAAGAGTAGGGTTTCACAAAAATAAGAGACAAGAAGGGGAAATCAGCTGCCGGTGTTTGTATGATGTCCATCTCCCAATGTCAACAACTGACACTCCTTGTTTATAGTGGCGCCATCGTATAACTTCAGCCGATGTCCATTGACCTTAAACTTGTCCCCCTTATCCCCAGATATTTCTATGGCACCGAAGGGGGAGACATCGGTCACGGAGAAAGGACCACTCCACCGCGATTTTAGCTTCCCTGGGAAGAGGCGGAGACGGGAGTTGTAGAGCAACACTTGGTCCCCAATTTTGAACTCCTTAGGAATGATATGCCGATCGTGCCATTTCTTTGTTTTGTCCTTGTAGATACGAGCGTTTTCATAAGCGAAATGACGGAGCTCCTCTAACTCGTTGAGTTGGGAACGACGCACCTCGGCCGCGGCTCCAATGTCCATGTTCAGAAGTTTGGTTGCCCATAATGCTTTATGCTCCAGCTCTACAGGGAGGTGGCATGCCTTGCCGTAGACTAATTGAAACGGAGTCATGCCGATGGGTGTTTTGAACGCAGTCCGGTAAGCCCATAATGCGTCGTCGACCTTTTTAGCCCACTCCTTCCTATTTGAATGTATTGATTTCTCAATTATTCGCTTGAGCTCGCGGTTGGAGACTTCGACTTGCCCGCATGTTTGGGGATGGTATGCCAAAGAAATCTTATGATGGACCCCAAACTTTTTCAAGAGCTGCACAAACTGCTTATTGCAAAAATGACTACCGCCGTCACTGATGATAGTTCTCGGCGTCCCAAACCTGGAGAAGATATTCTTGTGGATAAAGTGTAGCACTGTGTTTGCATCATTCGTGGCAACCGCCTCAGCTTCCACCCATTTTGAAACATAATCAACTGCCACGATAATGTAATGCTTACCGTGAGACATTGGGAAGGGACCCATGAAGTCTATTCCCCAGACATCAAAGGGTTCGCAGACCAGCATGTTATTAAGGGGCATCTCATCACGCCGGGAAATATTTCTGGTCCTTTGGCACTCGTCGCACTTGGTGACATAGGCATGGGCGTCCCGGAAGAGGGTCGGCCAAAACAATCCACATTGCAGGATTTTTCGTGCTGTTCGAACGGCCCCGAAGTGCCCGCCAGCTTCTCTGTCATGGCAGTGCTGCAATATAGACTGAAACTCAGCTTCCGGAATACAACGCCTAATAATCCCGTCGCTGCACGTGTGGAATAAGAGCGGATCTTCCCAAAAATAGTATTTTGAGTCAGAGGCAAGCTTCCGTCTTTGCTGAGGGGACAGATTCGGGGAGAAGGTTTTACAAGCCAAGTAATTAGCGATATCTGCGTACCAAGGTGCGGTTGGGGAGGACGTAGTAATTGCGAATAACTTTTCATCCGGGAAATAGTCGTCCGTTTCCTCCTCAACGCTGTTGGGAATGTCGTACTCCAATCGCGAGAGATGATCCGCAATCACGTTCTCCACCCCTTTCTTATCTTTGATTTCCAGATTGTATTCCTGCAAAAGTAAAATCCAACGAATCAGGCGCGATTTGGATTCTTTCTTACTGAAAAGATACCTGAGAGCGGCGTGGTCCGTATACACGATCACTTCGGAAAGTACCAAGTACGAGTGAAATTTTTCAAAAGCGAAGACCACGGCTATCATTTCTTTCTCTGTGGTGGTATAATTTGCTTGAGCACTGTTAAGAGTTCGACTGGCATACACAATAGTGTGAAAAGTCTTGTCTTTCTTTTGACCGAGTACAGCACCTACGGCCACATCACTTGCGTCACACATGATAATAAAAGGCAAAGTCCAGTCGGGCGCCACCAAAATTGGGGCTGAGATGAGTTGTCCCCGTAAAGTTTCGAAGGCTTGCATGCATGCTTCGTCGAAGTGGAAGGGGACGTCCTTAACCAGCAGGCGAGATAAAGGCCTTGAAATGGAGGAAAAATCCTTGATGAACCTTCGATAGAAGCCCACATGACCAAGAAAACTTCGGATGCCTTTCACTGACATGGGTGGAGGGAGGTTTCTGATAACACTTACCTTCGCTTGATCCACTTCAAGCCCTTTGCAGGAAACTTTATGTCCCAACACAATTCCTTCGCGCACCATAAAGTGGCATTTCTCCCAGTTCAAGACAAGATTGGTGTCTTCACACTGCTTCAAGGTCTTGGCCAAATTCGCGAGGCAAATGTCAAAGCTACTGCCAAATAGAGTAAAATCATCCATGAAAACTTCGAGGAAGTCCCCCACCATGTCAGCAAAAATGGAGAGCATACAACGTTGGAAGGTTGCGGGGGCATTACACAGTCCGAATGGCATTCTTTTGAACGCGAAGGTACCGGAGGGACATGTGAATGTTGTCTTGTCTTGATCAGATGGGTCAATTAGAATCTGATTGTACCCTGAGTACCCATCCAAGAAACAGTAGTAATCCTGCCCCGCTAACTTTTCTAGCATCTGATCAATGAAGGGGAGCGGAAAATGGTCCTTGCGCGTCGCATCATTCAGCTTGCGGTAGTCGATGCAGACTCTCCACCCGGTGATCACTCGGGTTGGTAGCAGTTCATTTTTTTCATTGGCAACGACAGTAATCCCTCCCTTCTTTGGTACCACCTGGACTGGACTGACCCATTTACTATCGCTGATTGGGTAAATGATGCCCGCGTCTAAAAGCTTTATCACTTCAGCCTTCACTACCTCTTGCATTTTCGGGTTCAGCCGCCTCTGGGGCTGTGCTGTCGGTTTGTACTGATCTTCAAGGAGGATCTTATGCATGCAGACCATGGGGCTGATTCCCTTAATGTCAGCAAGAGACCGTCCGAATACCATGTGGTACCTTCTCAGCATGCCCACTAATGCAGTTTCGTTGGCGGCGGACAGGGATGCGGAAATAATCACCGGATGCGTGTTATTTTCTCCAAGAAAAATGTACTTTAGAGAATCCGGGAGTTGTTTGAGTGCCGGACAAGGATTTGGATTGGCAGAATCGTTGGAGGGTTCTCCGATTGAGTGTGACAAATCGGGCTGGTTTGAGTGTGCACCCCCTTCTTCCTTGTCTTCGTGCTGCCAACACACCTCACTGTCATCCAACTCCACAACGTTCTGACCATCGAATTCTTCAAGCGCCTCTGCTGGTTCGCACTCCGAGATTTCAAAGAGTTGCGACGGGCTGTGGACGTTGAAAGATATAGCATCCTCCCCCAGTCTTAGTGTGAGCTCGCCCTGCTCCACATTAATAATAGCACGAGCAGTAGCGAGAAAGGGCCGCCCCAAGATAATGGGTACATTTGAATCGACCTTCATGTCGAGGATGATAAAATCACCTGGAAAAGCGAGACCGTTTACAACTATTGTGAGGTCCTCGACGATTCCTGACAGCTTCTTGATCGACCGATCAGCAAGCTGCAGCATTACCTGCGTTGGCTTCAAGATCCCAGCACCAAGTTCACGAAAGATAGAGAGCGGCATCAAGTTGATTGATGCCCCCAAATCACAGAGTGCCTGGCTGAAACGGTGATGGCCGATCCTGCAGGGAATCGTAAAGCTGCCCGGATCCTTGCACTTTGTGGGCAAATTGGAAATGATGGCGGAGCACTCCTCGGTGAGGTCGATAGTTTTGAGACCCTCCAACTGCTTCCGCTTCGAGATCAAATCTTTCAAAAACTTGGAGTAACCTGGCATTTGAGAGATAGCTTCAATCAGTGGTATGCTCACTTGCACTCCCTTCATTATTTCCAAGAATCTGCGGAATTGCTTCTCGGATTTCTCGTTTCGCAGCCTGTGGGGGAATGGGGGGTGAACAACACTTTTCGAGGTTTGTGCCTCGCTCACGGGATGCGGCTCAATATGACTCTGAGTTAGCTTCTCGGAGGTGTCTTCATTATGCTTGTCAGTGGAACACGCAAGTGGTTCCTGTCGAGGAGGATTGTCAACACTTCTCCCACTTCTCAATTGCATGGTGTTCACTGACCCAGGAGGCTGACTTGCAAGCCCAGAAACGACATCGGACAGCGTCCCTATAGTAGATCGAAGCTGTTGGATTGCGGCAGATTGGTCATTCATTTTGTTTAATACCCCGACCACCAAAGTTGCTAACTGTTCTGGTTGCTCTGGCGGCATAAAATCCGCTGCTCCTTTGGATGTCACGGCATTAACTGCAGCAGTGCTTGGGGAGCGAATAACATGACTCCAGTGCTGACTGGTGTGAACAATATTCACGACCACTTCCCACGCGTCCTTCCCTGATTTATTAAACAGGGCCCCTCCAGCTGCCATATCAAAAAGTAGACGGAATTTATCCAGCACTCCAAAATAAAAAATCTGAATTAAGAAAGCTTCTGAAAGATCTTCACGGTAGCATCCCCTATGCAAGGATTGGAAACGCTCCCAAGCATCAACTAACGTCTCCTCCTTCCCTTGTCCAAAGGTTACGAGTTCCCTGTACTTGTCCAAGGCTTGGGTACGATGTTGAAACTCTTGCAAAAATCTCCCCTCGAGTTGTTTCCATGTGGTCACCTCTCTTTTCCGAATATCCCAATACCAGCTTTTGGCTTTTTTATGCAAGGAGAATGAAAATGCCAAAATCTTTTGTAGGTCGTTTTCAATTCCATTGAATACACATGTGTAATAGATTTCTAAAAAGTCCTGCATGTGTTGCACCGCGTCTTCATGCTCATCCCCGCTGAACTTGCAGTTCCCTGACATGTACTCAATGACGTCGGAGGAGATCCCGAAGTCATGATTGTTCCTTTCTGCTTGATCCCTTAAATCATCCAAGCTTCCCTGATAGATGCATTCCTGAATGGAGGTCATGCTACGAATACTAGCAAACAAAACGATTAGCGAATGATGGAAAAGGCGAAAGTAATCAGAAGTGCGTATCGAAAAGAAACGGAGATACCAGAGGTGAACAAAAGAAGTGAAAGAAAAGAAAATTCTCGTGCAACAAATCTTCACGCAGACGAATTCATCACGTCTGCATTCCCCGGCAACGGCGCCAAAAACTTGATGCGTGTCGGCAAGTGCACCGGTCGCTGTCAAGTAATAATTGTGGAGAATAAATTCCCCGGGTGTCGGTCTCTTGAGGAATGCAGGATGGGTGAACGAATCGCGCAGTGATTATTGTTACACAAGCATTCAACAAACACAAAGATGGGGCTTTTGGTTGGTTTTCCTAATCTTATCAACAACAAAAGAGATGCGGGTCGAAAACACCGCTTCGCAAAGTGAGGTGGATGCAACGACCGCGATGCCGTGCTTCGTGAGGCGGATGAAGTGAACTCAAGTGCGAGAGGGTGAGGGTCGCAAACACCTCTTTACAACCGCCGTTATCTCTTGCTAACGCGGATCAAACACCTTGCGTGCGTGCGCGAGTGAGTGAGAGAAAGCGGAATGAATCACCACCAAACCATGAAGAACAACAAAGAAATATTCATTTCCATCAAAATAAACATCACAATATTCGAGTATTGCACAGTTCAAAGAGTACAACGAGGGAAAAGAGGAAAGAAATAACCGGTGGTGAAGACTAGCGGCCGTTCACGGCCGGAATGGTAGGTTGTCGGGCTACCTCCGGACTCGGACGGACTATGCTTCCGGCGTAGAGAGCTGTCACGATCTCCCTACGTAGCTCCGTCGTCTTCGACTTCAGGTTCCTTCTTCTTCTCACCGGGCGGAATGAGAGAATCGTTGCTTGGAGGCTTGCGGACGATGGAGAACACTCACGGACAATTGAGGAAGTCTTGGAATGGGTGGAGGAGGCTTCCCCTTGCGTAGGAGATGAGGTGGAGGTGTCCCACGGTGGAAATCGGCGGCGTACGGAACAGGAATCCCGCTCCCGCCAGTGATCGATCGCCCTAAAATCGCAACAGGCGTTTAAATAGGCGCTGGATTGAATACTGCGCACGGTCATTGGCGCACGACCAGTGGTCGTGCGCACTGGAATTCTGCGATCGTGCGCACTGCCTGGGAGGAACCTGCAAGATACGAAATTATAAAATAAAATGTTCGCATGACCAGTGGCGCACGACCGGTGGTCGTGCGCACTATCGTTGATGGTCGTGCGCAATACAGCAAACAGAACTCAGAATTTTAATGATACGTGCGCACGAGCAGTGGCGCACGACCGATGGTCGTGCGCACTGTCGTTGATGGTCGTGCGCACTGCACCAAACAGAACTCGTGAAAAAGGGTTAAGTGCACACAATCAGTGGCGCACGACCAGTGGTCGTGCGCAATAGAACCGGCGATCGTGCGCAGTGTTCCTGTGCAGAATTGCACCGGGAACACCTTCACTACTCCTATTCCAGCAAAACCACAGATCTAGCCACTGAAAGTGGCACTTAACAGCACAAGAATACTACTAATGACAATAAGCACGAAAATCACACCAAAGTGGGCCAAGATGTGCACCTAGCATGGATTATCAAATATAAACTATAACAAGGCTAAAGTGCGGAGAAATGACTAAATAACGGCCCGGACGAGTCCATAAATGTGTATATGATCAGGACTCATCAGGATACCGGGTTTTCTTGAAGATACGTCCGATGCATGGAGTCTCGCGGGTTCGCGGGCGGAAGAAGCTCAGTCCGAGGTATATGGGACCTTATAGGATCGTGGAGCAGATCGGTCCCCTGGCTTACAAACTGGAGCTACCGCCGGAGTTGGAGGGACTGCACGACGTTTTCCACATCTCCTCGCTTAGGAAGGCTCTACTTCGGCCAGAGTAGCAGGTTTCTACTTCAGAGGGGCCAGTAGCGACTGATCGGTCGGTTCACCTGGAGCCGGTTCGGATAGACGACACGGAGTTACGAGTCTTACGGCGTAAGAAGGCTCCGCTAGTCAAGGTTCTATGGAGGAATCATGGACAGGAAGAGCATACTGTTGGAATATGGTCTTCCGCATCTCCTAGGTTTGAGAATAACAAAACCTGTGTATTTGATCTTGCGTGTTTAAGTGTGCAGGATAACAAAGTCCACATGACTCAAGGATTACATAAGAAGGTTGCCCCCAAAGTTGAGCCATCAAATCCAAATCTTCCACTAGCGCTGGCGGTAGTACTAGCGCAGGCGCTAGCTATCATTTCGACGAACTGTTAGCGGCTAAGTCTATTCGTCGAATGTTCTCGTGAACTCTCGACGAATATCGACGAACGCAGACAGAAGTCAAAAAGGCAGACTTGCGAAGGAAATTGTGCGGCTAAGTCAATTCGTCGAATGTTCTCGAGAACTCCCGACGAATTCCGACGAATGAAAACAGACGACAGTACTCCCACTAGCACCGGCGGTAGCACTTAGCGCCTGGCGCTAGCAATGATAGCGCAATTCCGGGAGCACATATGGAAGGAGATAACGCCTGGCGGTAGCTGATAGCGCAGGCGGTAGCGACGCACACAGAAGGCAAGGGAGAATTGTTTCCTTGGATTGAAGATTCCGCCGCGCAAAACATGTCCTAATTTGGGATAGCGCCGGCGGTAGCTGATAGCGCCGGCAATAGCGCAAAGCAATAGTGGAAGGCGACCGGCTTGCTTAAAATGAAGGATTCTCATGCGGAGAATATTTCCTAAACTGGGATAGAGTCGGCGGTAGCGATAGCGCAAGCTCTATCTCCAAGGCTATAAAAAGGACCCCTTGGATCCGTCTTCTTAAGCCTCTTGAGATCCAGAATTCCAGAGCTTCGTGCCACAACATAGAGAGGAAGTTTCAGAGAGATACTCCCACAAATCCATAAAGACTAAAGGAGATCCGTGGAGAAGATTTCAACACGCGTCATCATCGTGATGAAAGACCGCATCGACTATGATCATACTCTGCGTCTTCGTCTACTTCTCCAAGAGATCCACATAGAGGGAGTTTTACATTATTGTCTTTTTATTTCACATCTTTTCTGTAATCATTTAGTGAATTTGCCTCGTGTTGGAGACTAGGTCTGGGTAGGACTTAGGGCTGAAATTCGCCTCGTGTTGGCAACTAGGTCTCGGGAGTAGGTCTAGGGGGTGCTCGAGGCCATATCCGGGGAAGGGTTGGCTAGAGCGGCTTGAGGCCGTATCCGGGGAAGGATCGGCTAAAGCCAACCGGTTCGTGGGGATACGAGTCGGTATAGAAAACAAAAAGAGTCTTTCTATTAGCTTTGATTTCTAGCTTCGATAAGAGATCAAGTTTTTGTAATCATGCTTCTCAAGTTAATAAAATCATGTCTTTACTTTTACTTCACTTGATTTGACTTGATCTTCTCTAGTTTAATAATCAAAGTTTTTTCAAAGTTAATCAAAATATACTAAAGTTTTTAAAACCCTTATTCACCCCCCCCCCTCTAAGGGCTCCTACCGATCCAACAAGTGGTATCAGAGGAGGTTATTCCAAATCGGCTTAACAACCGGGAATAATGGTGTCTCATGATCTCGCTTCTATTAGTGTGGTAAATTTTTATGAAGAAGAAAAATCTCCTAAACCACCTTTATTCGAAGGGAGAAATTATGAAGGGTGGAAATTATTAATGGAAAAGTTTATTAATAGCTTAGATATCAATGCATGGGATATAACAATAGTTAGACCAGCGGACGAATCAAATAAACAAGAGCGTCACCTAAATGCGAAAGCTATGCATTATATTTTTTGTGCTTTATCTCAAGATATTTTCAAATTAATATATTATTTTTCTAGTGCATACAAAGTATGGAAATTTCTTGAAGAAATGTATGATTCTCCTTCTACAGGTATGGAACAATCGCAAGAACCAGAGAATATGCAAGCTTGCACAAGTCTTCAAGAATGCTCCTCTCATGACAGATCAATGGAGGACACATTAAATGGAAAAGAAGAAGAAGTACTGTCTTCGGAAGAGGAGTGCCAAAAAGATGTAAAAGAAACGATATGCTAAAATCGTGCCTCTCCCGAAAGCAATGTAAGGAAATCAAATCCCATTTTCTGTACTTCTATTTCTACATTACAGTTGCTTCAAACTACAAATCGCAAAATTAAGAAATTAAAAAATGCTAATAAACATTTGCGCTTAGAAAATAAAAATTTAAAGGCAAAAATTAATAAACAATCAAATTCAAATTTATCTAGTTCTATCCATGGTTCCTTAGTTGAAAACACTACACCTTGTATGAAATTTGTGGACTTAAAAGAAAAATGCAAGGAACTTGAAAAGGAACTTCTTTTGATAAAAGAACAAAATAAAAAATTATGTTTAGGAAATTCATCTTTGAAAAATGATTGTGCTAAGTGTAAAAAATATAAAATTGAAATTAAAGAGATGGATGAAACATTTGATGAATATAGAAATAACTATCAAGATCATATAGATTCAATTGTTTCAACTCTTAAAAATAGCACAGTCGCTTATAATAAAGCTAGACATAATTTAAAGATCAAGAATGATGAATTAAAATCAAAAATCAACTTGCTTATGAAAATTGTAGAAACAAATTCACAATATCAAACTATATATAAAAATAAGTTGAATATGAATATGAACATCTTAGCTAAGTCTAATAATGGGAGCAAGAATCACAAAGTGTTTGTAAATCAAAATCAAAATCATCATTACTTGCAAAATCATGTTTCTCCCAACTCAAAATTAAAATTGCACAAATTTCCTATGAACAATACTTTTAATAATCATTACAATCATAATCATCAATATTATCATAATGGAAATTTGACAAATAAGAATAACAAAAAACCAAAGTTTGAATGGAGGCCCAAAACTAAAACTGAAACATTAACTTCACATGAAAGGACCCATTCATCAATATCTACCCACAAACCTACATGTTATATTTGGGTACCCAAAGGAACCATCCCACATGGTCCTCTTTGGATACCTAAATCTCTTATTCATTAGGTATCATCAATTGCATGAAGTAGAATCCTTTCAAAATGAAATATGCAAAGTTCTACTTCATGATATGCTTTCATGCCTTTTAATTTTTTCTTGTTTTCTTATTTCTTTTGAACTATCATGTCATGGTCATCCTATATAGTATTAAAAATATGATTTTATCTCTTAAAAGCTTAATATGTTTATAAAATCAAATTGATCAAAATTCAAAATCATATTTTATTTTGATGACCTATCTTTTATTCTTATATTCATTGCCTCTAAATATCTTATATTATCCATATGAATCAAACTCTAAATTTGCTATAAGATATTTCAAATTAAATCCAGTTATTAGGCTATTAAGAGTTTTAGCCTTCACCAACAAGTGGTTTAGTGAAATAACATGATCTAAAAGAAAATTCAAGATCTAAATAAAAGTTCAACATTCAATATGGTTGTCTTTGTTCACAACAAAAAACTATATTGTATTCACTCCTTGATGTCAAACATGATCTAAACCATCACTATTGTTCACCTATCAAAAATCACATATATATATTCAAAATTCTTAATTAAAGGAAAATCACTAAAATGTATTGAAAAAATTTATCTTCATAATGAATATTGAATTCACAAACACCACTATGATCTATTGATGTCCTTTGCTAAAATTCTCTAACATCATAAGTCATATCAAAAGTCTTCTAAAAATATTTATTTCTATCATATTTATGTGAATTATAATTGATATATTAACTGATGACAATTGAAATTATAATTGTTTTACCATAGTTGGTGTATTATGTGTGTATTGTGATTTATTTCTAGTTTAGACCTTTGAATCATTTTTGATATCAAATCAAATAGAATTGTCACTCCATTCTAGGTCTCTAAGTTGAAACACAATCAAAACTAGGTATAACATTAATCTCAAACTTATCATTCTAACATTGCCACCTAAAGAATATTTGTGTCTATGCTAGACTTTATTTGCTTACCAAGATATACAGGCTGGGTATTCTCATCTAGGGCTTATCCATGGTATGATTATGCATGAACATTATTGTTAATCTCTAAAATCATGCATGTTTGACTTGTTCATTCATGTCCAGTAATGCTTACATTTCCTATCATTTTCAAACTACATTGTTAAATATAAGCCTTAAAAATATTAAAATGGAGATATAATGAAATATATCACTTGCAAAGTTTATTTGGAAAAGTCATATACAAAATCGTTATTGTTTCATGAAATTTGCACTATCTAAACAGTTCCTAAAAATCTGTAATTTCAGCATGAAACTACTATTATGACACTTAATCAAGATCAACAATTAAAAATTTCAATATCATCAAAAATCGGGTACTATTTCCCGCGCTAGCGCTAACGCCGGCGCTAGCGCACCTATGTCTTTTTTCTGTATTTTTATAATAATGAAAAATCCATAAAAATATATTAATCAATGTGTACTATTCATTTCTGCACTTTTGCTTTTGTTACATTTTTGAAAAATCAAATACAAAAATACAAAAGCCAAATTACAAAAAGAATTATATGTTTTGCCTTTGTGTTTTTTGTCATTTGTTCAAATTCTATTTCTAAAAGCAAAAATCAAATACAAAAATATAAAACAAAAAAATTATCAAAAATTGTTATTTTTGAACTTAACTTTTTTACTTGTATCTTGCGAAAGGGTGATTTGGGCTATCATCCCATCATATCACCTAGTACCGGGCGAACCTCTCACAAGGTAGTCCTCGGGAAGTCCAAGATCAATTTTGTGAGTTCAAACTTTAAATAAAAATTATTCTTCAAAAATATCAAAAATATTGTATAGACTTTATTGAAAATAAAGCATGATTTAATCTATTATTTAGAACTTCTATAATGTTGCAATTTATCTTTTCAAACTACTTTGAACATTGCTTTCATCATGCTTTGATATATCTATTAATATGTGCATCAATTATTGTGAAAAAGTTGTGTAGAACTAAGCTTAGCATGCCTCTAAGTATGAGTAAATGTTTTATGTTTGATAATGATCGCTATTCACTCACTTATTTTGGCATTGTCTACATATGTTTTAATCTAAGAATGCTTGTGTATGTTTTGTAATAGTACAATGAATTAAAATTGCATAAGTATCTTACCTACACTCCTTTATTTGCACTTTTAAAAAGTTAAGAAAAGTGGTTATGTTTTTCATAAATTATATTGGTTTGCAAAACAAGTGTATTCGGAGAACTTTGTACAAAGCAACAATCATAAAATAATGTGTCAAAGATAAGTCCACCAAGCACTACTTGAACCTCCTGATAAGTCTTAATAAGCGTTGTGAGGTTGAGCACCTTGGAAAGAATAGTAAAGTATCTTGTGCAAACCATAACTTTCTTTCAAAATCAAAAACCACTTATTCTTAAGTACACCGGATCACAATAAAAATTAATCTTGAAGAATAAAACTTGGTGATCCCCCAAACACTACTTTGCACCCTGATAAGTCTTAATGAGCATTGTGTGTGCAAAGCACCTTGGTTGTTGTACATTTTTTTTTGTGCATTGAAGTGAGTGGAAGTAAAATTATTTGTGTTTTATTGTGCTCTTTACTTTACATATTACTTGTATTTTTGATTAAAACATTTGTTTACTCTATTCAAAATACACTTTTGTGCATATCATTATCTTCCATAACACTTCTTCTCATGAGTATTGGATCCTAATGCTAATTCTATACTACTCTTTACTTATGAAATGCACTAGATAACCTAGCATGCTTTCTACAATGTTTGGTATGTTTTGAAATTATGAATTAAAGTAACATTGTAGTAATCTCTTTTTGATAACATTATTTCATGCTTGGTTACATTATTGTTAAACTTAAAGATTTTAATTGAAAATTGATTTACAAAAACATCTTCTTTTTGAAATTTAACTCATATATCTTTTTATGGATCATCATTGATTACAATAAGATGTTTCTTGTATTTCTATAAGTCTTCCGCATCATCACCATATAATTGTTTTACCTTGCGCTTTCATGCCTTTTTAAAGTCTTTCATTTTGTGTCCATCATCACTTGAATCTTCAAATTCCTTTCTTGCAACAAGTGGTAGACTTGCTTGGTAAACTTTATATTGGTTGGTTTTTTTTTAAAACTCTGATTTATTTCTATAAAAATATTATTACGCTAAAAATTCTGATTTATGAATGGATTTCAAAATAGCTATGTGAGTGGGTTCATAAATTCAAATAAAAATATAAATCCATAGGCTATGCCATTAGATTTAAAACGCTTATATGTTTCCAATAATTATTATCCATGACTTCATTTCTCACCATAGCGGGGGCGTAGGGTTGTAGACATTAGATAACCTTTATCTCTAGTCATGTCTTGTCCTTAACCGGGGAGGGTTCCAGTGGGGCCTTGCGAGGCACTGAGGGGAAAGAGTGCTAGGTTGAGTTGGTCTAGTGTTTGCATATGGGACTAACACCCCAACCTACGACATGTATGCAGCTCCAAATGCCCATCCGTCACTTAGTACGGGGCTAGGGTGTAGACATATTGTCTGGGTAGTTTAGTTACTTGGAAATCATTACATGTTGTTTATGCTACAAACTCTAATTTATTAAATTGTTGTAATACTCAAAACTCTGATCTATTTTAATTAAAAATATTCTAAAACTCCTTATCATTTCCTTCTCTACAAGCTCGATCATGCTCTTATCTAATTATCAACTTTTAAGTGGTGTCTCCTTACCCGCTTTTGCTAATAATAAAAGGGGGAGAAACTAACATGATAAATATTAATCTACTATCAAACTATAATGCTTAATTAAGATGATAGCTTACATATTAGGAGAGCATTCACTTAGGGGGAGCATGTATTTAGGGGGAGCAGTTCTAAATGCTAAAATCGTTCATTATCCTAAGTCATCACTCTCACACACACACAAGTATGTTTCTTCATGCTTATATATATTAATGCTCTGATTTATCATTAATGGTTTTGTTATTATCAAAAGGGGGAGTTTGTTGGAACATGGTCTTCCGCATCTCCTAGGTTTGAGAATAACAAAACCTATGTGTATTTGATCTTGTGTGTTTAAGCGTGCAGGATAACAAAGTCCATATGACTCAAGGATTACATAAGAAGGTTGACCCAAAGTTGAGCCATCAAATCCAAATCGTCCACTAGCGCTGGCAAAAGCACTAGCGCAAGCGCTAGCTGTCATTTCGACGAACTATTAGCGACTAAGTCTATTCGTCGAATGTTCTCGTGAACTCTCGACGAATATCGATGAACGCAGACAGAAGTCAAAAAGGCAGACTTGTGAAGGAAATTGTGCGGCTAAGTCAATTCGTCGAATGTTCTCGAGAACTCCCGACGAATTCCGACGAATGAAAACAGACGGCAGTACTCCCACTAGCGCCGGCAGTAGCACTTAGCGCCTGGCGCTAGCGCAATTCCAGGAGCACATATGGAAGGAGATAACGCCTGGCGGTAGCCGATAGAGTAGGCGGTAGCGACGCACACAAAAGGCAAGGGAGAATTATTTCCTCAGATTGAAGATTTTGCCGCGCAAAACATGTCCTAATTTGGGATAGCGCCGGCGGTAGCTGATAGCGCCGGCGATAGCGCAAAGCAATAGAGGAAGGCGGCCGGCTTGTTTAAAATGAAGGATTCTCATGCGGAGAATATTTCCTAAACTGGGATAGCGCCGGCGGTAGCGATAGCACAGGCGCTAGCTCCAAGGCTATAAAAAGGACCCCTTGGATCCGTCTTCTTAAGCCTCTTGAGATCCAGAATTCCAGAGCTTCGTGCCACAACATAGAGAGGAAGTTTCAGAGAGATACTCCCACAAATCCATAAAGACTAAAGGAGATCCGTGGAGAAGATTTCAACACGCGTCATCATCGTGACGAAAGACCTCATCGACTACGATCATACTCTGCGTCTTCGTCTACTTCTCCAAGAGATCCACATAGAGGGAGTTTTACATTATTGTCTTTTTATTTCACATCTTTTCTGTAATCATTTAGTGAATTCGCTTCGTGTTGACGACTAGGTCTGGGTAGGACTTAGGGCTAAAATTCGCCTCATGTTGGCGACTAGGTCTCGGGAGTAGGTATAGGGGGTGCTCGATGCCATATCCGGGGAAGGGTTGGCTAGAGCGGCTTGAGGCCGTATCCGGGGAAGGATCGGCTAAAGCCAACCGGTTCGTGGGGATACGAGTCGGTATAGAAAATAAAAAGAGTCTTTCTATTAGCTTTTATTTCTATCTTCGATAAGAGATCAAGTTTTTGTAATCATGCTTCTCAAGTTAATAAAATCATGTCTTTACTTTTACTTCACTTGATTTGACTTGATCTTCTCTAGTTTAATAATCAAAGTTTTTTCAAAGTTAATCAAAATATACTAAAGTTTTTAAAACCCTTATTCACCCCCCCCCCCCCTCTAAGTGCGCCTACCGATCCAACACATACTTGGGAGCCACTGGATTTGATGCAGCAAAAGTACCTGCTGCTTTTTACGTCAGGTATAATTTAATTTTCCTAGGATGTTACATTTTCTTTCTCGTAGTAGGAACCCCCCAGGCTTAACCTGAATTTTGAGGACGAAATTTTTATTTTTATGTATTGGGATTTGTAACATCCCCCAAACAACTAGACCCCTATAGTGGTTTTGTCATGACTAGGTCATGACAAAACCCTAGGAAGCTTGAAGAGATCACTTGGCCTTAGGCTTGAAGGAGAAGAGCACCTTGGTCTACAAATAGCAATTTCCAGTTACCGAACTTTGGGTTGGACTTTCGGGCCTCACCTTGACCCTTTGACCCCACCATGGCACACCTAACCCTTTGGAGGGTCCCTTAGAGCATCAAGGACCCATTGGGGTCAACCAAAGACGCCAAATTGACCAAAGTCAATCCTAACCCCAAATTGGTCAAAGTAGCCTAATTAGGGTCAATTGACCTCCGCCATGCCAAATTGACTTTGCCCCTACCCTTATAAGGATATTAGGGACCTAATGGACTAAAAACCCCCACCATGGGGCCACCAATTTGGCCAATTTGACCAAAGTCAACTCTAGCCCTATTTTGGTCAAATTGCCCTATTGTGGGTCAATTGGCCTCCACCTTGCCAAATTGACCATACCTAGACCTTCCTAACCCTTAATAGAAACCAATGGGTCACTACCCACCCATTGGGGCCAACCCAAACGGTCAAATTGACCAAAGTCAACTCCACCCTAAATTTAGGTCAAAATGACCTATTTTGACCTAATCAAGCCAAATCCACTTGGGCTAAACTCAATTGAGGTGGTCCACCACCTAATGGGGTTGGTCATTACTGAGATAACCATTCAATTTCAGGAAATTCGGCCAGGAGAGAGAAAGCCCTAATTTGAAAGAGAGAGAGAAGGAAGGGGGAGTTAATGGAGAGGAAGAGGAAACCTCCCATCTCCTCCAATAATGGCACCATTCATCTCCTATTGGGGAGAGGAGAAGTTTCCAGCCTTCTCCCGGCTTGATTGAGTACCTATTCATCTCCCCCAAGCCAAAACCGAAATTACCTTGATGGCCATTAATGGCATGCAAGGTTGTAACCTCCCCCTCTCCCAATCAAGGCCTCTAACATCTTCAAAAGAGTGAGAGGAGTGAAAGCCCCAACTTTCCCGAAAGGATTGTGCACTCTAGGCTCGGATTGACATGGCTCCAAAAGCTCCCCGAGCTCCCATGGTGAGCCCAAGAACCACAAGGAATTCTGCACCAATTCAGGTCCGATCCCCTTCTCATCCCCTAGTGCGTAGAACTAAATTTGATTGGGCCTTGATTCGAGCCAAAATGGCCTTGGATCGAGCTTCCTAAAAGGCTCATTTTGGAGATTTTTTCCCCTCCCCTAAAACACTATTCCGGCCACCTCCGGCCGGCAAACCACCGACAAACGATGGCCACCACCTCAACGGAGGTGGTGGTGGCGGTGGCCGGCCGGGAAGGTGGTCGGATCGCCGGCAAGAAGGGCTGGAAATCCTTCAGGAAAGTGCAATCGTGGCTGTTCATCCAATGAAGAAGACGAAATCATGTCCGTTTAAATCTTCTGTCTAAATATTTTATAATAAATATTATTAATATCTCATTTTATGTGTTATTACTGGCAGTAGATAGAAATTATTATAGAAAATACCTAGGGCCCTCTGATGAAAAATTCCAACATCAAATTTGTAGCCCTTAGAGTTTACTTCATTTTAAAATTTGTTTCAGCCCAAAAGGAGTACTGTAGCTCCCTGTAGGGCCATTTTGGTGGGACTGGTCCCTAGGGTAGGGCAGTCACTCTTTCTTGCATAACTTTTTACTGGTAAATGCTATGACCTTGATATTTAAAACCAAGGCTATTTACACCTACTCACACATCATACCAAAAGATGGGAATTTTAGGAGAACCTTTTTCTAAGGTTTTTGTAATAATTTCATAAATTAAATTTAAATTAATTAGTGGGTCAAATGACCTCCAATGCCCTCCAAATTTTGGTGTGTGCTTCTGGGGGTCATCACATGACCCTAGTAAAAATCTCAGCCCAATTGGGACTGATTTAGTTTGGAAATTGGCTAACCTAAGTTGGGTCTAATTAGGTCAAAATTAGGGCATGGTGTTTGTCTAGGGGTATTGTGGTCAAATCTCCTCACCATGAGTTGAAACCTTGGCCACTGGCTTAGGATCTCCTAAAACACCTCCATGAGTGATATGGGGTGGTGTGGAGGTGGTTATGCCCTAGGACACTAGTTTTAGCCCTAGGTGTGCATATAGGACCTTGTGAAGGACAATGGGTCAAATGTCCATGAGTGGTTATGAAACTTGGTGGATAAGCTTATAGGGAACAGATAGGCACTGGGTAATTTTATAAGAATTTTAGGAGCCAATATTCCCTTTGAATTTGGGCATAACTTCTTTAGGGAAACTTCTTAAAAGAAACCTTTACATGCTTAAAAAGTCTTGGATGATGATGAAACTTTGGTGGTGCCCTTATAATCATGGTTTAGACCTCTGGTAATTTTTGTGAATTTTATTTTAATGATTTAATCAGTACTTCTTTCACAAGGCACCTGCTTTGATTTAGACTTAAGAAAAATATTTGAGGGTCCAAAACTCATTGTTAAATTGTGAAAATTGGTGATAGGACCTTTCAAAACATTAGGAGGCTCTGTAAATTTTTATAGAATTTTTGAAGACATAAATCAGTAGGCTACTTCATAGTTCATTTAATTTGAGGTTTTATTAATTTATTTATTTTAGTGAGAAAATGATTTCCTTAAATCCTGAAACTTAGTCAGTAGCCTTTTCTGGTGAATACAAGAGTTTGGAATTTTTCCCATAATTTTAGTGTTGATCATTTTGGTAGTTCCTTCATAAAACTATGATTTTGGATAGATGATAAATAATTAAATTAGAGAAGAATTTCTTACTGTAAAAATATGATATGCTGTTTCTGATGTTATTTAGTCACCATAGATTTATCATAATTTTTGGAGAGCCATATCATAAGATTTACTTACACTTCATGTTCATTTTCACACTTGGCAAATGTTTGGAGAAATTAAATTAAATATTAATTAATTAGGGAAAAATATGATTCTCTGGATTTAGTCCTTTAACATCATGGTAGACCTCCAATAAATATCATGGGTCAGTTGGAAGAATATTTGGAGTACCTCTAGTTGTGAGATTCCTATAATTAGTTTGGTCTGCGTATAGTAAAACTGCGAAACTTAGGTTTTAGTAACCTACTAGGTGGAAATGTGTGCAGACGGTGCACATGGGTTGATTAGATAATTGTGAGTCCACTCCAGGAAGTGTATGTGAGGAAAGTGTACTCGTTGGGTCAAGAGTAAGGTTGTCCTGGGGATTGACGAAAGATCGTCTTTCCCCTGGTGTGTCTTAAAGCACTTAGGTTTAACTCAAGTGAAACGGTAGAAGGGAATTCTTAAGGGTAGATACCAATAACAGTAAGTATCTTGAGAAAGGGAACATTGGGGGTGTCAACCCATTACAGTTCCTAGTACCGTAGCGAGCCCCTTACAGGGTAACCCTCGGGAAGTCCAAGATTAACCATAAGTCGTAGGAGTATAGAGGATGCTCAAGACTAACAAATAACACATTCAGTCACACTCTGTTGTCACGGGAGTTTGGTTGGTTTGATACCCCGAGTTGTAGGCTCGGTGGTGGTAGGTGCGGATTGTTGATCCGGAGAGTTTGTGACTCATTTTGGTTCTTGGTTGGGCAAGTTAAGCCCAGGTGGTTTATGTTGTAGTTTGTAGATAGATAGTAGAACATGTTGCATGTGC
Organism: Dactylorhiza incarnata; assembly: GCA_033032865.1. NCBI lineage: Eukaryota > Viridiplantae > Streptophyta > Magnoliopsida > Asparagales > Orchidaceae > Dactylorhiza > Dactylorhiza incarnata. The sequence continues at coordinate 623,785 of JAWHQI010000525.1, read as the reverse complement.
ACAAGGTGGTGGGTCCTTATTGTTGGCAGTCATTGAACCGACGTTGATACTCGGGCTCGGTAAGTGTGGAATTTGCACTTAGCCATAAAAGTCTGGTGGTCCAGCCAGTAAGAGTAGACAGATGCTCCGCGGTTTTGCGTTGAGGCGTATAATAGGTCTAGGTTAGGTAGTGCATATACCAACCTAGAGGTGGGCGAGGCCCAACCCACCGCTTCCGTTTGCCACTACGGGAGTATCCTGAGAGTCTTGCAAGCTCCAAAAAGGAGTAACTAAAGGTCTGTGCGCATAGAGTCGAAGTGGGTGAGTTGCACTTGTATGAACATAGCATAACTGCATACCTTGCTTATCATAGCATAAACATTTCATTTCAACCCCTACTCCTATTGTATAAGTCGGTTATGGGACTTCTTAAACGATAGGCCTTGCTAAACGACCCCTTGGTCTATAGGTTTGTGTGAGCATTCCTATAAATCAATGATTACCTTTCCTTTATATATGTCTTTACTTACTGCACTTTATTTATTCGTTACCTGCTCTTACTATGCTTTATTACCTGTTTCAATTATGTATATATACTTGAGTAGTGGTAGAACTCTTCCTGTAGAATATACCCTGTCATCTGCTTTTGCTCTTACCCCTTGTTTGTCCTCCGCTTCATCCTTCCCGCTCGGTGCCTAGGAGTCACCGGGGGAGGGGTGGGGGATTGGATTAGTCTTTTTGACTAACAGTCGGTGGACCTTATCATTTTAGGAGACCGCGGCGACGGAGCAGCACCAGAGGCCGGTGCAGATGGAGGTGGGGCAGTCTAGCACGGGAGCACCGATGACAGGATCCGTGAGTGGCTATTAGTTCTAGTTATTTTGCTTCCGCGAGTGAACATGTAGTGAGGCTTGATGTATTGGGCAGGAGCCCTTGTTATCTCTTTCTTTATTTCAGATATATTTATGTGGACATCTCTTCGTGGATGTATTACTTTTCAATGTGATGTGGATTTGGCTTTCTTTTAGCTTATTCTTCTTTGCTTCATCGTGATCGATTTGGCCGGCAGTATCGGCATTTTTTAGTGGCGACCTTCCTGAGCGAGGGTGTCACCACAAAGCGGCGGTTCTGGGCCTAAGACCCGGATGTTTGAGAAGAAAATAAAAATGGGGTCTTACAGTATGCTTTGCGAGACCGCTCATGATCGGATGGGCGGTTATTGTATCCCGGTTTGTGCGGTGACGACATCCATCTACTCGCCTATAAATAGTGGTGCAGGGCCCGTCATTCATAACGAGAACTGTAAGAACCAAAGTTGGCTTGATTGTGCCGGTCTCAATTTGAGGTCGCGCGGTTTGAGATTTTGTCTGACCGGTTTCTGTGTTCGCAGGTTAGTGGTTTGCAGCTCGCGGTCAGCTTATCTCCCTTCTTCCAGCTTTGAATAAACCAGTCAGGGCAGACTGTGTTTAGGTGTTCGCGGTCTGTGCAGCGGACTCAGTTTATCAGGCGGTCTTAAGTGGCCAAGCGATCTTGAGTTGCGGTCTGTCGTAGGTAGCAATTCTTTCTTCAGAGTTCGTGGGTTCTTCTGTGATCTAGACCGTGCGGTCTGGGCGATCAAGAAGTGCGAACTGTTTGTTTTCAGTAGTGGAATAAAGTAGCAAGTTGGCGGTCTGTGGTTGCGGTCTGGCAGGTGCTACTTGTACTCTATTCGCGCGGTCTCAGGGGCTTCCGTCTGGCTTGTCTATTCACGAGGTCTGGCGGTCTCAAGTGTCAGGTCGCTGCAGCTTGTTTTACCTTTGTGTTGTGTGCTTCTCTCCTCCGTGATTCTTATGAATCATGTCTCGCCATGTATACCTCGCATTGTAAAGAGATAGTTAATGTCATAGCACTATTCGTTCTTCTCATTGTCATTGTTGTGCTACACTTGTGAAAGGATTTGTGAAGTGTGTTCCGCATTTTTACTTCACCTCCGGACCTCAATTTTTTCAGCATGGTATCAGAGGGAGGTTGCTGAGGTTGCTAAGCATAAATTGTTGATACTTCTCTCGGGTTTCTCAAGTGGTTTGCAATCAGTGGGATAGCAATGGAAGGAGGATATGCTATAGGTCTTGGTATTGAGCTCCTTACGCAGACTAACTTCAAGAAGTGGAAGTCTTGTATGGAGAGCTATCTTCTTGGCGAGGATTTGTGGGAGGTTGTAGGAGGAGAAGCAAGACAAGCTGTTGTTCCTGCTGAAGGGAATGTTGAGCTTGTGAAGGCTTGGAGTAGAACGAATGCTAAGGCGGAGTTCACTCTCAAGAGAGCTATCATTCCAGAGTTGTTTGATCACATCATCGGGTGGGGATCAGCTGTTGAGATTTGGACAGCCTTGGATGGCTTGTTCAATAAGAAGAATGTGGCGAGGCTACAATTCTTGGAGAATAAGTTGGCAAAAGCAACTCAGGGGGATTTGTCTATCTCAACGTTCTTCTTGAAGATGAAGAACCTATGCGCAGAGATATCGGCTTTGGACCCGGATGAGCCTATCTCAGAAGCTAAGCTGAAGAGGCACATAATCTGTGGCTTGCGGAGGGAGTATGTAGTCTTTGTGACTTCTGTTCAAGGCTGGGCCAATCAGCCTTCGTTGCTGGAGCTGGAGAACTTAATTGCTTCGCAAGAAAGTTTGGCTAAGCAAATGGTTGGGATGTTTGTCTCTGGTGGAGAAGGCGAGGTTCTCTTCTCTGGCAAGAAGAAGAGATGGGACAAGAAGAAGAAGACATCTGGAGATGATGGTCCATCTACTTCATATCAGCAGGAGAGGAGCTATGCTCCTAAGCGTGATGGGAAGAAGCAGGAAGGACCTAGATGCTTCAGGTGCAACAAGCTTGGTCATTTCAAAAGGGACTTCAAGGTCAATCTTCAGCCAGGGCATGCTGCAGGGAAGGAGGAGGCTGGTTCTAATTCAGAAGGTAGTTGGGGTGGTGGAGGTGCATTCATGACGGGCACGTGTGTTCGGGCCATGGCTTCCATCAACTATCAAGATGATTGGATTGTTGACTCTGGGTGTGTTCATCACCTCACCGGGAATGAGTCGAAGTTCTCCTCATTGCAGGCATATACAAGTAATGACGCTATCATTACGGCTGATGATACTGTTCATGCAGTTGAGAAGGTGGGTGTGGTTTCATTGAACAATGATAGAGGTACTCTTACGTTGAAGAGTGGCTATCATGTTCTGGGGATGAAGAAGAACCTCTTCTCGGTGACCAATGCGGTGGATGCTGGCTATCACATTCTATTCGGTCCAACAGAAGTGAAGTTTCTTCAAAATGTTTCAGCGGTAAAAGCTGAGGTCACTCATGTTGTGAGACGGGTGAAGGATTTGTTTGTTCTTTCAACAAATTCTTACGTTGATAAGATGAGGGCTAACGACAGCGCTGCTATCTGGCATAAAAGACTTGGGCATCTTGGAATGGATAAGTTGAAGTCTATGGTAGGAAGAGGCCTGGTGAAAGGTCTGCCTAGCTTGTCATCTTTCGGGGATGGTCACGTTTGTGCAGGTTGTCAGATTGGTAAAGCTCAGCGGTTTCCATTTGACAAATCACAAAGCAGATGTAAAAGACCATTGGAGTGTATCCATGGTGATCTGTTTGGACCTACCAACACTGCCAGTCTTGGAGGTAGCAGGTATATGCTTATTTTGGTGGATGACTTCACCAGATATACTTGGGTATATATTCTGAAGGAGAAGTCGAGGCGTTCGAGAGGTTTGTGGAGTTCAAGGAGCTGGTGGAAGGTCAGCTAAACCTGCGGGTGAAGAGGTTCAGAACTGACAATGGAGGAGAGTTCACCTCTAAGGTGTTCTTTAACTTCTGCAGGAAGCATGGCATCCAAAGGGAGCTTTCTTGTGCTCACACTCCACAAGAAAATGTAGTTGCAGAGCGGAAGATCCGTCACCTGATGGAGACATGCAAATGTTGGCTTCATGCCAAGTGTATCCCAAAGTCCTTCTGGGCAGAGGGAATGTCTTGTGCGGCCTATGTTATCAACCAGATGCCTCTCAGTCCCATCAACATGAATACCCCTCATGAGTTGATGTTCAAGGAGAAGCCAAGCGTGGAACACTTTCGAGTGTTTAGCTCTACCTACTACGTGCATGTTCTGGATGCCCTTCGAACGAAGCTAGATGCTAAGGCAAAGAAGCTAGTCTTCGTCGGTTACGATGACCGGAAGAAAGGGTGGAGATGCATGGATCCCGTGACACAGAGATATGTGGTCTCTAGGTATGTGGTATTCGACAAGCGGACATCATACCAAGGTAGCTCTTTTGTTGAGTTACAAGGAAGCAGGGTAGATGGTGGACCAGAGGAAGCTGCAAAGGAAGTTCTGGTGGAGTTACATGTTTCTCCAGGTGCTCCTGGAATCTCTATCTCTGGGTCAGGTGCTTCAGGTTCTGTAAGTAGGGGAGCATTGCTCCATGTTTACCTGAAAGGAAAGCTAGTCTAGAAGCTGTAATGGAAGAGGTTTTTCAGAGTCAAGCTCTGAGGAGGTCCAAGAGGACCATTATTCCACCTGATTCGTATTCGGGCGGGAACTTGGTGAGCTTTGTCTCATGTTTCTTCGCAGGTCCCCTAGATTAGAGAGAGCCATCTTATTATGAAAATGTCGTTGGAGTCAAGGAGTGGGAAGGATCCATGGATGAAGAGATGGCTGCCCTCGGGAAGAATGAGACTTGGGACTTGGTGCCTAAGGTTGAGGGTGTTACTCCAGTGACTTGCAAATGGGTTTTCAAACTGAAGAAGAAGGCTGATGGAAGTATTGAGCGGTACAAGGCTCGCCTTGTAGCTCGAGGTTTCTCTTAGAAGTAAGGGGAGGATTATGAAGAAATGTTTAGCCCCGTTGCCAAGATGACTTCGGTCAGGGTGGTGATCGCATTGGCAGCTTACCAAGGGTGGAAGATTTGGCAACTCGACGTGAAGAACGCTTTCTTATATGGCGAGATGGACAAGGATATCTTCATGGATCAGCCACCTGGTTATGTATCCAAAGAGCACCCAAGATAGGTTTGCAAGCTCAAGAAGGCTCTTTACGGCTTGAAGCAAGCGCCACGGGCGTGGTATGGGAAGATCGCAGAATACCTCCAGTTCTGCGGATATTTTGCTTCTGATTCAGATTCGAGCTTATTCGTAAAGAAGACAGGGGAGCTTCAGGTCTTGGTGCTGCTGTACGTTGATAATATGATCGTCACGGGGAATTCTGAGATGGAGGTAGCTAGGCTTCGTGCTGATTTAGCTATCAGATTCGAGATGAAGGATTTGGGCGAGCTCCACCATTTCCTTGGGCTCGAAGTGGAGAGGAAAGAGAGCGGGATGCTCGTTTCCCAAAAGGGCTATGCGGATTGAATCGTTATGAGATTCCCCATGGAAGGGGGAAGAGCAGCTCTACTCCACTGGAGGTTGGATTTCATCTTCGGCGAGATGAAGGGAATGTTCCTACCGATCCTTTGGTGTTCCGGGCTTTGGTCGGAAGCTTGATATACTTGACGATCACATGGCCAGATATTGCTTATGCAGTTGGCAGGGTGAGTTGGTTTATGGAAGAGCCTCGAAAACCTCATCTTGTGGCGGCTAGGAGTATATTGAAGTATGTCAAATCCGCCTCGGATTTGGGTCTCTTCTATGGGAGAGATTCGGGCTTTTTCTTGCACGGGTACATGGATGCTGATTATGGAGGAGATTTGGATGATCGTAGATCGATGTCTAGGTATGTCTTTATGACAGGCTCTACAGCTATATCACGGTGCAACAAGAAGCAGGATTCTGTGTCTGTCTCTACCACGAAAGCGGAGTACAAAGCTTCGGCTTTGGCGGCTCAGGAAGCCATCTGGCTTAGGAGGCTTGTGGAGTATATTCATAGGAAGGTGCGAGGTCCTACTCTGCTACGTGATGACAACGAGAGTGCTCTCAAACTGGTGAACAATCCAGTTTGTCACGAGCTTACGAAGCACATAGAGATTCATCACCATTTCATTCGTGATAAGGTGTTGGAGGGATCTCTGACTGTGGAGCATGTGCAGAGCAAGGAGAATGTTGCTGACATATTTACTAAGCCGCTGGCGAAGGGACCTTTTTGTCGGTTGCGGAGTTTGCTTGGGCTGACTTTCACTTCCCACTTCAAGGGGGAGTGTTAAATTTTTGAAGTGGAAGTGGTTTAGTGCTGGGCGGTCTGAAGGTTGGAGACTACAGAGACCGCGCAGTCTGCGCTGGTCTCTGGTCGCGTCTGTCTCAGCGGGTTGTTGAGGAGGTCTAATCTGGGAGACTGCTATATCCGGGCAGCTTGCGCGGGTTGATCTGGCGACTTGTTCAAGTCGGTCAGATGTGCAAGTAGGTCTACCTTCTTGCAGAGACCGAGCGGTCTACTTTTCGGAGACCGCGGTAACCGGGCGGTTTGTAATAACAACAAGGTTTAATAAGGGAGGTGTGAGTTATGCTGAGCTCGGGCGGTCTGCTTTGCTAGACCGCTCGCGATCTGATGGGCGGTTATTATATCCCAGTTTGTGCGGTGACGACATTTGTCTACTCGCCTATAAATATGGGTGCAGTTCCCGTCATTCATAATGAGAACTGTAAGAACCAAAGTTGGCTATATTGTACCGGTCTCAATTTGAGGTCGCGCGGTTTGAGATTTTGTCAGACCGGTTTCTGTGTTCGCAGGTTAGCAGTTTACAGCTCGCGGTCAGCTTGTCTCCCTTCTTCCAGCTTTGAATAAACTAGTCCGGGCGGACTATGTTTAGGTGTTGTTTGCAGTCTGTGCAGCGGACTCAGTTGATCAGTCGGTCTTAAGTGACCAGGCGATCTTGAGTTGTGGTCTGTCGTAGGTAGCAGTTCTTTGTTCAGAGTTCGCGGGTTCTTCTATGATCAAGACCGTGCGGTCTGGGCGATCAAGAAGTTCAAACTGTTTGTTCTCAGCAGTGGAATAAAGCAGCAAGTTGGCGGTCTGTGGTTGCGGTCTGGCAGGTGCGGCTTGTACTCTGTTCGCGCGGTCTCAGGGGCTTCCGTCTGGCTTGTCTATTCACGCGGTCTGGCGGTCTCAAGTGTCAGGTTGCTGCAGCTTGTTTTACCTTTGTGTTGTGTGCTTCTCTCCTCCGTGATTCTTATGAATCATGTCTCGCCATGTATACCTCGCATTGTAAAGAGATAGTTAATGCCATAGCACTATTCATTCTTCTCATTGTCATTGTTGTGCTACACTTGTGAAAGGATTTGTGAAGTGTGTTCCGCATTTTTACTTCACCTCCGGACCTCAATTTTTTCAACTGGCCCAAGTGAAATTTGGAGACGCAAGTAGGCCAACTGGACCAAGTGCTCTCCGAGCGCACTCAGGGTGCTCTTCCTCGTAATACTGAAAAAAAATCCACGAGATCAAGAAAAGAGCATCTCGGATACAAACAGTTGCTAGAAGAACATGTGTGTAGTTGATTGCAAAATCAGTGATGTTGATACTCCAACACTATGCGATTCTGGATCGTCTCGCAAAATTCTTGCCCTTCAAGATGTTACGAAATTAAACTTAAATATGAAAACATACAATCGGATTTCCCTAGTGCTGGCTAATGGTACTGTGGTTAAAACTGAAGGTGAGGTGAAGGATGTTTATGTTAGCGTGGATGGGATGGTTGTCATCACTGACTTCTAGGTTTTGGGACCCATGGAAAATGAATCTATCCTTATTTTGGGTGTTTCATTCCTGAAAGAGTGTGGGGCAACCCTGCATTTTACTGACGGGCATGCAACCTTATCCCCTAAGGTTGAGCATCAATTACCCCCTCCCGGTGCCACTAAGTCTAACAATGAGTCTAAATTAGTCCCTGATATATACTTATTCGTACCTGATGATAGTTTTAGTATTATTGAGAACAGGGAATTATGTGTCAAGAAATGCAAAGGCGTTGAAGAAATTGTGGAGGAGACTGAGATGGATAATGCTGTGAAAAGATGTGGAAGTCCGCAGGGTTGGACGAATGGTGCTGCTACTGCCGCCGCCTATATGGCAATTGTTGAATCATCTTAAACCGCTTTATTTGTGAACAATAAATGTACAACTATAAACTTGGGAGGGGGAAATGTAGCCCCAATCTGAAACTTTTTCTGAGCGAGCGTCTGGTGCTCTTTGGCGATCTCCTTCTGTTGAAAAATTAAAGCAGAAAAGAATGGAGAAAAGGGTGCGCAGGTTCGCCCTCCAGCGTGCGAAGGAAGAGGTGTGGGGCAGGGGAGACAACTCTCCCTTGGGACCAAAATCATTCACCTCTTCTCTTTCTCATGCAGTGGGGGAGGATCATCACAAATTAGCATATAGCTGAGGTGTGGCGGACCTTTGGCCGGCCTGCTGTTTTTCTTTCTGTAATGTCTTGGTTTGCATAAAAACTCATGCTACTACTGCTTAATACAGGTATTATGTCCAGCTTAAGGACGGTAAACAAAAGCGTTGTTGGGAGACTGATTAGTCCCATTTATATACACATTTATGGACTCATCTGGGCCGTATTTCTAGTCGATGCACCACACTTTAGGCATGTTTACGATCATATTTGTTATTCCCTGCTAGGAGCACTCTTAGGCCCGTTTCGGTGTGCATTTGCGCTCCTTGTTATTGGGGGTAAGCACATGGTGCTCCTCAATCCTTTTTCTGTGTTTATTTAGTGCTGGAGGTGTATTCCCAGCTGGTATGTCTTATGTGCAGGTGGCCGGATCGTCCCGTTTTCCCCCAAAATTTATGTCTGTGCATGTCGTACGGTCGTGTGTTTCCTTGACGCATGGACGGTTGTGATCGTGCGTCTGTATCTGGGCAGAAAACGGACAATCTGAGTTTAGTCGTGCGTTTTTACGCACGCGCGGATTTTCCCGTGCGTGAGTAAAACGCACGGTCGACCTGTTTCCTCCTGTTTTTAGTCATTCTGAATTTACCCGTGCGTTTTTACGCACGGGCGGATTTGCCCGTGCGTGAGTAAAACGCACGGGCGGCGCAGTGTCTCCCTAAAGTCAGAATTTATCATTTAATAATGCACGGTTCACGCACGGTCGTGCGTTCGACCGTGCGTGACCATTTTTCTGTCTGTTTAGTATATTAAGCAGGATAAGCCGCAGTCAACGAGAGAGCTCTCCGGGGAGCGGAAAATCAGGTCCTTCCCGTCGTTTCTGAGGTCTGAAGGCTACTCCTTCACCTCCACCACCAAGGAGACCATTTTCCGGCGATTTCCACCACCATTCTTCCATTCGGGAGCGTTAGCAAGCATTCTCCACCAAGTTTTTAAGCATTCCTCGTCGTGGCAAGCCATAGAAGTGATGTAGGTCGTTGGAGCGGTGACAGCCTCCATCGAGTCCGCGCACCATCTGAGGGCCGAGCCCGGAGAGAGCCCGACAACCTCTCATTCCGGCCGAGAACCCAAGATGCGGTGACATCTTCCTATTGGTCCTCTCTATACTTGATGCTTGTGTTTTCTTTGTGTTGTTGTAATGAACTATTGATTAGCTTAATGTCATAGATCTTTTATGATGTTCATGTGCAATGATGCGGCGGTGTGAGAATAGCATTTTCCTTGTTGTGATTTTCTGAGTTCGTTGTATGTGAATCCCTAGCAATTGCTAGTGGTGATGCTTGGAGAAGAGGTGTGTGCGACCCTCACCCATCACAGTTACTTTTCATCCACGCGCCTCCCGAAGCACGGCATCGCGGCCGTTGCATCCATCCCTCCTGACGAAGCGGAGTTTTGACCTGCATCTCTCTTTTCCGCATTACCTTAGGAACCAAATCACAATGCCCTTGTTTTTACTTTATTCGCTCGTGTAACGATCGATTCACCACGCGTTTCGTTCACCAGAACCTGCATTCCTTGAGAGACGATATTCGGGGAAGCTATTCCCAATTTTATTACTTGACAGCGACCGGTGCACTTGCCGAATACGCATCGAGTTTTTGGCGCCGTTGCCGGGGAATGCAGGCGTGTAACGCTTTGTGTTGTGAATCCTTGTTATAGGAGCAGTTGTTTTTTATTTTTGTTTTTCTAGGTGTCTTCTTTTTGTGTATGCAGAGGCAAGCCGGAAGGGAATTAGTACCCTTTGATACGGAGATTTAACATACTACGCGCGCACTAAGGCGTGCTGCAGCCGTACAAGCAGCTATGGGAGATAATATGGAACTTGGAGGTATGCCAAGAGTACCCAATGATCGGGAAGAAGTGAATCCTGGAGTACCCCATATGGGGCAAAATCATCTAAGGGATGTGCAGGAGGCGGTTAGACCGAGGCCCCGGACCATGAGAGATTATACCACTCCAACAGTTGGGAGTGTGTATCCAGGATTTGGGCCTAACATCATGAATAACCAGTTTGAGATCAAACCGGCCATCCTGAACATCATCGCAACAACGCTCAGTTCTCTGGGATGCCTAGTGAAGACCCACATCTTCACTTGGCGGAGTTCGCCGACATTTGCGGTACCTTCCGGTATGCAGGAATTACTGACGAACAGTCAAGATGAGACTGTTCCCTTTCTCGTTGCGTGACAAAGCCAAGGTTTGGCTCCATTCTATCCCTCCAGGAACTGCTGCCACTTGGGATGCGCTTGCGTCCAAATTTCTCACCAAATTCCACCCGGTGGACAAAATTTTGAGCCTTCAGCGGGAGATCGCCACTTTCCGGCAAGCTGAGCAAGAAACTCTCGCAGAAGCTTGGGAGCGTCTTGGTGACCTCCTTCGCAAATGCCCAAATCACGAGCTCCAGCCGTGGAACATCGTGGAAACCTTCTACTTCGACATCGAGCCCAACCACCCGGCAATGATTGACGCTGCTGCAGGAGGGACCCTGATGAACCATACGCCGGAGGAAGCTCTCAGAATTCTGCAGGACAGGGCACTGCCACACACAGCACCTTCTGGACCACTGGGAGAAATGCACCGAGAAGCGCTCGGGGACTGTTCGTGGTGGACTCATTACCTCTCGATGCTGCGCCCGCGACTAACATTTCTTTTGAAGGATGCGGAGGCGGTGGTCACCACGCATATGAGTGCCCAGGTAGCGGGCTACAGGTGAATTCTCTCAGCTTAATTTAAATGAATAGGTAAATTTTGTAGGAAACCAAGCTAGGGGGCACCCTATGGTAATGCCTATAATTCGGGTGTGAGGAATCACCCGAATTTTTCCTGGAATCAAAATACTGTAGGCCAACGATGGCAACCGGGCCAGCATCAATACGATGCTCAAGCGTCCGGAAGCCAACCGAGGCCGCCTCATCCGGGTTATAATCAAGGCGCCCCGACCCCAAAGAAAAGTAATCTGGAAGAAATGATGGAGAAGTTCATGGAAGCCGCTAGCTCTAGTTTGGCGAACCAAACCGCGTCCATGCATAACTTGGAGACGCAATTGGGCCAATTGGCTCAAGTGCAAACCGAGCGTTCGCAAGGGACCCTTCCCAGTAATACTGAAAAAAATCCAATTAACCAAGGGAAGAGTCTCTCCGATGCGGGAGTGAGTGACCCAAATGAGTTGGTGATCTCATGCTCCATTAATAATATTGAAACAGCGGCCCTATGTGATTCCGGTTCTTCTCGCAACGTCCTTGCATTGCAGGATGTTGCTAAATTAAAACTTGAAATGAACACAGATGATCGGAAATCCCTAGTGCTTGCTAATGGGACTATCATTCAGGCAGAGGGAGAAGTAAGGAATGTGGAAGTTACAATCGAAGGGACGATCGTGGTTGCCGACTTCCAAGTTTTGGGACCAAGTCAGAATCAATCTATTCCCATCTTGGGAGTACCATTCTTAAAAGAGAGCGGTGCCACCTTAGATTTTTCTAAGGGGTGTGTTGTCTTACCTTGTAAGGTAACACCCCCCCCCCCCCCACTTACCCCAAGATTGTTTCCGAAGCAGTAATCCGCTCTCTCCTTGTTATCACTGATGAATCATCTAGTGACGCAGAAGCAAGGAAAGAAAAAAGATTGCTAGAAGGAGAGAAGAAAGAAGAGGAGTTGCGGGTCGAGAATGAAGAGGTGATAAAGGCAGGAAAAAGCGGTGAGACCCAAGCGCTGAACGATGAGAGAGAAGGCGGAGCAAAGTGCCTTATGAACAGTTTTTTGAGTCATAATGACCATTGTAACATTTTAAACAGGTCCATTGGGCTGATCCAGTTGTCACGGCGGCAACGGAAGTGATGCCACCGACCACCAAGGTGGGAAGTTCTGACGACTATCAACATTGGCGCTCTCCAACTGTGGAGAAGCTGAAGCAAGAAAGATTGTTGCGTGGAGCACGCTTTGCTGCCCTCCGGCGCGAGAAGGAGGAGGTTAGGGGCAAGGGGGAGACATCCTCCTTGGGCCCTAAAGCATTCACCTCCTTCCCATCTCGCGTGGCTGGGGAGAACCACCACAAATCAGCATACAGCTGATGCGTGATGGGGTCTCCAGGTTTTGTTTGTGCTGTTTCTTCTGTCTGATTTTGTGCTCTGTTATATTACATTGCTGTGTTGTGTTTTTATTAAGTATGGAACAATTTTATAACTGCTGCTATCAAACTGTAATACAGGTATTTGGTCCACCTTTAAGGACATTAAACAAAAGGGCTTCTTGGGAGACAACCTATGGGAACCACCCGTCCACCCGGTTCCGTTTGCTTAGTCTATTTCTTTTAGTCCTGTTATTTTTCTTTTTGCTAACATCGCAGGTTAAAGCTCTCGCGTGGTGGATGAGGAAGGAGATAATTTAAAAAAAAGGAATTACCGCACTTCTGGCATGCTCATTTATGAGCATAGGTCCACTCTACCCCTATTCTCCTTATTCCAGAATTCCCTATTTTATTTAGTTTTGATCAAGTCTGGGGGAGGGATCGAGCTATGCACGTGCACACACTTTGCATAGCATGTTAGAATGTGCTGTATTAGGAATTTTCAATTGTATTGTGCACACTGCGTACACTTGCACCTAGTACACGTGCACTTGATTACGCGCGCTTATTGGATATTGCTGCGAGGTTCCCCGCTCGTAAGAATTGGATTGTTAGTGTAGGATTGAAGGGTGGAGAAAAATGTCGACTTGAGTAGTGCTCTAGTCGAGTGCTCCCGCCACGCCTAGAAATTCAATTATAGTAGAATAAAATTCAATGTTGTAATTTAAGTATTTCTATTATAGTAGCTGCAATTTATTTTACTTTAGTGGCGAATCCGGTGAATCCAACGGTAGCATAGGGTCGAGTGTAGCTAGACTAGTAGTAGCTTATTACTAGGGTCGGAAGGAAGGACAACCTTTCTAGGTGGCTAGAACTTGCACTAGGCGACTCTTGAAATGATCGCGTTGAAGTACTCGTTATAAAGTGTGATATAGGCCATTTCATGATCCATTTGTGCTTTTGAAATTCTTACCAATGTAATCACCTTTGCAAGCCCACTTGAGCCTACCTTTCCTCCTTGTTTAGCTCCACCAAAATGTCACCAAAGCCATACGGCCAAGCCCATTTTCGCACCAACCAATGAGCTGAAAGAAATTTATATATCTATCATGTTTGGTGTCATCTCTGTGTTGTATGATAGCTTTGAAAAAGCTGAAGGAGAAGTTTTTAGTGTGCCTACAAAAGAAATTTTGTCGAGAAAAAAAAAAGAGAAAAAGAAGAAAAATTGTTCAAAATGAACTTTCAATTACATTCTCTCGACAGAGACAAAGTATGATTGGCTTGGCACATACCTAGTGTTCAGTTGAAGTCTGGGGGTGTTGTGTAGTTCTTGAAAGTGTTGTCTTGGTGATTCTTATTCTCTTGAGTGCTCAGGTTATGTTGAGTGTGATTCCTATCGTCCTTCTACTTATCTAGCCTAAACTCAGCCTAAGACAAATCTTAACCCATAAGTCCTATTGATTTTAGATACGAGTCGTCTCATGCAGTAGAGAGAGTGCGAACGTGCAAGCCAATGGACACCATCTTTGATGGATTTCTTAGGAGATTGTCCCGAGCTTTGATTCGAGTAATACTCTACTCATTAGCCACGCTATTTTCCCTTTTGCGCGACCGAAAGATTCATCGGGATTCACCATCCAAGTAAATTAGATTTCAAATTACTGTTTTAGAAATTGTTAAATATAATTTTGAGTTAAATTCTATTCTAATGTATTTCTATGCCCGTGAGCATGCGACTTTTCATGAGTCTCCACCACTCAATCATACTCTAACATCCAATTGTTCCGATAGGAGAGCGGAGTAGTTTGCCCGAGACGTGCAAATGGTTAAGTCTGGGGGTGTGATGAGTCCCATTTATATACACATTTATGGACTCATCTAGGCCGTATTTATAGTCGATGCACCACACTTTAGGCATGTTTATGATCATATTTGTTATTCCCTGCTAGGTGCACTCTTAGGCCCGTTTCGGTGTGCATTTGCGCTCCTTGTTATTGGGGGTAAGCACATGGTGCTCCCTAATCCTTTTTCTGTGTTTATTTGGTGCTGGAGGTGTATTCCCAGCTGGTATGTCTTATGTGCAGGTGGCCAGATCGTCCCGTTTTCCCCCAAAATTTATGTCTGTGCATATCGCACAGTCGTGCATTTCCTTGATGCACGGACGGTTGCGATCGTGCGTCTGTATCTGTGCAGAAAACGGACAATCTGAGTTTAGTCGTGCATTTTTACGCACGGGCGGATTTGCACGGTCGACCTGTTTCCTCCTGTTTTTAGTCATTCTGAATTTACCCGTGCGTTTTTACGCACGGGCGGATTTGCCCGTGCGTGAGTAAAATGCACGGGAAGCGCAGCGTCTCCCTCAAGTCAGAATTTATCATTTAATAACGCACGGTTCACGCACGGTCGTGCGTTCGACCGTGCGTGACCATTTTTCTGCCTATTTAGTATATAAAGCAGGATAAGCCGCGGTCAACGAGAGAGCTCTCCGGGCAGCGGGAAATCAGGTCCTTCCCGCCGTTTCTGAGGTCTGAAGGCTTCTCCTTCACCTCCACCACCAAGGAGAGACCATTTTCCGGCGATTTCCACCACCATTCTTCCATTCGGGAGCGTTAGCAAGCATTCTCCACCAAGTGCTCAAGCATTCCTCGTCGTGGGAAGCCATAGAAGTGTTGTAGGTCGTTGGAGCGGTGACAACCTCCATCGAGTCCGCACACCATCTGAGAGCCGAGCCCGGAGAGAGCCCGACATCCTCTCATTCCGGCCGAGAACCCAAGATGCGGTGACATCTTCCTATTGGTCCTCTCTAAACTTGATGCTTGTGTTTTCTTTGTGTTGTTGTAATCAACTATTGATTGGCTAAATGTCATAGATCTGTTATGATGTTCATGTGCAATGATGCGGTGGTGTGAGAATAGCATTTTCCTTATTGTGATTTTCTGAGTTCGTTGTGTGTGAATCCCTAACAATTGCTAGTGGTGATGTTTGGAGAAGAGGTGTGTGCGACCCTCACCCATCATAGTTACTTTCCATCCACGCGCCTCCCGATGCACGGCATCGCGGCCGTTGCATCCATCCCGCCTTGCGAAGCGGAGTTTTGACCCGCATTTCTCTTTTCCGCATTACCTTAGGAACCAAATCATAATGCCCTTGTTTTTACTTTATTCGCTCGTGTAACGATCGATTCACCACGCGTTTCGTTCACCAGAACCTGCATTCCTTGAGAGACGATATTCGGTGAAGCTATTCCCAATTTTATTACTTGACAGCGACCGGTGCACTTGCCGAATACGCATCAGAAACAACCCAAATCGTTTTGTTTTTTTGTGCTATTATGCTATTAGTTGAATATTATATATGTTTTGCTTGGAGTTTCACGTTCCTGCAGGTCCATGACAATTCTTGTTTGGTTGATGCTGCGACTGGTTTTGGTTAATGCGCCAATCTTCTGGTATGCTCACATGCTGAGCATTGGGTACTCTCTTCCCCTAGCACTCATTTTATATTTCATGTTGTATTTTATGTTGGGTTGTTTAGTTTAAGTCTGGGGGAGAGATATTTGTTGTACTCACTCTTGTGCACTATTGCATGGCATGCTAGAAGTTTTTATTTTAGTTATTTTGTTGTGTTCTTGATAATTGCACACCACTTCACCCACTTGAGCGTGCATTTAGCCGTAGGAGCGTTTTGAGTTCATCTCATTTCGTGTGTATGATTTGCAAAATCTATGTGTTGGCTGAGGATTGTGAGTTGGAATAAAATGTCGACTCATGTAGTGCTCCTAGTCGAGTGCTCATGGTTTGCATAGAAATCCGTGTATAGTGGATTTCTCTTTATACTTTTAGTTTTATATTTTTTTATTAGTGTAAATGTTGTTTACTTTACTCAAATTGGTGAATCCGGTGTGAATCAAACGGTAGCATAGGGATGAGTGTAAATGATTGTTAGACGCGTACCGCTCGAGCCGGGAGGAAGGATAATCTTTCTCGGGGGCTAAGAACTTGCCCCAAGCTATTCTTGAAGCATGGGCATAGGATAGTCCGGTTGCGCGAGAATGACGTAGGCCTTCATTTTGGCCCGGTTGAGCCTTTGTGCCAGTCCTGATATCTTTCTTCGCTAACCCCTTGTGCCTTCCCATTCCTCTTGCTTCGGCTCTACCTAGTTTCACCAATGCCAAAATGCCAATCCTAGTCTTGCACCTAAATGTCAAGCAAGAGCGATTTTTCTTTATTTCTTATTTTGGGTGTGTTTTGGAAAATGTTGTGATAGTGGTTGTGCTCTTTTTGAAATTATGCAAAAATTGATTTAAAAAAAAAAGAGGGGTTGAGAAAGAGAAAAAGAGAGAAAAATGGAAAATGTTTGAAAAAGAAAATAAAGTGTGATAAGCAAGCGAGCTTATATGAAAATCTATTTGAGATTTGTGTTTGGATTAGGCGGGGCACGCACCCATATGCCAAGTTTAAGTCTGGGGGTGTGGTGCACTCGTGAGCTTGGTGGTTGCTTGTTAGATTATCTTTATGATTAGCTCATTTGGGTTTGGTGTATTTAGCCGTTACGTTTGCCTTTGATTACCTCACCGTAACCCAAGCCCCATTTAAAACCTAAAGTTCTACCGACTTGTGCAGTGAACCAATCTGGTGTCGTGGAGAGAATGTGAATGGGTGAGCTTATGGTCTCCGACACCGATGGATTTCAGTGGAGTTTTCCTGAATCGTAACTTGGGCAGTGCTCATCTCAGCGATTATTTTACTTTCTCCATATGCATGACCGAAGGATTCACCGTGATTCACATCTTAAGTAGTAGTAATAAACATTTACTATAGTAGAAATTTATAAATTATCTTGGCTAATTAGAAATCTACTTTACTGTATTTTTGTGCACGCGAGCGTGCGACTTCACATGGTATTCCTTGTCACAATTTCTATGCTAGCTAGCTATTTTTTTCTCTTCTGCATAGAATAGTTTGCTTGGGATGCGCAAACGGTTAAGTCTAGGTGTGTGATGAGTCTCGACTATATAGGGTTTTTTGAACTCATCAGGGCCTGTTTTCTCACTCGTGCACTACACTTTCATCTTTAAAAGGCTCATATCTGCATTAGTTATCACTGTACACATAGTGCACTCTTTTCGCCTTTTGGGGTGTGCAATTGCACATTCTGTGCTGGGGGTATGCCTCGGCGGGTTCCCCATGCCTGTCTTGCTGTTATTTTGGTTGTTAGCCCTGCGGTTGGAGCTATTTTCTATGGATTGGTGCTGTGTTTTTAATTGTGTGCAGGTGGTTTATACTCTTGAGCTGAGCATTGCAACCTGGGTAAATCGCACGACCGTTCGATAATTGTTAACACATGATTGAAGCGATCATGCGATTTACTCAGAGCTGGATGTAATGATGCTCATCGTGCGTTTTCCTTAACGCGCGATTGAATCCAATCGTGCGTGAAGGAAAACGTACAACCTACATGGAGGCAAGGAAAATCTGCAGCTTGTCGTACCCCATGCGTTTTTGGTCGTGAACGAGCGTTACGCTCATGCGTGAACAAAAATGCACGACCTTCCTGTAGCTCTATGCGCTGTTTATCTCTGCCAACCGCACGTCCCAAAATGCACTATGCGCTGTTTCTTTAAATTAACGCCTCTATTTAAGCGCGCAGAGTTGCCCGATCTAAGGACCCTTTTTCGTTCTTTTTCATCAGAGAGTCATCGGAAGGAGCGGGAGAGCTCCATTTCATCCCTCAACTAAGCTCCACCTTGGGAGAGGAGCTCTGACCGCCATTTCTTTGTGGAACTCTCGCAATAGCTTCGTCTTCGGCCACCTCCATTGTTTTCGCCTCTCAAGCTCCGTTTCCGGCCATTTTGTGCTGCATCTTGGGAAGTTTCTGGCAAGAGTACTACTAGCAAAGACCAGCGAAGAAGACGGGCTCACTAGAAGGAATTGACAACTCCTCTCCATACCCCGGACATCAACTGTGGACCGAGCTTGGACAAGGACTTACAACCCTTGAGGCCGACCGCGAATCCCGGCAAGCCTTCGTATGCTTGGTTGTATTTCTTCTCCTCTTCCTTAGTTGTAGTTTGATATATAAACTTGTGGAATGCGGTATTGGTGTGTAAAACACACTGTGCTTAGTTTTATTAATCATGTCTTCGTGCTTGATTTTGTGGTTTTTACTTTCGTGGTGCACCTAGCTTATTTCCTCCGGGCTACTCATTGTATGCTTGTGTCGTCCTAGCTATTGCTAGGAGCGTGTTTGGTGAAGAGGTGATTGTGACCCTCGTTGCTCTTACTTCCACCATATTACCCAATTGGGTGATCCACCCGAGCGACGCGGTGAAGGCGACCAGCATTTTATTTCATGTTTGTAGCATAAAAACACAATCACAAAACCCCCCATTTGGTTCATTTCACCCTTAAAGTTATTATCTCGGATAGAGAACTCACAATCCCTACCTACACTCCTTGAGAGATCGATACTTGGCGACTTGCTCCCACTTTTATTACTTGAGCGATCGGTGCACTTGTCGTTTGCACATCAGCAACCTCCTTAGCAATCATTTCCACCTCATCCACTATCTGTTCATCTTCAAGGAACTCCCCCTGAGTTGATGGGAGTTCCCACTGGAATACTATAGGAACTTCTGCAGTATGCTCCCCCCTGGATTGATGCAGGATTTTCTGGAGGATTCTCAACTGGCTCCACTTGAACTATTCCTGTTTGAAAAATAGTTAGCTTATTTGGGCCATGAGCCTCAGTATCTGGAACACTTCGAGCAATCTCTTCTGCATCACTCTTGTCCTTCTCCTGGACACTTATACCTCCCTGATTATGTATCTCCTCCTCCTGAATCTTCTCCCCCTTCTTAACCTTATTGACAAGGGAGGTTAAGAAATATTTAGTGATCATTGAGGAGGATACAATTGTCTTGAGAGACAGGAGTGACTCTTTCGATTCTTGTATTTCTGACTTCATCTGGGAGAATTTTTAGTATACTTTCTAGCTTGGCTAGCTAGTAGGTCAGCAAAGGTGCTTGAGGCCAAACCTACTACTTTAGAGAAGACTTGTTCAATATCAAAAGAGGGAGTATAAACAAGAGATGTAGGAGGAGTAGGTATGGACAGAATAACTGGGGGGATTGCTGTGAAGTTCTCATTTTAGTCTGGAAGATCTATAGGGGAGTTGGATTGATAGACTTCTGGAGAGATATGAAATGGTCGTAGGGGAGCAGACTGATTGTCTGTGATTATGGTGGATGGTTGTTGCTGTGGTTGGAGAGGGACCTGAGGTGCAGGTTCTCATTTCCTGTAGGATTAGCATTTACACAAGGAACAAATTCATCAAATCTTAAATGAATAGACTCTTCAATTGTTTGAGTTCTTTTATTATATATTCTATAAGCCTTACTAGTTGATGAGTACCTAATGAAAATTTCCTCATCACATTTTCATCAAATTTTCCTAATGCATCTATAGTATTTAAAATAAAACATTTGCAAACAAAAATATGAAAATAAGATTCATTAGGTTTCTTCTTAAAATATAGCTCATAAGGTGTTAATTTTATGATTGGGTGAAGCATGACACGATTAATAACATAACATGAAGTATTAACAGCTTCTACCCAAAATGATCTGGGCAACCCATATTCAGAAAATGTTGTTAATGGAACGTTCACCTAGAGGGGGGGAGTGTTAGGTGATATCACTTTGTTTCTGAATATTAGAGCGATTTATGACTATTCACAAGTATTGCACAAGAAAATCACAGCAGACGACACACGATCTATAGAGGTTCCTCAAGATCGGGTGTCTTGAGTAGTCCTCTGTCCCTCTACGCCTACCTAGCAGTGTGCTAGGCTCGGCAAACTCTGCCAAATCTTCAGGCCCGCAAGCCTTACAATACGGACCCGCAAGTCCTACAGCCTAGCCCGCAAGCCCCTACTACACCCGAGCCCGCAAGCTCGACACTCAGGCCCTCAAGCCCTACACAACACAGACCCGCAAGTCCTGTGCCTACAGCCTAGGCCCGCAAGCCCTTACTGCACCCAAGCCCTCAAGCTTGACAAAATCGGACTCGCAAGTCCACTGCCCTGGCCCTCAAGCCTCACAGCTCTCCAGCCCTCAAGCTAGACAAACTTGGACCCGCAAGTCCACAGCCCTGGCCCTCAAGCCTCACAGCTCTCCAGCCCTCAAGCTAGACACTTAGGCCCTCAAGCCTTACAACAATAAAAGTTTTACAGTAATGAACACTATTTCTTCTGCCTGATGAAGATCAGCAACTTAGCCTGATGGAGATCAGCTTCTTGAGGTTGAAGAAGATGTTTCTGATTCAGATCTTGAAAGCACAGTTCTTCTTCAATCTCTTCTCTTAGCCTGATGAGGAACGATTTCTTATCAGTCAATGGAGATGATTGAATCTTCTGAGAACGCTTGATTCTTGTTCTCTTTCTTTCTTTACGCCGCTTTTACTATTCTATTTGTTGTATGCGTACGTGTTGAAATTGTTGAAGTGAAAGTTAGAGGGTTCTTGGACCTGGGCGGTCTGGGAGATTGTCCGGGCGGTCAGGCTGGTATCAGCCTAGCTGCGGTCTCCTGGAATGACTGCTGGTATCTGGTCCAAGGCGGCAAGGTGGAGCCGCGCGGTCTGCCTCTGACCGCGTGGCGGGTTGTCCTCCTCTAGGCTGTGGCGGTCTGGCGTGACCGCACAGGGTAGTCCAGGTTCTCTGGTTGTATTCGCGGACTAAGGAAATTAGTCGCGCGGTCTCAGTGCGCGGTCTCAGGAGGAGGCTGGAATGCGAGCTGGTTGCTGTTCGCGGTCTCAGGAGGAGATCGGCATGCGGACAGGAGTTCGCGATCTGATGGCGAACTGGCTGTGTTCGCCGTCTCGTGCGAACACAGGTGGTGAACAGCTTCGGGCGGTCTGGCGAGCTCTTTGTAGAGTCGCGGTCTGCTGTGAGAGTGGCGGTCTCTCATGGTCGATGTTGAAGCTGGCGAGTTCACCAAAATGAAGCAGAAGTACTGTTGCTGATCGCGCGGGTTGACCGGTCTGATCGCGCGGTCTGGAGGGTGGTGATCCTATCTCATAGGGTGGTGACTGGATCCGGTCCCGCGCCTATAAATGGGAGCCACTGTAGCAGCATAATAGAGAGACACCAAGTGTAAGCTGAGTCCGGCTTGTTCCTGCGGTCTGTCTTATTCTGACCGTGCGGTCTGCTGATTGAATTCCTTTTGTGCAGCTTCTGCGGATAGTGTGGGCAGCAGCGATCACCTCTTCCTCTGAAAGTGTTCGGGCGGTCTACGGCTTGGAGTTGTGGTGCTGGAGTACGGGAGAATCAGGAGGTCGGAAGAAGGGAGCGGTCTGTGCAGCGGTCTGGTTGTGTTCTGTGGTTGGCAGAGAGTTGCGGTCTAGCAACTATCTGAGATCGCAGGGAGGTCGCGCGGTCTGGAGCGGTCTCAGTTATCTGCATTTCCTTGTTTTTCCTTATTTGATGTTTGTGCTGGCGAAATCATGTCTCGCCAAGCATGTCTTGCCCTGTAATGAAGTTTTTATGCTATCAATAAAGATCACATATTTGCCTGAAGATTGTTTCTGGTTGCTTTAGCTAGTATCTCTAGTTCTTTTTTTTTATCATCGCTTTAGGGCAATCTCTTATCTCTTTTATAAGACTGCAGGCTCCCAACGGTCTTCTGAAAATTTCCTTAAGTGTCAGACACCCCATTACTTAAGAGCACGTGCTGATTGGACAATCAGGCGGCGACATTAATTGTTGACAGTGTGTCCGCAACATTTGAATTCCGTCTCGACGATATTTCCAGCTTCATGCTGATACTGACAGCATTTCGACGATATGGATAATATCTCGACGACAGGACTTTGTCGATGCCTTAGGCCTTGGTGGATCTTCAAGATTTCTAGCTTCTGCCTCTAATGCTGGTATCTCGACGATACAAGATATCCCAGCTGTTGGGGTACCAGAATTGCCCCCGGCGGTGCGGTGTTATTCGAAGCGGAAGGGTGTGTCCCCTGTGGGTCTAACTGACTGCCCCGTGGATCCGCCCGAGGATAGCTGACTCTATAAAGGAGCGGTAGGCCCCTTCACCAACATGCCGGTCTTTTGGTGCAGTTGGTTGCGTCGTATCCCTACAAGTGGTATCAGAGGGGGTCGCGGGTTCGAAACCCCGTTCTGGGGGGGATTGTTGGGGTGCCAGAATTGCCCCTGGTGCTGCGGTGCTATTCGAAGCGGAAGGGTGTGTCCCCCGTGGGTCTAACTGACTGCCCCGTGGATCCTCTCGAGGATAGACGACTCTATAAAGGAGCGGTAGGCGCCTTGACCAATAGGACGGTCTTTTGGTGCAGTTGGTTGCGCCGTATCCCTACACTAGCATTTCTGCATATACGCCGATATGCAATCTCTGACCGTGTCGTTGTGATCTTCTTTCATGCAGACTGTCGTTGTAATCACTTTGTTCTTTCGACGACATGAGCGATATCATGTTGACAGACTATGCTTTAGCAACTGCTTGTCTTCAACTGTGTTTCTTCAGTCTTCTTGACATCATGCCTTCTTTACGATGATGTCTATTCTTCTCGATGACAAGGCTACTTAGTTGATGTCGACGATACTGCATCTTCTCGATGGCATTCCTTCCTTTGATATCTTCATATCTTCTCTGCGTTCGACGAATCGCATTCTGCGTTCGACGAACTTCATTTTTCTATCCCGTCTCTGCGTTCGACGAATTTCATTCTTCGTTCAACGAACTCCATTCTTTGTTCGACAAACTTCATTCTGCGTTTGACGAACTCGCTAAGCCGCAGTGTTTGCTTTGCTCATCATCATGACTACAAGCATAATTTGTCGACATCTCCTATTCTTCTTGACGTTATTCCTTTAACTTCCAGAGATTATGAGCTAGAGAAGTGATCAAATACAAAGTGAAGTTTTCTTGACTTGGTGACTTCTTCAAATCAGGAATCATGCGGGCAAGATTCTCAACAGAAAGCATATTGCGTGCTAGTTCTTGAAGGGTTCTATTTTTCCTCTCCACTACACCATTTAGTTGTGGGGTGCGTGGAGCAAAAAATTCATGCTTAATTCTAAGATCATTACAAAATGAAGAAAACTTATAATTTGCAAATTCTCCTCCGTGATTCGATCGTATGCATTTAATTTTTAACTCAAGTTCGTTTTAAATGCGAATACATATTGTAGTAAATTCAAAAAATGCATCGGATTTGGAAGATAGAAATAAAGTCCAACAAAATATAGAATAACCATCAATTAATACAAAAGTGTATTTTCTACCTCCTAGACTAGAAGTGCTAATCGGTCCAAATAAATCCTTGTGAATTAATTGAAGTGGTCTAGTAGTAGAAATTACATTTTTGCTTTTAAAA